>JACMZG010000022.1:39594751-39599751 GCA_018340805.1 Microvelia longipes | reverse complement strand
TGCGTAAAAAAATCTTTAATGCCCGTAATTATACAACTCCAGAAATAAAATTTATGAAATCTACACAACAAAAACTAATTAACCAAAAATTTGGACTAAACAGTCCGGAAGAGGACAAATTTCTGGACTGTAATTTAGAAGAAGATGGCTAATTAGTCTGAAAAAGTGAATGAGACGTGGGATATGGGAGGCAGTGAATTTGCATATTATATTGTTCTTGGCACGAGAGTAATTAACCTTGATGTAGCCTTCTTATTGTTCTAGTTCATAAACATTACTATTATTATTATTAGATTTTGAGGGTAAGTATAATACCCATGCACTGCGCCTTGTCTTTTGTACAAATCCCCTAGTGTTGACTTTTTACAGGAGATCTTTTCCTTTGATTAGTTTTAGGATTTTTGTCACCAAGTCCTCATCAAGGTTTTCAACTCTGTTTAGTTCTACCAAATAACATAAATCTAGAAGTAGAAGTAGGATGAGCGTAGATGTGATGAGGAAAAGTTCCCAGGTACCCCGTACTTGATTTTTTAAAACTTAATAAAGACAATAAACTTTAAAAATAACTTAAAGAATATTTAAAGAAATATTTGTGACAATAAAATTATAAACCAATTTGTTGAACTCCTGAACGAAATTTTAAACTCTTAACACGCAAAGCAGTGTAAAGAATCTATAAATTTATCTAAATTTCTGATCTATAAGACTCATCTATCACCCTCATCTTTATTCAACGGCTAGCACTGATGATGACCTCCTGTTAGGTTGAAAGCGCTTTGCTATAGCGCTTTCAAAAGAAATATATTTTTGTGGAGAGACTTCTTTATCTTTTATTTTAAAAAAATACTCGTTTTATTGGAAATTTTATCAGCTTTAAAAAATGTTTTCTTCGTGTTTCCCTGTAGGTCGTGTGAAACTACAGGGAACCACTTATTACAAGAAAACTGGAATTTGTGCGATTTTCTAATATTTTGAGCAAGCGCATTCATATGAGGCTCCACTCTGGATAGGCAGACTATGCTTTTCCTTTATAATTAAAGGTATATTTTCAGACAAAATTAGTTAAAATTAGTTTAAAATGAGTCACATTTTTTAGGCCTGGCTTTTGGACTAATAGCGTATGTCCTTAAAAACTACACCTAAAGTTAATCAAAAGCTCAATTCTGTGCTGGTACAATATTCGGTATTGAAGATTTCATTCTCTAAGAAAGAGCAAGTCGAGCCTTTAATGGTTAGAATGAATATAACGAAACCGATAAGGTACTCGATTTTTGTACCAAGTTTCCCCATAATTAAATGAACCATTGTTTATAAGGCGCGGTCGAATATCTAAAACGTTGGATCACCAACAAACTTTTTTTATAATTTTTTCTTCAAAATTTTCAGTAATTAGCCGGATTTGTGATAAATGAAGCCTATTTCCGTAATCTGCACGCTTTTATGGTTAATTTCAAAGAGTATTTACATTCACTCAACGATTTATTTTTAATCTAACTTGGTACATACATAACTACTGTTAGACGTCAATGTTGACATGTCAAAATATAACACAAAATATTGACGTCTAACAGTAGTTATGTATGTACCAAGTTAGATTAAAAATAAATCGTTGAGTGAATGTAAATACTCTTTGAAATTAACCAAAAGAGCGTGCAGATTACGGAAATAGGCTTCATTTATCACAAATCCGGCTAATTACTGAAAATTTTGAAGAAAAAATTATAAAAAAAGTTTGTTGGTGATCCAACGTTCTAGATATTCGACCGCGCCTTATAAGAAAAGTCAGAGATCTTGTGAGAAGTACTCATAAATGCACACGTTCCGAAGTACAAACAAACGTTTACCTGTTGGAGCTAAAAAGCAGACATTTTATGAAAAAATTTATTCTATAATGTTTCGGCAGTATCAATGCTTTCCTACCTAGTACGGGATAAAAGAAGCAAAATTGCTACAACCATAATTAGAAATTGATTAAATATGGCGAGATATTTCGCAAAAAATCTTGCAGTACACTAATCCGACAAATTGAAGTAAAAACGCGACTTCCTTGTGTCGTAACACCTAATACCTGTGCGTACTTGATGAGTCACTCCATATCTGTTTTATTCCATTATTAATACAACATTTTGTTGCGAGGTCCGCATGGTTGACGAATTTCCTTTAAAATGCGTGCTTCCGTGCTTAACACTCCATTTCGTCTTTATGTTTCCGATTTATGCATACTAACTACAGTCTATCGTTTAGTTTAAAAATCCCCAAGGTCATAAGTATTTTGGGGATTGTCCAATCAGAGAAGCCACAATAAACGCTGTAGGGAAAAAAACTTCTTCCCGGCAATCGTTCACTTTGTTTGTGGTTCTTCTTTCGATTACATCGTTTTGAAAACTACTTTCAAATTAATCTTAACAATTATATTTTAAAATAAAACTACACAAAAGAAACGTAAAAAAAAACATCGCCAAGAAAATACGGGTAAAATAACCTGATTTGTTTACATAGTTTTTTCCTGCTCCCTTCTAGCAGGGATCTTTTTTCTTAAGAATCAGTGGTGTCTAAACTGACCTGTCAAGATTTTTAAACTAAAGGATAGACTGTAGTGCAGTAGCATCTCTAGTCGATACTCATTTTCTGTGCATTTTTAAAGGAAATGCGTATATTTATTCCATTAGTATTATACAAATATGGTCATCCTTCTAAAGTTGACATTGCACACTATAATTTGCTCTAATTTAAAGTTCAGTTAATGTTTATTTTTTAAGGTTTTAGCGCATTTCCTTTGAATAATCCAACAAAAATTAAGTAACGGCGAAGTAATATAGTATTAGTACGAATACTATACTACTTGGTAACGACTAGGAATACTACTGCACAAGTTTTAAAGCATAAACCAGAAACATAAGCTAGAAATGAAATGTTAAGCACAAAATCAAGCAAAGGAAGTTTGTTATAAACTAATTATAAACAGATTTGTTACAACTTGTTATAAACAGATTTGTTACTACTTGTTATAAACAGATTTGTTACAACTTGGTTATAAACGATTACAACTATAAACAGATTTGTTATAAACAGATTTGTTACAACTTGTTATAAACAGATTTGTTACAACTTGTTATAAACAGATTTGTTACAACTTGTTATAAACAGATGTTACAATAAACAGATTTGTTACAACTTGTTATAAAACAGATTTGTTACAATAAACAATTTGTTTATAACCTTGTTATAAACAGATTTGTTACAACTTGTTTAACGAGAACGAAATTTCGGTAAATATTAAATTTCACTCTTTTTAAAACTAAAAGTATATTCTTACGTAGTTTTCGACGCTAAATCCAAATATACCATTCATTTGATCCTAGCATGTACAGTTTTCGAAAAAAGTGTAATCAAACATTTTTCTGCTTATTTCTCGCACGCATTTTTGACGAAAATTGCACTATCATATTTTCGACAGAGCTAACCTTTTGAGATGCGGTTTTTGTGTTTCTTATTAAGTTTTACCCTCTGAATACAACCTAACTTTTAGTTTTGTCCAGCCATGTTTACTTTTGATAAAAGTCAATGCATAGATTTGACTACACACGACGAGAACGAAATTATGGAAAAAAAATATCAATAAAAAATAATTGATATTACTAGGATTCGAATCCGGGGAATCTGGCTTTGAGTGCTTGAAACAACTTCGAACTGTTTTCAGTTAACCCAGAGGCCCAAAAACGTTGAAAACGACGCCAAACTCTAAAGTTGTTTTCCGATTGTAGTTTTGATTTTTCGACTGTTAATCCATCTTTTTGGTCACTTAGAGTGATCGTAATTCAGAGCCTACAAACTCCATCAAAAGCAACACCTCACTTAAATTTTCATGTATACCGACCGTCTGTTAGGATTTTGTGGAGTTTTCTGCGGGTTTTTTAGATATTTTGGTCACAGAGTGACTGTATCGATTTTGGACTAGTTTTATTCGGATCAGCGCTCCAAAAAACAAAAAAATATGTTTCTTCCCGACTAAAATTCCAATCTCCGATTTAACCAAATTATTTGAAATTTTGCTGACTCAAAAAACCAGGTAATGACGTTGCACATCACTGGTTTTCAATACTGTTTCTGTTCTTCTCATGGTTGAATTTGGTAGCAAGTTTGATAAAAAATTGAACCCGTCCGAGACATAGTTTCATTGAACGATTGAAACCTCCTTTAAGAGTTAATTATGGTTATTAATGAATCATTGTCAGCTTTCCGTACATTGTTTGTGATTTTTATTATAAACGTTCAAGAACGAATACTGTAAGTCATATATTATATGAATATAAGTCATTGTAATTTTGTTCTGTTTAATTGATTGTAACAATCTTAGGATAATACTTTATATAGAAGGAGCACAGGACGAAACGAAAGCCGGTTGACTGGTGCACCTAAGTAATGCTGCCAACCTGACAACAAAACATTATTTTAAATATTTGTCATAAATATCCATTAATGAAGAAAGATCGTAAAAAACAAATATAAAAACTTAAAACACCTGCAAAGTATTAAATAAAACCGGTCTTGAATGGCAAAAGGGTGGCGGAATACAAGAATCTACAATTAGTTGACGAGGACTACTTTTAATATAATTTTAATAAATACGTTAAACTACAATATAATGCTTTAAATATTGTAATGCACCGATATTTATATTAGTATTTTATGAATAATCATTCATTAATTAATAATAGAACATAATAATACAGAAACCGGAAGAATTGCCAACTTTTTTTTGGAAAATTGTATATTGTTAGGGTGGCAGCATTACTTAGCTGCACCAGCTTAGAATAATACTATATATAGAAGGAGCACAGGGCCGTAAACACAATGTAATTCCACTGATAACACGAAAGCCGGCTGATTGGTGCAACTAAGTAATGCTGCCAACCTGACAAGAA
Source organism: Microvelia longipes (assembly GCA_018340805.1). Taxonomy (NCBI): domain Eukaryota; kingdom Metazoa; phylum Arthropoda; class Insecta; order Hemiptera; family Veliidae; genus Microvelia; species Microvelia longipes. The sequence goes on along the minus strand of JACMZG010000022.1, from coordinate 39,594,826 downwards.
AACATTATTTTATATATTTATCATAAATATCTATTAATGAAGAAAGATCGTAAAGAACAAATATAATAACTTAAA
>JACMZG010000022.1:39541405-39594741 GCA_018340805.1 Microvelia longipes | reverse complement strand
ACATTTAGTTGAACGATGACTAACTTATTGAATATAATTTTTAATAAATACGTTAAACTACAATTTAAAAATGCTTTAAAAATATTGTAATGCACCGATATTTATATTAGCTATTTTATGAATAATCAATTCATTAATTAATAATAGAATATAATAATTCAGCAACCGAAGTATTGCCATTTTTTTAGAAAATTGTATATTTTTAGGGTGGGCAAAGCATTACTTAGTGCACAGTCAACCGGCTTTCGTGTTATCATTAGTGCTCTTCTATATAAAGATTATTCTAAGTGCAACCGGTGAACCGCCTTCGTGTTTAATCAGTGTGCTCCTTTATAAATAGATATTCCTTAGATAACAATAATTGAAAGGTGTTTGAGGTTACTATTTTGATGTTTTCAAATTTCAACCAATAGGGCATCCTTCTTTTAAAAAATATCTATCTATGTTAATAAATAAAAACATTTAAAAGGAGATACAATTATCATTAAACATGTTAAATTAACCACTAAACAAAAATGAAGGTTATTACAACAATAATAATGTTGTAATAACCTAACGATAAGGAGGATACAGTAGTGTTATACATTGTCCGTGTGATGAGTTGTGGATAGGGTGAAGATTGAGGGTTGGAGACAGTTTTTTATCAGATGAAAGACATAATAGGTTCATTCTCTATCATTAAAGTTCCTTGTTTCAATAAGAAGCGGTCGAATAATCTACGACGTTGGATCACCACAAACTTTTTTTATAATTTTTGTTTCAAAAATTTTTTAGTAATTAGCCGGATTTGTGATAAATGAGTCTATTTCCGTAATCTGCACGCTCTTTTGGTTAATTTCATAGAGTATTTTACATTCACTCGACGATTTATTTTTAATCTACCATAACTTGGTACATACATACACTACGTTAGACGGTCAATATTTTGTGTTATCATTTTGACATGTCCAACAATTGACGTCCTAACAGTAGTTTTATGTATGTACCAAGTAGATTAAAAATAAATCGTTGCTGAATGTAAATACTCTTTGAAATTAACCAAAAAGAGCGTGCAGATTACGGAAAATAGGCTTCATTTATCCACAACATCCCGGCTAATTACTGAAAAATTTTGAAAAACAAAATAATAAAAATAAGTTTGTTGGTGATCCCAACGTTCTATGATATTCGACCGCGCCTTATAACGAAACAACCAAGTAGTTTTCCACCAAAACTTGTTAGTTGAATTAAAAATTAACTCTCACTGATACATCTTTATAAATCCATAGAGATATATTACTAAGAGAACCCTATTTGTTAAATTTTGAAACATGGCAAAGTAACCTGAACATTCGATTATCAAATAATCAAATAAACGAACAAACTTGTAGTAACTTATATATAAGACGTTTATAATACAAAGCAAAACACAAAAACTGTGCGGGAAGTCGAAATCAATTGATACATTATAACCTTAATTCGCTCTTGGAGAGGTTTCAATGAGGTTACACAGAGCCCTGAGAGCCCAAAAAGATGTTTCAGGTCTTTCAATGTATTGAATAGGCTATGCCCCCTCTAGTATATATCTCTATGATAAAATCCATGTAGCTCTGCTCCTCATATCAAACTTAAACTATTAATCAAACTTATAGATAACTTAAAACTACATATTGACTTATATATAGATTGACTGATACCTCGGAACTTTTTCTTATCACATCGGATTTACTAAGCTCGTCCTCTCTACTTCGGACTCGCTTCGGTCGTTCTCAGAATAGAAATATCATAAAATAAATGCAGCACGTCGTCAGACTCGAATCGTCCTTACACAGTAATTGCAGTAACCTATCCAGGCACTGACCTCGCTCAATATTGCTTAACTTTTATGATCGAACCAAAACCGTAGATATACTTATCGTAAGTATACTTGTCGAATTAAAACGAAACTTATACTTATTAATTACGTAAAATAATATACTTGTACCCAATTTCAACTGAATTAAATTATTTTACGATTTTTCACAATTTAAAAAAAAAACCTATATAAGTTCGATAAAAATTGAACCAAAGCTAATATGATGACATATGATGAACATGTTGTTCTTAAATATGCATAGAGGTATTATTACTAGAGAGGACCTATAGGTTAAATTGTGAAACATCGAAATAGTAACCTGACCACCTTCGATTATAAATATAATCAAATGATCAGCACAAAATTACAATAACTTATATAGTGAAACGTTAAAAAAATGCAAATCAAAACATAAACATTGTGTAGAAAGCCAAAATTAATTTACTTATTATAACCTTAACACACTCATAAAGGAGGTTTCAATAAGGTTAGACAGAGCCCCTGAGAGCCCTAAAAAGATGTTTAGGCTTCTTAATATATTGAGATAAGCTATGCCCATCATAGAGATATATATTAGAGGGGGCATAGCCAATCTTAATACATTGAGAGGCCTGAAACATTTTTAGTGGGGCTCTCAGGGGCTCTGTGTAACCTCATTGAAACCTCCTCCAAAAAGGAAGTTAAGCTTATAATTAATCAATTGTTTTCGGCTTCCCGCAGATTGTTTGTGTTGTGATTTGTATTTTAAACATTCTACTATATAATTTACTGTTTTTTTGTTCTGTTTATTTGATGAAAATGATAATCGAATGTGGTCAGGTTACTTTTTCGATGTTTCAAAATTCAACCATTAGGGCCCCTCTAGTAATATATCTCTATGCCCTCTATTATATATTTCAATGTAAATATGACTGACTATATGCATGCCAAATCGCTAATCGATCGCATCATTTTTCCGCCTTTTATAAATTTTACTCACTCATACACATACAGACAGAAAACTTTGTGAAAATCACTTTAAGAGGTCTTAAAAACACCTGAAACGGATAATTCAGATGGCATCCCAATGACGGTTTTTTTGCAATCACAATACTTATCCTATTTACCTACGATATAAATAAGAAAAAGTAAAAGGTAATATTTTCTTAAAATTTATTTACCGGAAACGAGCGATGCGGCGACGAAAGCGAAAAGCGAGATATAAACGGCGCGAGCCATGTCTGGTGAGGTACTGGGTTCTGTGTAATTCCGCGTCTTGCTTTATATCGCAAGGACGACCGGTTCCAGACAGAACTGTTTGGTACCGCCTGGAAAACTATGTACCACACGAGTATATATGTCATCAAATAACTCGTCTTTAATCCCTTTTGCAAAAGAATTCATCTCAGGGCAAACTCCTGATGTCTATAATACACTATGTTAATATTAAATTATATTTGATTTATTTTAATTAGTCTTTAAACTTAGCCAATTTGTTAATTAGTTAGTTAATTACTTGACGAACCAAGAGGTATAAGGGTAAAGTTGGATGACGTCACAGGTAACAGCCCCTATATCACGGGAAAGATGATGGTGTCTTATCATTATGTTTAATTGTTTTTTTGATATAATTAAAAGAAAGTAACTGATGTGTGTGATTAGTTAGCCTTGTTTTCACTGTAGTTGTTAGGAAATGTGTCGAGTCAGTGTTTTCAGGAATTTTCCCTTGTCAGGACCACAAGGTAAAATTCCTCAAAATTAGTTAGGAAATGTCATAAAGATATTATTACTAGAGGGGCCCTATCGGTTAAATTTTGAAACATCGAACAAGTAACCTGACCACTTTCGCTCTAAATATAATCAAATAATCAGTACAAAATTACACTAACTTATATAGAAGAACGTTAAAAATACAAATCAAAACACAAACAATGTGCGGGAAGACGAAAACAATTGATTTATTACAATCTTGACTCGCTCTTGAGTCAGACTTACTGGTGAGGTTTTAAAAAGGTTACACAGAGCCCCAATAAGATGTTTTTTGTATTTGTTTCAACATTAATCTGACTATCATTATACAGTTATTTTAACTGGTACTGATGATGGTCTCTTTGTAAATTTCAATTGCTATGTAAATAAAATATTGTATTGTAGAGAGACCCTTATCTTTGTTGCCTTCAATACTTAAAACCTCTATAGGTCACCCCCAGGAAAAATTTTGCCCTCTTCAACTAAATAGTTTTTAGTGTATGTCCCTATGCATCCCCCCCCCCCAGTTTTGGCTGGCTACGGGCCAGAATGTCCATGTTCCTAAAAAATGTTGCTATATCTGCAATGTTGGTTCCACACTCTGGCACTGACTAAGGCCAGTACTAAACTAAACTAAATTACACCTTGAACAAAAGCCTGCTAATCTCTCCTTTAGGGGAAAACGCAGTCCAAACATCTCACATCACTTCAATTTGTATTCTAGTCTTAACATTAAGCGTGGTATAATAAAATGTTTCAAAACCTCTTGAGTGAAACCCATTGGTAAATCATCTTGAGTTAGGTCTTAGAACCCATAGAGATATATTACTAGAGGGGCCTTAGTGGTTGAATTTTAAAACATCGAAAAAGTATCTTAACTACCTTCGACTATCAATATTAAAATAAACAACTCTTAAAGGAGGTTTCAATGAGGTTACACAGAGCCCCTGAGGGCCCCAAAAAGGTGTTTCAGGCCTCTCGATGTATTGAGATAGACAATGCCCCCTCTAGTATATATCTCTATGGGAAATGTCTCCAGTTAGTGTTTTGAGGAATTTCCCCTTGTCAGGTTTACTAGGGAAAACACCTCAAAATATAAATCTAGGGTCGGTGGGTCATCATCTATAATGAGTCATCATTTTAATTATTATTTTACCAAATTGATAAAAATGTGGATTTCTTCATGATGTATTTTCACTCTTTTATCTTATTTAACGATATTTAAATTACAAGCGCTAGTGGATTTTTTACCATAAGGATGTAAATAAAAGTCTATCTACAAATAAATTTCAACCAATGTAATGATGACAAAACCGGCTATCAACCTAATACAGGTCATCCTCAGTGCCGGTGAGAAGAAGCTAATTTTTCCTCTTGAGTCTTATTACAAGATTTGAGACTGGCTGCATCCAGTCTTAAATCTTGTAACAAGACTTAAGTAAGGTCTGAGAAATATTTTAATGGTATAAAAAAAGTTTGAAAAATTTGACTTGTGTGCTTTTTCCCGCTGACCCTAGAAATTTTCTGTGTGGAGTCATCATTAAAACACTGTTTCCTTGTACCCCTGTCATATTTACAAATTTTAAAATCAGTTGGTAAATGAGTCAGTGTTTCAAAGCACTGCTTCCTTGTGGTTTTAACATATGAGAGTTCCATATTTACTATATAGGAAAACGTTTCGAGTCAGTTTTTCCTTGTGGTCCTGACATGCGCTAATTTCATAATTAGTTGGCGAATGTGTCGAGTCAGAGTTTCGATGGACAGTTTCTTTGTGGTCCCACCAGGGAAACTTAAAATTGCGCCAATCTTGAAATAATGTAAAACATAAAATGACGATAAAACAATGTGTCATATTGTTTGGTAAATAACTAGATCAATCGAGACCGGTTTCAGTATTAAGCCTGTAAAAGCGGTCCTAATTAAGAAAATTGACTACAAAGCAAAATGTCATGTGATTAAAAAAATACAAAACAACTAACACACACATAACCTTTTCTGAGTAAGCTGATGGCCCATGTTTTAGAATTCCCCAAATTGCCTCGTCACTATTTGTTTTATTACTTTGTACGCATGCTCAGCAATTATTAAAATCTTCTGATTTTCCATGTCATGCTTTAAAACTCTCCACTAACTCTTTATTAAAAACAAATCTAACCATGCAAGGCGCATTTTGCAGGTTTCTATATGCCGTAAACCAAAGTTAGTGCAAATCTTATGACAACTGTAGCTCTACAGTCTATCGTTTAGTTTAAAAATCCCCAAGGTCATAATATTTTGGGGATTGACCAATCGAGAAGCCGCTGCCAACCTCTCACTTAAAAAGAGAAAAAATCCCTACCACAATAACTGCTGTAGGGAAAAAAACCTTCTTCCCGGCAATCGTTTACTTTGTTTGTGGTTCTTCTTTTGATTACATCGTTTTGAAAACTACTTTAAAATTAATCATAAAAATGATATTTTAAAATAAAACTACACAAAAGAAATGTAAAAAAACATCGCCAAGAAAATACGGGTAAAATAACCTGATTTGTTTACATAGTTTTTTCCCGCACCCTTCTTGCAGGGATTTTTTTCTTAAGAATCAGTGGTGTCTAAACTGATCTGTCAAGATTTTTAAACTAAACGATAGACTGTAGTCTAGAAAATAATATATAATTTTTGTATGATACAGATTGTGTTACAAGGACATGTAATAGGCACCCATTATTCATTATGAAGTATAATAGGGGCATTAGGCCCGCTCCTCAGAACAAGTCCCAAGTATATAGGTTGTTTTTAGCGAATATCCTTTAAAAAATTCGCTAATTAGATGGGTGTCATGGCGGGTGTCGGACCTGGGAGTGTATCCGAAATCCATTTAGCCATGAAACAATACGTTTCGCCAAACTTATACACACACACACACACACAACACACACACACACACACACACACACATATATATTATATATATATATATATATATATATATTATATATATATATATATATATATATATATATATGTATTACTGACAAATCTTGTAAAACGCAATCCTCAAATCACAGTATTTTTGCTTATCGACATTGGACCAATTTTATTGGATTTAGTACACAAATAAACATCGAAAACAACACCCTATTCAAATTTCAGAGTGACATTTTAGAAGTCAATAAGATTAATAAAACACCCAAGTCTCCACATATAATATTTATTGACAGAGCCAGCTTTCAACCTTTCGGTCATCATCAGTGCCGGCGAACGATGTATAAAGGTAGTAAGGAGTCACTTGTTAGCTTTGACAAATCGGATTTGTCAAAGCTAACAGGTGACTCCTTACTACCTTTATACATCGTTCGCCGGTACTGATGATGACCGAAAGGTTGAAAGCTGGCTCTGTCAATAAATATTATATGTGGAGAGACTTGGGTGTTTTATTAATACTGTATACTTCACTTGCGCTTCTTCTTTGTCAATAGAGATTATTTAGCACTCTGAGTGCTAAGTGACCTATTATTTTGACTCCGAGTGTATATTTGAACGAAACGTATTTTTTGTGGTTTGGGACCTCTGAAAAGGATTTTAAAAAGTTTTTAAAATTTACTGACTACTTACTGACAACCTGATGCAGTAGGGTTCATGTCTCCTCTTCAGATTTTTTAAACCAAGTTTGATTATTAATGGTCTGGAAATACACACACACACACATATTATATACATATATATTATATATAATATATATATATATATATATATATATATATATATATATATAAATATAATATAAATATATATATATATATATATTATATATATATATATATATATATTATATATATATATATATATATATATATATATATATATATATATATCGCTAAAACCAGACAAAATTAGTAACTAGAACTTATGGTAACGCTTAAGTTAATAAGCATATACAGGAAACTTATGCAAGAAATGGACTGTTAAGCACGGAAGCACGCATTACAGTGGAAATTTGCTCGGCATGATGACCTTCGCTCGAGACTTTTTTGCATCATTTGTTGCTTTATGGTTATTTTTTGTCTATTATATGGTATTTTGTCATGCATTTAGCAAAAAGGTAGCAAATGAGGGTGCTTTGCTGGCATTCTCGGCCCGCAATGTGCCACCGGGACATTTTATCTCACTCCCTGTAATTCACTTTTATGATATGGTAAGACTTAATTTATCTAAGCCTGTGCATATGAATTCGGAAAAAATTAATAATCAAAATAAGCTGAAAACAGGATATTTTACAGATGATCTCAGCGAACCATTAGCGAATTATTTAACAAAATTTCACTTAAAAGTATAAAATATCTATTATAACCTAATAATTTTGGTTATTATTAAAACTTAAAATTTTCGTGTCAAGATGTTTGTCAACAGAAGTTTCTAACCCGGCTCAGTATACTACAAGGATGTTGAATAAAGGGGATGACGCACTAAGTCGATTGCCATTCAACAAAGTGACCCATCGAAAATCAAAACATAGAGATGAATGCAACACGAAACACTCGTCAAAAACCAACTGCACATGCTTGGTACGAACTGCGCATGCTTATGATCCTTATAACAGCGCAGGTCTTTAAATTTAGAGGCAAACTTATAACCTAAGGGGAGGTAAGTTTGCTCCCATTTCTCTATTTCATAAACTTCATGGGTCAGACATGTCAAATGTCATATTTGTGATCATTTAATTTAAACAAAGTTAATTAAATTAGACAATTATTTAATTAATTAATTTTAATTAGACCGCAATAATCTGGGGTTTAATTAATTAAATTAAGTTCTTGCTATAATCATTAATACTTAACTCTCCGTTAAAATTAGTTGACCCCTCTACTTTAAATTAAGCTTGCTATAATCATAAATACTACTCTCGTTAAAAGTGGACCCCTCTACTTTAAATTAAGCTTGCTATAATCATTAATACTACTCTCGTTAAAAAGTGGACCCCTCTACTTTAAATTAAGCTTGCTATAATCATTAACTACTCTCGTTAAAAGTGGACCCCTCTACTTTAAATTAAGCTTGCTATAATCATTAATACTACTCTCGTTAAAAGTGGACCCCTCTACTTTAAATTAAGCTTGCTATAATCATTAATACTACTCTCGTTAAAAGTGGACCCTCTACTTTAAATTAGCTTGCTATAATCATTAATACTACTCTCGTTAAAAGTGGACCCCTCTACTTTAAATTAAGCTTGCTATAATCATTAATACTACTCTCGTTAAAAGTGGACCCCTCTACTTTAAATTAAGCTTGCTATAATCATTAATACTACTCTCGTTAAAAGTAGACCCTTCTACTTTAAATTAAGCTTGCTATAATCATTAATACTACTCTCGTTAAAAGTGGACCCCTCTACTTTAAATTAAGCTTGCTATAATCATTAATACTACTCTCGTTAAAAGTGGACCCCTCTACTTTAAATTAAGCTTGCTATAATCATTAATACTACTCTCGTTAAAAGTGGACCCCTCTACTTTAAATTAAGCTTGCTATAATCATTAATACTACTCTCGTTAAAAGTGGACCTCTCTACTTGAAAAGCAATATAGGACTCCCCCTCCCCCTTTGAGCCCATGAGATGTAAGTTTGGGCCCTTTCACGTCAAACCCTCTTCGCGTCTTTGGTGGTCAGTTCTGTATGGGTGACCGCTGATAATGAAACGGATGAATTTACTATCTAAGGACGAGCGAAGCGAGTCAAAAGACATTCTGCAGTATAGATTTGGCGAACTGTATATTCTGAGGATGAGTAAAGCAAGTTTGAATTAGAGAGGACGAGCGTAGCGAATCCGATGTGATGAGGAAATGTTTTGAAATACACCGTACCCATTTTTTTAGTATCTTGGTGGCGTGGTGTTTATAATTTAATATTAGTTGAGGTAATATTACCAACTTCGCAGCCTACGTGCCTTTCTGTGGCCGCTTTGCACAGATGATTGTCGTCTTGTATCTGTTTGTGATATTTTATATAACAATGTATAATATTTAAGCATATCAGTTTATGTAAGTGGAATACTGCCGAGGTACTCCGTAAGTCCGTACTCAATTTTTTATTTTGAGGCAGACACTCTTAACCCCGAATACAGTCAACTGACATTTTTTTTAAAGTCTACCGTTATTTTGGGCCAAACAAATTTTATTTTAATTGAGAAAAGACAAGGTGGGGTATAAATAGTTGGTTGCGGGCTCAAGGCGCTGCTCTGAGTGTTAGGTCTTAAATTAATATTTAGGTTACTGTGTCAAAACCACAGCTAGTAAGGACACTAACATTACCTTGTCTATTATCTACGCCTTTATTATGGAGGAGGTGTAAAAGGCTCACTATGACGCATCATAGAAGTTGCCGATCATGTGATATGTTTTTTTTTGGTTACTTACAATGGTTCAAGTTATTAAAAAGTAGAAAGACAAAAGTAAGGTAACTATAGATAACAATAGTAAGGTAGATAAATAAAATTAGAAACCCCAAAGTAAGGTAAATATAATATAAAACTAGAAACCCTAAAGTAATGTAGATAAATAAAACTAGATACCCTAAAGTAAGGTTGATAAATAAAACTAGAAACCCTAAAGTAAGGTAGATAAATAAAACTAGAAACCTAAAGTAAGGTAGATAAATAAAACTAGAAACCCAAGTAAGTTAGATAAATAAAACTAGAAACCCTAAAGTAAGTAGATAAATAAAACTAGAAACCCTAAAGTAAAGTAGATAAATCAAACTAGAAACCCTAAAGTAAGGTAGATAAATAAAACTAGAAACCCTAAGTAAGGTTGATAAATAAAACTAGAAACCCTAAAGTAAGGTAGATAAATAAAACTAGAAAACCCTAAAGTAAGATAAATAAATAGAACCTAAAGTAAGATAACTAGAAACCTTAAAGTAAGTAGATAAATAAAACTAGAAACCCTAAAGTAAGGTAGATAAATAAAACTAGAAACCTAAAGTAAGGTAGATAAATAAAACTAGAACCCTAAAGTTAGATAAATAAAACTAGAAACCCTAAAGTAAGTTAGATAAATAAAACTAGAAACCCTAAAGTAAGTTAGATAAATAAAACTAGAAACCCTAAAGTAAGGTAGATAAATAAAAAACTAGAAACCCTAAAGTAAAGGTAGATAAATAAAAACTAGAAACCCTAAAGTAAGTAGATAAATAAAAGAAACCTAGAGTAAATAAATAAAACTAGAACCCTAAAGTAAGGTAGATAAATAAAACTAGAAACCCTTAAAGTAAGGTAGATAAATAAAACCCTAAAGTAAGGTAGATAAATAAAACTAGAAACCTTTAAGTAAGTTAGATAAATAAAACTAGAAACCCTAAAGTAAGTATATAAATAAAACTAGAACTAAAGAGTAGATAAATAAAACTAGAAACCCTAAAGTAAGGTAGATAAATAAAACTAGAAACCTAAAGTAAGGAAACCCTAAAGTAAGGTAGATAAATAAAACTAGAAAACCCTAAAGTAAGGTAGATAAATAAAACTAGAAACCTAAAGTAAGGTAGATAAATAAAACTAGAAACCCTAAGTAAGGTTGATAAATAAAACTAGAAACCCTAAAGTAGATAATAAAACTAGAAACCCTAAAGTAAGGTAGATAAATAGAAACCCTAAAGTAAGCTAGAAACCTAAGTAAGTAATAAATAAAACTAGAAACCTAAAGTAAAGTAGATAAATAAAACTAGATACCCTAAAGTAAGGTAGAGAAACCCTAAAGTAAGGATAACTAGAAACCCTAAAAGTTAGATAAATAAAACTAGGTAAGTTAGATAAATAGAAGTAAAGATAAATAAACTAGAAACCCTAAAGTAAGTTAGATAAAGAGCTAGAAACCTAAAGTTAGATAAATAAAACTAGAAACCCTAAAGTAAGGTAGATAAATAAACTAGAAACCCTAAAGTAAGTTAGATAAATAAAGCCTGAACTACCACTACTATGGATTATTAGAAAGCCTAATAATCCAAGAGCCTGCGGCCTAAAAATATGACTAATTTTGTACTTCTTCAAACCAAATTTTTCTGAAAATGTACCTTTAATTATAAAGGAGAAGCATTGTCTGCCTATCCAGAGTGGAGCTCTTCATATGATTGCGCATGCTTAAAACTTTATAAAATCGCACAAATTTCACTTTTCTTGAAACAAGTGGTCCTGTGTGACGTATGCAAATCATGAAGCGTTTTTTTAAAGCTGATATAATTTCCTATAAAACGAGTTTTTTCGTCAAAATCGGATATACACAACTAAAGTTATGTCATTGTTAAATGGCAAAAAAAATGCACAGAAATCCAATATTTTTCCAAAGAAATTAACCATAAAGGCATAAATTAACCATTTTTTGGTATTTTTGAAAGAGCCATAACTTTGGTTGTAGTCATCCGATTTTTAAACCGTTTTATAAAACATTTTATCACCTTTAAAAAATGGTCTCTTTAAGTTTTACACACGACCCACAGGGAACCACTTATTTCAAGAAAACTGAAATTTGTGCGATTTTACAAAATTTTAAGCATGCGCAATCATATGAAGGGCTCCACTCTGGATAGGCAGACTATGTTTTTTCTTCATAATTTAAGGTATATTTTCAGAAATATTTGGTTTGAAGTAGTACAAAATGAGTCACATTTTTTCAGGTCCGGCTCTTGGACTATAAAGTAAAGTAGATAAATAAAAAGCCAAAAATAAGGTAGATAAATAAACTTAAGGACTAACAGAGGTTGATTAATATAACTATAATGATAAAAATAAGGTTGATAAATCAAATAAAGCTAGACAGACAAGGTTGAGGTAAATAAATAAAAGTTTTCGAATGAGTTGATGTTTTCTATGAATAGAATATTATATAATATAGCTATTCCTAGATATCGTTTAGGACGTTGAACCCAGATCCAGTTCGTGTAGAATTGATTTTAATACTCGTATATAAATCTTTATTTTATTCCACACCTTGCAATCTTTAAAGCTGGGCCATCATTCGTTGCGTGCAAAATAAATGCTCTTAAAACTACAGCACATGCTAAAATTTTAAAACTACGTAATGAGTCATCACGTTTCAAGAAAGTAAAATATAGACAACCTATATATTAAACGCGTTGAGCAAGAATAGTTCGCCGTTACCCCGCTAGAGCGCGGAAAATTTTCTCAACCCCTCAGTCAGCTGACTCGCTCGCAAACATCAACATTTTTCCCCTTGTCCGGGGCATCTACAGCTTTTCCTCTTAAATTTGGCGTAAAAAAGATCGTTAGGCGGTATTTATTATTAGATTTTTAGTGGTGAAATTATATAAAAGCAATGCTGACCAAATTTCCCCTTGCAATGCAGTAAGTAGAGATGTTTGCTTAGTTATTTTCTAGCTGATTAAAATCAATATTTAGTCTTCTCCAATACATGCGTGTCGTATTTCTGTGTGAAAAGTCTCCAATTTCATTTTTTTTTTGTTTAGGACACGCCTCGTATGGCTTTTCCTTGGAAAACTTCTTATTATTATAATGAAAATCTCGATTGTCGGCGTTTGAAAGGGAGCAGTGCCGCTATTCCCAAAGAAATGGCTCTGTTCATTGGTTAAAGTCAAATAGACCTATTTCTGTCTGCTTAATTTTTAACTGGGTTTTACTAGTAGTTTTAATGTCTTAGCTGTTTTTCTAGATTAAAATGTTTAGCAGTTCTTCTATAAACTGCATTGCATATATTTTATGAGTCGTTTATTAAAGGCACCAAAATTCATTGGTGTTAACATAGAGATATATACTAGAGGGGGCATTTCCTACCTCAAAACATTGAGAGGCCTGAAACATCTCTTTGGGGCTCTGTGTAACCTCATTGAAACCTCCTTTAAAAGTGAGTTAAGGTTGTAAAAATTAATTGTTTATGACCTCCTACACATTTCTTCAATATATCAAACATTCTTTTATATATATTACTGTAGTGTTGTTTTGTTTATTTTAATATTGATAGTCAATATTGTATACTTTTGCCAATAAAGAACTTGTTTAAAAAAAAAAATATTGATAGTCAAAGGTGGTCAGGTTACTTTTACGATGTTTTAAAATGCAACCACTGAGGGTAGTAATATATCTCTATGGGTCCTAAGACATAACTCAAGATGATTTACCGATAGTATAATTTCACTCAAGAGGTTTTGAAACATTTTATTATACCACGCTTAATGTTAAGACTAGAATACAAATTGAAGTGATGTGAGATGTTTGGACTGCGTTTTCCCCTAAAGGAGAGATTAGCAGGCTTTTGTAATTTAGTTTAGTTTAGTACTGGCCTTAGTCAGTGCCAAAGTGTGGAACCAACATTGCAGATATAGCAACATTTTTTAGGAACATGGAAATTCTGGCCCGTAGCCAGCCAAAACTGGGGGGGGGGGGGATGCATAGGGACATACAGTAAAAACTATTTAGTTGAAGAGGGCAAAATTTTTCCTGGGGGTGACCTATAGAGGTGTTAAGTTTTGAAGGCAACAAAGACATGGGTCTCTCTACAATACAATATTTCATTTACAAAGAGGCCATCATCAGAGCCAGTATAAATAAGTGTATGATGAAAGTCAGATTAAAGTTAAAACAAATACAAACAATAAACCTAATAAACATTTTTAACCTGCTAGATTAAAAATTAAATCTAGCAGCTTAAATTTTTTTATAAACAGCAATTTTGGAAGGTTATTGTAACTGCTTTTAATCACTCATTTATGGAATTTTAAAACTTTTCTTAATGATGTAACTGTACAGTTTGTAAATTACAAGTAATGTATTAAATAATAGTTAAGACAAAGAATCAAACTGATGATTGATTGGTATCACTGATACCAAAGTTAGCTATTGTTGTCTTGATAGTTCTACCAACTTAGCTGCTGGAAAGGCATTAAATTAGGCTACTACAGTGTATCGACGACTTTAAAAAATCTTGACAGCTCAGTTTAGGCACCCACCTAAAAAAAAAAATTACAAAAAGGCAGCAGGAAAAAACTTTGTAAACAAATCAGGTTATGTTACCCGTGTTTTCTTGGCGATGTTTCTACATTTCTTTTGTGTAGTTTTATTATTTAGGAAGTATGCAAATGTGAAAAAAAAATGAATTGTGAAGGGAAATAATAGTGTACTCATATGTTTTTACATTAAAAAGAATTGTATGTTTACTAGTTTTGACAGCTCTTAAAAATTGCTGCATAAAAGGCATCCTTGAAATAAAAGTTTCAGTTATGCTTTTATTTACTTATAAAAAAGAATATTTGAGTGCAATAATAATGTTAACAGTCCAACACAAACACAATTCACAGAACACACACACAAAAACTCACAAAACGATGTAAACACAAAAAGAACCACAAACAAAGTGAACGAATGCCGGGAAGGAGGTTATTTCCCTACAGCGGTTATGGGAGTAGGGATTTTTTTTCTCTTTCAAGAGAGGGGTTGGCAGCGGCTTCTCTGATTGGTCAAAATGCTTATGACCTTGGGGATTTTTAAACTTAACGATACACTGTAGGTCCTATTCTGCTAGATTGCAAAACCTAGAAGCCGTCATTTTTATTTTAAATTGTTAATAGAGTTGAAATATTTGCTGAAAATAAGAGTGCTAATGTGTTGTCTAGACATGGAGGTAGGCTGTGTGGGTGCTCCCAGAGTCTTAGGTCCTTCCTCAAAAGAAACAAACTGATCCTCCCTGCTGGAGTGACTCAGCGGAACTTCCATGAAGTAACAACGGGAGATGTCATCTGTCCCAATCTGCTTCAAGGTATCGACCACATCAGGGACCCTAGGCTCAACAAGGTAACCTTGTGTGTCTGATCACTTTTCACAATAAATAGTTATATACGCCTGGGATGTGCAAACTTCAGGGCTCTGCTTCTAACCACCTCTATTTGACTAAAGCGGTACTTGGGTAACCCTTAACCTATTATTAAATTTTTAAGCTCAGGCTTTTTTATTTAAACTTTTTTTAACCAACGATCATTTCTTAATTAAAATCACTCTGATTAATTAAGAAACTAACTAAAAACTTTCACAGAGAGACACTATAACTACAACTAAGTTAAACGAAGTTTGTTTTAAAACCAAAATATTTATACCCATGCCAGGTACTGGATCTCAGTGTCGTATCAAGCTGAATTTTGGCATAAGTCATGTTACTTTATTATCATTAATGTTATTAAAAGTTAATTGCGATCCTTTTTATTTGATGTTTATTCTACAAAAACAAATATTTTACAATTTAATGTCATGGCATACTGCTAACCAATTTGACTTTTTTATTATACGATAAATAAAAAAATAAATGTTAAAAGTCAATTTCTGTTGTACTATCTTTACATTTTTTAGAAAATTAAATTTTTTGGTTGCCATATTATTTATTGGTTGAGGACCCCTTAAAAGAACACTATGGACCCCTAGGAGTCTGAGTCTACACTTTGCCTATCTCTGATGTGTGCATCCCTTGTTCCATATGCCAGAAAGTTTTAAAGTTTAAATTTCCTCCTAAGGCAAAGTCGAAAAAGTAAACTTCATTAGCTCTCAAAGTCCACTGGCTGAAAGAGATAAACTATTTAGCTCCAGAGGTTTAGTGAGAGAGATTATGCTCTCAAGACTCTGCCAAGCTTATATCTTCCATCCCTGTTGCTTATTAAATTTTATCATTTTTTCAACTTATACAAACTGATATTTAAAAAATAAAATTTCAATGGAAGATGTGTCTTAAGGAAACAATTTTTTAATTGTTAATTATAAAACTTTATTAAAGTTATGTATTAATATAATATGTATTATATTAATTTTTGTATTATTTTCTTTTCTTTTTTTTATAAATTATTCATTTTCTTTAATCTTTTTTGTTGTAATCCTAAAGGATTGTTTGCATGATTTAAACAAATAAAATAAATAAATATAATAATTGCCAATATATATGAATAGAATACACCTAAAAATGAGGGCTTGAGTGATTGGAATCAGGGGGTGGTCAAACAGACAAAAGTATCGCACCATCTCCCATTAGAGTAAAATAAAAAATTTCTTTATCTTATCGGACTTTTGCCTTGTCGTTTTTACTTCTACCTGTTGCATTTTTCTGATTTTTAATCAAACAAGTTATAAATATATAGTCTAGTACAGCGTTTCCCAACCTTTTCAGTACCGCGACCCTATAATTTGCTTTTATAAAGATTGACGACCAAAATGCATTTATTTTGCATAACCTAAAAATTGTTGGCGTTTTTATTTATTGCCGAACTAATTATGACCCTACAGACAATCAAATCATAATTTTCATGAGATTTTTATTCTTAAATAGAAAACTGCCCACTAATTGGAGTTCAAAAGAAGTATATTATATAATAGCAATAAAATATAAAAATAAAAAAATTAAATTAAATATAAAAATGAGCATTTATTATTTTAAGGAAAAAATCAAATAATGATTATAGTAAACAAAAAAAAAGGATAAAATATGTATCATATCAATGACTAATTTGTTGCTGTTGGTTTTCCACTAATAAATCAAGTCGTGTTTTGTTTATTCATTTCACTACTTTAATTAAAACTCAAAACTATAAAATAAATAACCTGAAGAAACAATTATAATTACAAAAACTTGTACGCGATATTAAATTAAACTACGTTGATGTTTGTGAAAACCAAATTCACATATAATTGAACATTATAATTTTAATAACCCGAACCTTTAAAAGAAGTAATAAGAAACTGTTAAACACAGTATTATCATAAGTATAACAATTCATCAAAGTTAGCAAGAATTAGATAAAGGCGGGTGCCTCTGTCGGTAAAGGACTTCTAAGAAATGTTTTGGCTGCGGCTTCTTTTGTTATCGCATGTTTAAAGAATTATCAATTTCTAAAAATAATATCTGTTCAAGCAAATCTGTTATTTGCTTATAATAATCTCTTCACATAAATCTTTGTCATTTTTTGGTTGTTAATAATAAAACATTTGGCGACACAAAAAATTTAGTTCGCGACCCAATCTGGGTCGCGACCCAAGGGTTGGGAAGGGCTGGTCTAGTAAACTTTATAGTTAATATAATGATTAATCATTAATGTATTAAAAGAATTTAATTTTACTAATAACTATATAGTGCACATGTCATTTTGTATAGAATTGCTTAAAGTGATAAATTTGTATTTTCTCTAAAGAGCTCCCCTCTTTACTGTAAAGCAGAGTTATTTAGCCTCCTCTGTTATTTTCTTTTTGCCTTCTTATTATCAAATACTTGACAATTTTTACTCTCCATTTAATTCCTAACCGATCATGTTGCATTTTTACAATATTTCTAGTTACATCAATTATAATGTAAACTATTATCCCCCCCCTCTCTAGTTTTTTTGTCATTTCCATTTCTAATGTTATTAATGATATTAAAAGAAAATAACAATAAATAAATCATATAAAATAGATTTATAAAAAAGAATAAAAATGTTGTCTTATTATAAAAGGTTGCAATAAAAATATAAAAAAAATGATAGAAAAATGGCAAAAATAAAATATGTGATAATATTTAAATTGATCTAATATTAATAAAATATATATTACCAGACATTGTAAAGTCTTTAAGTATAAATATTAAAAGAGTAGACATTTTTTCAGAAAATAGTAAAAGGAATATAGAATGTATAGTAAGTATGAATACATTGTAAGAATTTTATGTTAAATCAAATCTTAAAATTAAAGGCTTCAAACAACTAAAAATAAATAAATAAATAGTAAATAATTAAATAAAAACAAAATAAAGAATAAAGCATTATAAGTATAATAAATAAGTAATTTTAAATGTATTAAAAATAATATGCATAATATGATATAAATAAAGTTGATTTTATTTTATACAAATAATTTCAATCTGTAATATAAAAGAGATAAATTTCTTTCTTGGCATGTTATTTTAAAAGCTTTTAAAAAAATTTAACTAGTATATGTAATTTTTAAGATTTTATAAAAAAAATTATTTTATGCATGTTTCTTCTTAAAGTTTATTGTTGTGTGATTTTGTTTTTTGTTACTGTACATTTTTATTGTATTTTTTTTTTTTAATTTATTATTATTTTTAAACTTAATTAATTACTTAAATAATAAGGAAATAGTGTAACAATTTTTTGCATGTACTATAAAAGTAACTTTAAAAGCGAACTCAAACCTCAGCTCCGGCTGATTTAAATGTATTTTTCTCTATCACATGAATCAATTTATTGTAATTTTGATATACATTTAATAAATGGTTATTATTATTATTAATGATATTACAAATATTATTGTTTATAAAAATATTACCATTACGCTTGTAATGATATTATCTGTGTTAAAATATTATTATTAACATAGGTAATGATTGTACCTGTATTAATGTTAGTAAAGAGACAACCATAGTTTATATCAGTTGTGATATTACTATGATAAGTTATGTTAGTAATATATTACCATTGTTACTGTTAATGTTTGTAATAATATTACACTACTAAGTAATGATATTACTATTGTTAATGTTTGTAAATAATATACCACTACATATTAATAATGATATTACTATTGTTAATGTTTGTAATAATATTACCACTACTAATGGTAGTAATGATATTACTATTGTTAATGTTTGTAATAATATTACCACTACTAATGGTAGTAATGATATTACTATTGTTAATGTTTGTAATAATATTACCACTACTAATGGTAGTAATGATATTACTATTGTTAATGTTTGTAATAATATTACCACTACTAATGGTAGTGAGTAATGATATTTTACTATTGTTATTGTAATAATATTACCACTACTAATGGTAGTAATGATATTACTATTGTTACAATTGGTAGTAATGATTTACCTAATTATTACCACTACTAATGGTGTATGATATTACTATTGTTAATGTTTGTAATATACCACTACTAATGGTCTATTGTAATTGTTTGTAATATATTACCACTACTAATGGTAGTAATATATTATAATAATAATAATGATATATTACTTTTAGTAATGATATTTCCATTGCTAATATTGATTATGATATTACCATTATTAATGTTAGTAATAATATTACTATTGATAATATTAATAATGACATTAATATTGCAAATATTATTAATAATATCACCATCATTAATGCTAGTAATAATATCACCTTTGTTATTATTAGTAATGATATTACCATGATTAATTTTAGTATTAATATTACCTTTTTTAATAATAACAATGGTATAACAATAAGAAATAATAAGACCATTGCAAATATTAATATTGATATTACCATTATGAATGTTACTAATAATATCACCTATATTAATGGGATTAATATTGTCAAAATTTTTATAAATAATCCTTTGCAATAAGTTCTTATTAAATTATTAACATGAAGAAGTTTGTTGTTCAGTGCCAATACAAAGAGATGACAGGTTTCCTGTTTAATCATAATTAGTTTGAACTAACACATGACTGTTTGATACTAAATTTACTGTCAAGGTCTCTAGTAGATAGACACCTAACTCACACTACAATGTAGAATGTATCCACATTGCTATTTACCTTTAGTTCAGTGAGGGAACACAATAAAATTAATCGAACTATGCTAATATTGATCTACCCCTTCCCATATCTCATTTATCTATCTTTTATCTCATTAATAAATCAAGCTATGCTAATATTGATCTACCCTTCCATATCTCATTTATCTATCTTTATCTCATTAATAAATCAAGCTATGCTAATATTGATCTACCCTTCCATATCTCATTTATCTATCTTTATCTCATTATAAATCAAGCTATGTATATTGATCTACCCTTCCATATCATTTATCTACCTTTATCTCGTTAATAAATCAAGCTATGCTAATGTGGATCTAAACTTCCCTATCTCATATATCCATCTCTATCTCATTAATAAATCAAGCTATGCTAATATGCATCTAACCTTCCCTATCTCATTTATCTATTCTTATCTCATTAATAAATCAATCTGTGCTAATATGGATCTAACCTTCCCTATCTCATTTATCTATTCCTATCTTATTAATAAATCAAGCTATGCTAATATGGATCCAACCTTCCCTATCTCATTTATCTATCTTTATCTCATTAATAAATCAAGCTATGCTAATATTGATCTACCCTTCCATATCTCATTTTTCTATTCCTATCTCATTAATAAATCAACCTATGCTAATATTGATCTACCCTTCCATATCTCATTTATCTATCTCTATCTCATTAATAAATCAAGCTATGCTAATATGGATCTAACCTTCCCTATCTCATTTATCTATTCTTATCTCATTAATAAATCAATCTGTGCTAATATGGATCTAACCTTCCTATCCATTTATCTATCTCTATCTCATTAATAAATCAAGCTGTGCTAATATGGATCTAAACATCCCTATCTCATTTCTATCTAATCTCATTAATCAAGCTATGCTGATGTGGATCCAACCTTCCCTATCTCTATCTCATGAATAAATCAAGCTATGCTAATATGGATTTAAACATCCCTATCTCTTTTATCTATCTCTATCTAATGTGGATCCAACCTTCCCTATCTCATTTATCTATTCCTATCTTATTAATAAGTCAAGCTGATGTAATGTAATTAAGATGTAGCTTAAGTCTTGTTAAATATATATATATAATATATTATATATATATATATATATATATAATATATATATATATAATATATATATATATAATATATATATATATATATATATATCCTGTCCTTTCTGGAATGCCTAACCGTGTGTTGTTTAGAAACTTATAGTAAAGTCACAGTGCTTTCAGTGGAATAGACAAAATGCCGCACTAGCTCCACTTAGGTAGAACACTATCTTCTTATCTAAGGGAGTTAGCTAAAAGGGCTCAATAATGTGGCCTACTTGCTAGGTGATCTATCCCCTCTCCCTATGCATATTATTTCTTTTAGACCACCTGATTGGTCTAACTAAAGCATTAGACTACTCGACCCACCTTGGAATTAAATGATGATTTATTAAACTTTCCACAATATTTAATAACCTCCCTAATCTCAGGTAATCTATATAGATGCTGTGGCAAATGCTAAATTGAAAAATGCAATAAGTAGGTTTACTTTCTTACTCACTATTTATTATGCTTGTATAGATATGTATAAGGCGCCTAGGTATAAATGACAGAGTATAGAAGTCATAGCTTATCTTGCAGCTTGTACCTAGACTTTTCTTATCATTCAATACCATATTTATTTATAAATGTCTTACACAGTAAGTAATTGATTGGTAAGTAGTGTTGATAACAACTCAGTAATGTTATTCATTCCTAGTGTCATTGATTGAGTGCAGAATGATAAGCCTTATCAGTAACATTTGATTGTTGTGTAAGTCTGCCTTGTACTTCAGTATAGTACTCAAACTGTTTTTCAATGTCATATAATAAATTAAATTAGGATTAGGGATTAAGATGAGGCATAGGAACTAGGAATAACATTAAAATAGGAACTAGGAATAAGATTAGGAATACAAACTAGGAATAAGATTAGGAATGAGAACGAGGAATAAGATTAGGAACTAGAAATAAGATTAGGAATGAGAACTAGGAATTAGATTAGGAATAGGAACTAGGAATAAGATTAGGAATAGGAACCAGGAATAATATTAGGAATAGGAACTAGGAATAAGATTAGGAATGATAACTAGGAATATAACTAGGGATAAGAGCTAGGAATAAGATTAGGAATGATAACTAGGAATAAGATTGGGAATGATAACTAGTAATAAGATTAGGAATAAGAGCTAGGAATTAGATTAGGAATGAGTACTAGGATTAAGATTAGGAATGAGAACTAGGAATAAGATTAGAAATGAGAAGTAGGAATAAGATTAGGAATGAGTACTAGGAATAAGATTAAGAATAATATTAGGAACTAGGAATAAGATTTGGAATAATATTAGGAACTAGGAATAAGATTTGGAATAGGATTGGAGAGAATAAATTTGATTGTTTTATTTGAGCTTATATTATTTAAGCAAGCATTAGCTGCTCGAACTTTGTCCTAATACCTTTAAATTAGTCTCTACCTCAAGTAAATTCTTGCAGTATTAATTAATTCCATTGATTAATTTATTATTAATTAATGGATAATTTAGTACTTACCTCTCATAGATTAAGTAAGTGCAAGACTGGATTCTGTATTTTAGGAATAAGAATGTATATTTTGTTAAATAAGAGAACCAAAGATCAACATATAAATGCTTTCTGTGATAAAATTAAAGAATTTTTGCTTTTAAAATGAGAGTGGTAGAGATGGAGTAGATGAGTTTTTTAAATTAGCTAATTATTGTAAAGGTTGTTTTGTTTTATGTTAGATTTAGAATTAAATTTTTGACTGCAATCTTACTTTTAAAGTATAATACTATTTCTTGACTGTGATGTATAATTGTATGTTGTATGATTTTAAATTGTATTGATATTAATTAGTGTAATATTGTCGACTATATATGCAATAATATCTTCACTACAAATAAATTGTATGTTTATTTGTACAGTGAAGTGTTGTCGACCAAAAAAATACAGCGTGAGAGCTGATAGTTCAGGGTTATAGACAGCTGGACTGAAATAACCTTTAAACTACCTCATGAGGAGGTTTTTGAGTTTCCGCCACAAATTATTTTCAAAACATCCCATCCTTAGTTCGTTACTACGCTGTGGATTACTTATAACCTCAAACAACAAATTCCATCTTTTCCACAAGAATATCTATATTTAAATAGCAGAGCCGGCTTTCGCCATCAACTGTGCCTAACATAGCAAAATGAAAAAAACAATGTTAAAATCATAATAAAAAGTTAAAAGATTAAAAAATAAAGGTACAAGAAATGTTAATAAACTTAAATAAATATAAACGATAGACAAAAGTTTTTGTCTATCGTTTTATATTTAAGTTAATTTAATCTTTTAACTTTTTATTATGATTTTAACATTGTTTTTTTTTTCATTTTGCTATGTTAGGCACAGTTGATGGCGAATGCCGCAAGCCGGCTCTGCTATTTAAATATAGATATTCTTGTGGAAAAGACGGAATTTGTTGTTTGAGGTGGTTAGAGGTGGTTTTTTGGTGGATTTTTCATATAAACTGACTTATATCAGTGGAAAATTATATTTTCTATTATAATAGAAATTAGATTAGAATTAAATTAGATAAAGATTATAATTATAATGGAATTAATTTCTTTTAAAATGAATGTAATAATGTACAATTTAACTAAAACTCACACAATTTTGCATTAAATATTGAAAATTTAAATGAATGAACTTTTTGTCAAATCCTCCGTATAGTTTGGAAAAGTAAGACCTCAGCATAGCCATTATCATCAGTCAGTGCTGCCAATTTGAAGAATTTATTACAGCTCTCTATTAAAGATAATATAAAATATATATAAAAAATCTGGCACTCTTTTACCTGGTTACCCACCAAATAATGGGTAACTAAGGAAAAAAGGAAGTATAGGGTAAACTTTTAGTTTGTTACCCACCAATAAAATTTTAAAAATTATAAAGTAATAATTTATAATCTCAATATGGGACCGCCAAAAAGCACTAGGGCTTTTGTATGTGGTAAAAAATGGGGAAGAGAGAAAATAGAAGAGTTCAAGGACACAAAATTCCAGCAACTTTGAACAGAATATGTATGTGGGAAAGGGCTGAATAATAAGGTCAGATAGTTTTTTTTAATAAAATAAAATGCGCTGCAAATACAAAATGTTTTATTTAGTTCATTTTCCCTAACCAACACTCCAAATGACGTTATTTTTAGGTGATTTCGGGAGTGGGTAACTAGGTAAAAGAGTACCAAAAATCTACCCTAAAAACAATTCAATTTCTGCATGAGTAATTTCCTGTTCATTTAATTGCCTGTTTTGGTGATCAGAATGACTCTTCAGATCATGAAATTAGTTATTTAGTTTAGGATTTTTTAACGTCAAGGATTTGACGTTAAAGATCTGCCTCATCTTAAAGGTAGAAATAGAGCAGGGTATCAACAAAATTCAGCCGCATTTATGCAAAACAATCATGAAAAATTCAACATGTGTGCAAAAGTTGTAGAGACAATTTAGCTGATATGTTATTTCATTCATAACCATACACTTCAATAAATATAAATCAATAAAAAATTTTGTATAATTAAAAAAAGGTACAATTTTTCAATATAAATCTGTGTTTTATATCAAAATTATTTCTGTGTGAATTTTGAGACACCCTATACCCGGCTACATTCTGTGTAATGAAAATAACAGAATAAAGATCTGCAGTGCCATGGTTGCAAACTGTCTTGGCCATAAAGCACTGTGTCGGCAAAGCACTGTGGCCACAAAGCAATGTGTCGACAAAGCGCTGTAGCTGCTAAACGCTAATTACAGTGATAAAAAGAATGTCTTCCTTGTTGCAGGGTCTTTCATTCTCACTGGAGGAAAGACAAGCACTAGGCATCCATGGACTTTTGCCTCCTCGTTTCAAAACTCAGGAGCAACAACTGGAGCTGTGCAGGTTTAGTGTTATGAAGTACCAGGAGGCACTCAACAGATACCTTTACTTGTCTGAGTTGCAGGTATTCACTCTACAATGATTTCCTTTCTATATAAGTAGAATGTGTTTGGAATGGATTCCAAAATAAGTCATGTCCCACTTTGTTTTGTTACGTTTCGAAGAATATAATGTGAAGCAGAGACAAGCAGTACTCTCTTACCGCATCATGCTTGGCAAGCAAAAACATAATATCATTTGACAGTACCGAGTTTTGAGAAATATGAATATATGACTCTATATAATTGTGTGAGAGACACCTAGGAAATATATCGAGTAAAATGCATTGTTACATCCGGGAACTGTTCCATCATTCGGCTCGAGGTAATGTCATGTCCCACTCTGTTTTGTTTCGTCACGGCACCGACAGCCTGAACTAATAATATATAACTTTTATTTATCATTTTAATAACATACTTGCATTAAAATATAACAGCATAAAAAATATAATTAAATAATATCTAAATTTAATTACAAAAGCAAATTAATGGATTTAACATTAAAACAATAAATTAATTGTTAATAGCCGCAAAAACTGGCTTGTGCGCGGCTATGTATTTTAGTTGTTTTATATTTTCACTATTATATAAAAAGATTAATATTAGTTAGATTATTGTTTATCTTTCATTTGTACTGTTTAATAAACAATATAATAAATAAAAATATTAATAAAAAAATAAATAAAAAATGTTAATTTTTATACAATAAAGAGATTGATTTAAATAAAAAAGAATAAATTATTATACAAAAAAATTGTTTTAAGAAAATAATACTTGTAACTCTTTGTGCAGAATAAAATAATTTATAGATTTAGTTTTTTTACCGAGTGGGGGATTTAGCCACAGTATGATTTCTTTTTTTATACTCTTTAAAATAGAGGTTTGATTTAATATTTTCAGATAATTGATTAAAAATAGTAGGAGCTCTAGCAACAGGTTGCCGTTGCATGAGGGATGTTCTGCATTTTAAAGTTCTCACTAGTCGATTTTGTTTGTTTCTAGTTCTATGATTATAATTAATATAATTTTTTGTTTCCTTGAAATATTTCAATAGGACTTGCTTAGTAAATAATTGTTTAACAGTAAGAACATGAAAGTCTAAGAATAATTGTTCAGTCGATTGTACATTTTCAGATTTATTTACTCGCTCTAACCTTCAATTAAAATTCCAGAGGTTGTATGTTTTAGGATAGAAATGAAAGATTATTTTTCCGGCTGCTATCGGAGAATGTAGAGATGCTGATGCCAATAGTCTACACTCCAACTGTGGGTCTTGCTTGTCAGAAGTTTGGGTCTCATACAGACGACCAGAGGATTATTCATCACTATTCATGACAAGGGACACGTTTATGATGTAGTCAAAAACTGGTATGCTTTCTTAGCTATCATTTCATTTCGCTAACTGGTGTAGTGGAACCATTTTGGTTTCCTAACTACTGTTTCATTTAGCTAACTGGTGTAGTGGAACCATTTTGGTTTCCTAACTACTGTTTCATTTAGCTAACTGGTGTAGTGGAACTATTTTGGTTTCCTAACTACTGTTTCATTTAGCTAACTGGTGTAGTGGAACCATTTTGGTTTCCTAACTACTGTTTCATTTAGCTAACTGGTGTAGTGGAACCATTTTGGTTTCCTAACTACTGTTTCATTTAAACTGGTGTAGTGGAACCATTTTGGTTTCCTAATTACTGTTTCATTTAGCTAACTGGTGTAGTGGAACCATTTTGGTTTCCTAACTACTGTTTCATTTAGCTAACTGGTGTAGTGGAACCATTTTGGTTTCCTAACTACTGTTTCATTTAGCTAACTGGTGTAGTGGAACATTTTGGTTTCCTACTACTGTTCATTTAGCTAACTGGTGTAGTGGAACCATTTTGGTTTCCTAACTACTGTTTCATTTAGCTAACTGGTGTAGTGGAACATTTTGGTTTCCTTATACTGTTTCATTTAGCTAAACTGTGTAGTGGAACCATTTTGGTTTCCTAACTACTACTGTTTCATTAGCTAACTGGTGTAGTGGAACCATTTTGGTTTCCTAATTACTGTTTCATTTAGCTAACTGGTGAGGTGGAACCATTTTGGTTTCCTAACTACTGTTTCATTTAGCTAACCTAGTGTAGTGGAAACCATTTTGGTTTCTAATTACTGTTTCATTTAGCTAATGGTGAGGTGAACCATTTTGGTTTCCTAACTACTGTTTCATTTAGCTAACTAGTGTAGTGGAACCATTTTGGTTTCCTAACTACCGTTTCATTTAGCTTACTGGTGAGGTGGAACCATGTTCCTGGACTATCCTTCCTTATCTCTTATTATAGGAAATAGTTCTAATTGAGACAATACTTGACAAAGTTTTTACTTTGTTGTTACTTTGTTATTTTGATTACATTAAGTAATGATCGTATGATTACTCTATTACATTATATTAATTTTTACTTTGTTATTTTGATTACATTAAGTAATGATCGTATGATTACTCTTATTACATTATTATTAATTTTTACTTGTTATTTTGATTACATTAAGTAATGATCGTATGATTACTCTTATTACATTATTATTAATTTTTACTTTGATATTTTGATTACATTAAGTAATGATCGTATGATTACTCTTATTACATTATTATTAATTTTTACTTTGTTATTTTGATTACATTAAGTAATAATTGTATGATTACTCTTATTACATTGTTATTAATTTTTACTTTGTTATTTTGATTACATTAAGTAATGATCGTATGATTACTTTATTACATTATTATTAATTTTTACTTTGTTATTTTTGATTACATTAAGTAATGATCGTATGATTACCATTGTTATTAATTTTTACTTTGATATTTTGATTACATTAAGGTAATGATCGTATGATTACTCTTATTACATTATTATTAATTTTTACTTTGTTATTTTGATTACATTAAGTAATGATCGTATGATTACTCTTATTACATTATTATTAATTTTTACTTTGTTATTTTGATTACATTAAGTAATGATCGTATGATTACTCTTATTACATTATTATTAATTTTTAGTCCTCCAGTGAATTAAGTATATTCAATGAAACAAATTCTTCTGCGTAAAGCAAGTATATCTATTAGAAAACAAAGAAAGGAGTCCCCCCACAAAAATAATAGTTTATTGTCATAGCTCTTTCAATCTAATACGAGGCCATCATCAGTGCCATATAAAGATATAATAAAGATGAAAATAGTTTTATGTAATAGTTGTATGACCTCATGTGTGGTTGAAACAGCTTTGTCATTTAACTTTTATTTTGTGGAGTAACTTTTTTTTGTTTTTACTTATAAATAATGATAAGGTGAAGAAGTAAAGACTTTAATTCTACTATATTTAAAAAAAACGCAATATATTTTAGAAGTTGCCCCATCTTCATATCTTTAATAACTCGACTTTACTCTAAAGATAGTTATGTTATTGTGTGTGTGTGGCAGGCCTGAGCCAGATGTGAGAGCCATAGTGGTGACAGACGGAGAGCGTATACTTGGCTTAGGGGACCTAGGGGCATGTGGTATGGGTATACCTGTGGGTAAGCTGTCTCTTTACACAGCCCTTTCTGGTATCAAACCTCACCAATGTCTCCCCATCTGCATAGACGTAGGCACCAATAATGAGGTAAAAACCCCTTCTATTGCTCAATTATCCTTCTTGGTGTTTTAGGTTTAACATTAATTTAGTCTGCTGTGAAGCAATGAAAGATTTTTAACAACTATTGAAAAAGTACTGTATGAGTAGGTGTCTTTAGTCTTCCCTCAAGCAAATGTGAAAAAACAAATGCCTTTTAGTTTAATAATAGGATGTTTAGAAATATTTGTAGTGAAAAACCTGTAACCTTCCCCATACAAGCCTACAGCACGTTAAATGTGTTATAAAGTATTTTTATAAAAATAATAGTCGATGCTGTCAGGTATTCAACTACTATTATAAAATAGTAGAATAAGAATTAGTATTAAATATACCAAATTTATACTATGAATAATGTGGTAAAGATATGAAATAAGATGGATTAAATCTTAATAAAAAGCATCAGTCTCTACACAAAATATATTTAAAAAAGCAAACTGGCTTTCAACCCACAAAGGTCATCTTCAGGCCGGTGAGAAGAGAATTATTAAGGATTCACAGGCTCAATAATTCTCTTCTCACCGGTCTGAAGATGACCTTTGTGGATTGAAAGCCTGTTTGCTTTTTTAAATATATTTTGTTGAGAGACTGATGCTTTTTATTATTTATTATACCAAATTTAATTAAAAATAATGTATATAAATGGAAACAGTAGAATATAAAAGTAAAAGTGGCAGGTGACTAAATTTGTTAAAACTAAACATAAATAATAAATCAGATTAAACTTTGTAATTAATAATAAGTATTATCAATGTATATATCAACACTGACGCTAAACAGTAATGATAATTCTATAAACATACAGTATGTTCTGTTCTTAATACTCCCTCTCACGATACAAGGCTTTTGCCTTCTTGTGAGGGGTAAATTCATAAATATTTTATAATGTATGTTGTATGTGTATAAAAAATGTATTGTGAATTATATAAATAAATTCAACAAAACAAAATCCATACACATGCAAATAAAATCGGGTACGGGGTACCTCGGAACTTTTCCTCATCACATCAGATTTGGTACGCTCATCCTCCTTACTTCAGACTCGTGTCGCTTGCCCTCAGAGTACACATTTCACCAAATTCACACTACAACACATCTTCGGACTTGCATCGCTCGTCCTCAGATAGTAAATACATCCGTTTCATTCCCAGTGGCCACCCATTAAACTACAGTCTATCGTTTAGTTTAAAAATCCCCAAGGTCATAAGTATTTTGGGGATTGACCAATCAGAGAAGCTGCTGCCAACCCCTCACTAAAAAAAGAAAAAAATATCCCTGCCACTATAACCGCTGTAGGGAAATAACCTTCTTCCCGGCAATCGTTCACTTTGTTCTTTCACTTCTTTGGTTCTTCTTTTGTTTACATCCTTTTGAAAACTACTTTCAATTAATCTTAAAAATGATATTTTAAAATAAAACTATACAAAAGAAATGTAAAAAAACATCGCCAAGAAAATATGGGTAAAATAACCTGATTTGTTATATAGGTTTTTTCCGCTCCCTTCTTGCAGGGATTTTTTTCTTAAGAACTGGCGGTGCCTAAACAGACCTGTCAAGATTTTTAAATTAGTCGATAGACTGTAATCTTAAAATTTCTCCAGTCAATGTTTTCCTTAATTTTCGTAGTAAAAAAATGTATGAGGAGATCTTGCTATGCAGGTCTTCTATATGTGATCCCCAGGATAGCTTATGATCCGGTGTTATTCCTAGCAGCTTGATTAGCTTGTTGTCGTTAGAAATGGGCTCTTTGGTACTAAAAATCATCTTTGAGTTTTGTCCTTATTTTGATGTGAGTTTTTTTTTATATTTTGTTTGGCATTTGTCTACTAGGACCATACAGCCTTGGAATACTTATTTAATACTTTTATAACTTAAATAAATAATAAAAACTGTTAAAATTTTGATAGAAAATATTTAAAATAAAATAATTTATTGGTTAAAAGAACTTTTAATATTATGGATTAGTTATTATTAATAATTTACAATCTTGATAAAAGACAATTTTTTTCCATGGAAATTGTTTATTTTATTATGGACCTTTGGAAATTATTTTTATATTATTTGTAAGATGTTTGATAAAACCTTATTACTTTAATAATAATTTAATTTCTTATTTTATTCTTATTTTGTAATTAATATTGTATGATATTTGTTTAATATTGGTTTAAGCTAGATTAAAGAAAAAACTAAATTTTATGATGTGAGTTCCTGATGCAACACATTACTTTTTATTTAAATACCTGAACTGTGGTTATTTAGTTTAATGTTTCAATCTGGTTGTTGTAGAAACTGCTGGAAGATCCACTGTACATAGGGTTGAGACAAAAGAGAACTATAGGGCCAGAGTATGACGAGCTCATAGATGAATTCATGCAGGCGGTGGTTAAGAGATACGGACAGAACACTCTTATACAGGTATTGCTCTCTCCTGTTGCTGTATTCTATGCCCCAAGACGTATGTCAATGTTATACAGTCTCTGCCTATCTTAATTTATATTTACAAACCTTAATCTATTTAAGGTTGGATTAATTAGAGGTGATAATTTAACAAACTTAATCTATTTAAGGTTGGATTTTTAGAGGTTGATAATTTAACAAAACTTATCTATTTAATGATTAATTAGAGGTTGATTAATTTAACAAAACTTAATCTATTTAAGGTTGGATTAATTTAGAGGTTGAATTAAGAACAAAACTTAATCTATTTAACGGATTAATTAGAGGTGATTAATTTAACAAAACTTAATCTATTTAAGGTTGGATTAATTTAGAGGATTAATAACAAAACTTAATCTATTTAAGGTTGGATTAATTTAGAGGTTGATTAATTTAACAAAACTTAATCTATTTAAGGTTGGATTAATTTAGAGGTTGATTAATTTAACAAAACCTTAATATATTAAGTTTGGATTCTAAGTCAAGGTTGGATTAATTTAGAGGTTGATTTATTTAACAAAACTTAATCTATTTAAGGTTGGATTAATTTAGAGGTTGATTAATTTAACAAAACTTAATCTATTTAAGGTGGATTAATTTAGAGGTTGATTTAATTAATCTATAAGGTGGATAATTTAGGTTGGATTAATTTAACAAAACTTAATATATTTAAGTTGGTTTATTTAACAAAATTAATATAGATTAATTTTGTCATCAATCTAAATTAACAACCTTAAATAGTTAAAGGTTGGATTAATTTAGAGGTTGATTATTTTTAATCAAAATTAATCTATTTAAGGTTGGATTAATTTAACAAATTTATAAGGTTGAATTAATTTAACAAAACTTATCTATTTAAGGTTGGATTAATTTAGAGGTTGATTAATTAACAAAACTTTACTATTGCTATAACAAACCTTAACCTATCTTAATTTATATATAAGGAAAAATGAGTTGCGGAGTTTCAAGAAATGAAAAAAAACAGAGTCCCTCCACTAATGATATATATTTGACATAGCCAGCTTTCAATCTTAACAGATCATCATCAGTGCCTAACCAACAAAGTAAAAAATATATTACATAAAATACTCTAAATAAAAATAACATACTAGAATAAAAAGAAATACAATACCATGAGATGAATGCAAAATTAAAATAAAAATAAATTTATTTTTATTTTAATTCTGCATTCATCTCTTTGTATTGTATTTCTTTTTATTCTAGTATGTTACAAAAATTTACTTGTGAGTTTCGATTGATGTTTCAGTTTGAAGACTTTGGCAATCACAATGCTTTCCGATTCCTAGACAAGTACCGTGACAAGTACTGCACGTTTAACGATGACATCCAGGGTACTGCGTCAGTGGCTGTGGCAGGCCTTCTCGCTGCCCGCAGGATCACTGGCAAGAAGATCAGTGACAACAAGTTCCTTTTTCTTGGGGCAGGAGAGGTAATTATTTATTTAAATTAGTCATAAAGTTAAAAATTAAAACACTTCATTAGTCAATTTTTCCCCAAAGACAATTAACTGAAGTAGGGGTTCTCAAAGTGCCGTACGCACGCCATTGGTGGTGCAAAAAAGAACTTTAGGTTTTATGCAGATAAATCTAATACCTTTTCTATATAGAAAAGTTATGATATATTTATTATCAGCTATGAAAACACCACAAATTAAGTACATAAATTAAATAAGTCTAATTGCTTAAGTTCTGGGGCTCTTAAACTTTGTCACTATGTACCATCTACATCCTAACAGTGCATGTTATATATATATATTATATTATTATATATATAATATTATATATATATATATATATATATATATATATATATATAAATATATTATATATATATATATAATATATATATATATATATATATATATATATAATATATATATATAATATATATATATTATATATATGGTATATATAATATATATATATATATATATATATGGTATATATATATCACATGGTAGTACACCTAATATTATATTAGGTGGTTGATAATCCATAGTGACAAAAAGATTGAGAACCCCTGAACTAAACAAATTTAATTTAAGTACTTTATTTTCTACTACCTTTAATTAAATTGATCTGCAGCTAAAAAGGCATTACTGCTCCATCTGTCATTGTATACTACCCACATGGCCTACCTGTATACTACGATATATACTGTGGTACTTTGTTTTTGGCTTTTTATGGCCAATTATCATAGTAAACAAAAAAGCACCACCAACCAAAATTACCAGTAATATCTGGTATTTAACTAAAGCTTGTACATGACTATGTAAATGAAGGTTAGGTTGGCATTATGTGTTCCTCAGGTAGAATGATTTTTTGTTTTTGGAGATTTTTCTCCATCACTAATAGTTTGCCCTAATTTATCAACTTACCTTGTTTTTGTGTCCCTATATATTTTTATTTCTTTATTGGGGGCAAGCTATTAGTGATGAAGAAAAATATCCAAGTATAAATTGAAGTTGAAATTCGGTGTAAGGAATTATATTTCTTAACATAATAAATAAGTATATTACGTTTCATTTGAATTCGGTAAGTATTTCTATGGTTTTGTTGAAACATAAAAGTAATGAAAATCATCGATGTGGTTACTTGGAGTGAGGTTAGTGCCTGCAAGGGTGACCCCTGGGAATGAACAGATGTATTTACTACTTGAGTATGAGCAAATTCAAAGACCAAAGTAGCAATTATTTTATTATAGAGTCAAAATATGTTAGAAAAAATGTAGGGTTCAATTTTAAATTCAAGAGCCCCATTGGAATGTCGCACCCAAATGGTCAATGCAAAAAAATAAACTTCACTGTACATAATGGAGATACACCATCAAAAAAGTTATCTTATATAGTTAAAAAATTAAGAGGGGGAGACTTTTAGAACACCCTGTATAATAGTAGACACATAGTAATACTGTACACATGTAATATACGTGTGTATTATTTGTATTGTAATATGTTTATAAATAGTATTATTATTCTAGTATCTATTATTCATGTGTATAGGCTGCTGTGGGAATAGCCAACTTGTGTGTGAAAGCAATGCAGACTGAAGGTACACCTGTACTAGAGGCAAGAGACAAGATCTGGATGATGGATATAGATGGCTTACTCACCAAAGGCAGACCTGAGGGACGTCTTGAAGGTACAATGACTTGCACTTATTAGTGTGTGGTTTGTCTGACATTAAGTGACAATTAACAAGTAGGTACACATCCTTTAAGGTACAATGACTTGCACTTATTAGTGTGTGTGGTTTGTCTGACATTAAGACTGACAATTAACAAATAGGTACACATCCTTTAAGGTACAATGACTTGCACTTATTAGTGTGTGTGGTTTGTCTGACATTAAGACTGACAATTAACAAATAGGTACACATCCTTTAAGGTACAATGACTTGCACTTATTAGTGTGTGTGGTTTGTCTGACATTAAGACTGACAATTAACAAATAGGTACATCCTTTAAGTACAATGACTTGCATTATTAGTGTGTGTGGTTGTCTGACATTAAGACTGACAATTAACAAGTAAAAAAAAATAAAAAAGTAAAATGAAAATTATACATCCTAAATCCTGAATTAAAAATTAGTTTCATGATCCATCTGAGGTTATAAACATAGTATAAGGAGCTCCTACTTTAACATCCTAAGGACATTGTGCTGTAGGAGTAGTTCTGGTCAGATCTTTATAATATTTGATAGATGTGATTTTTTAAAGATATTTTAAAATATCTTTAAAGTAACAGGAAGGTACACAATCCTTGTTTAAAGCCAGATATTACAACTGACATTGTTATGTATTTATATTCTCCCTGATTTTTTGTTTACTTTTTCTTCTTTAAAGCATTAGTATATGGGAAAATTATTTTGTTTGCGAAAAATCCAAAAACCAGGATTTCACATGAATCATCTGTTTCCTGTGTTTTCAAAACCTCCTTGAGTAGTTTTTATGAAACTATCTGTCTGTGTGTGTGTGTTAACATCTGTACGTTTTTATGTTTGAAATTGTCAAGCATCGAAAAATAATGCAATTGAGTTGAACTTTGGTACGGGTGTAAATAAATTAGTATACTAAGTTAGTATACTAAATTGAACTTTGGTACATGTGTATCTCTTTTTGTAATAAATTATAATACGACACACGGCTAAAATCAATTGACAGCCCGCAAAAATCGCAATGCTTTCAACCCTCTTTTTTTAACAAAAAAATCATTTTTTTTTAACTAACAAAAAAATTCCCTACTCTGGCAACACTGTAAGTCAGGTTATGTTTTGATTTTTATTATTTATTTTTATTTGAAATCGTATTTTTTTATTTTTTAAAAATTATTTACTTACTTTTAAGTAGGAATATTGTTGTATCTTATAATTATCAACTAAGTGTTGCTTTAAATTTTGTTTGGGAAGTATGAATTAAGTGGAGTTAAAGTTTTAATTACGTAAGGGCAATGGATCATAATAGTTCTATGATGAAAGTTAGACGATTTAAATAGTCAGCTATAACTACTCTTTTCCAAAACAAATTGCTTTTTTTGTGTCAAGTTTGTATAATTGAAAGCGTATTGTTTCATATTATAAAAATAATATGACACAATATGCATTCATGACTTAAAAAAGTCAAGACTGTCCAAGAATGTCCATGCGTCAAATATAGGCACTCAGATCATATTACAACGCAATAATTTGATGAATTGAACAGATTAGAATGAAACGAAACGAATCAATATGCACAGTGAAGGAAATAAAAGCGACGCGAGGTTACAAATATTTTACACCAGTGTTGCCTTTTTATGATTTTATTTACAAAAAAGGTATTT
Organism: Microvelia longipes; assembly: GCA_018340805.1. Taxonomy (NCBI): domain Eukaryota; kingdom Metazoa; phylum Arthropoda; class Insecta; order Hemiptera; family Veliidae; genus Microvelia; species Microvelia longipes. Next base: position 39,558,681 of record JACMZG010000022.1, on the reverse strand, counting down.
TTTTATACCGAGGTTGGCATGAGGTGGAGGGGGAAGGAGCGGGGTCGGTTTGAACCAATAGAATTCTTTCCCTCTCAGATTTTTGGCGCGCTGTCAATTGATTTTAGCCGTGTGTCGTATTATAGTATACTAAGTTTTATTTCAGTACGGCTAGTTTATCTGCAGTTTTTGTCAGATTACAAGTTTTAAGCCATATCGAGCAAGGTCAGTACTTTGATAGGTAGCCACTAAAATAAAATTCATGATTTTTGGCGAAGGACGATCGAAGTGAGTTCAAAAACTTACTGCAATATAAATTTGGTGATTTCTATATTCTGAGGATGAGCAAAGTGAGTCGAAAGCAATGAGGAAGAACATTGCAATAAGTTAGTTCGTTCCTATATAGAACAATATAGAAACCTATATAATAATAAATAACGCATAATAATAACGTATAATAAATAACATATAATAAAAATAATAAACGTATAATAAATAATGTAAAAATGTAGAAACAACAATATAGAATGTTCCTATATTTTAAAGCAAAGTTTTGAGGTACTCCGTATCGTTAATTTTTTATTGTGTGTGAACATAATAAATAAAAATAAATAAACAAGCTTTATTTAACAAATTTACAGAAACGTACATATAGTTAATTGTCATACATAAGCAAAAAAATAAATAGGTTATACTTAAGCAAATAAACTAAATATCTACATATGTTTAGTTAGTTAAAAGTTATAGCATGAAATCCTGATAGACTGTACAGCGGATTTCTTATTAGTATATTTCTCACATATTTACAAAACAACTTGCCTTCTAAGGACCTTACATTTTCAGGCAAGAAATTGAATAGTTTCAGACCAGCATTAACTGAGTGATATTTGGCTGTTTTGGTAAGCTTGTATCTCTGTACAATGTACTGACTGGTTTGTCTTGTGAAGTAAGAATTGACATTCTCTACTAGTAGACAAACTAGACTTAATATTGTAAACAAATATGAGTAACTGATAGCAGTACAGAGAATACAGTGTAAACAAATTATTACTCTTAAAGGATTCTCGACAAGATTGTAGTTGAGGGAGCTTAAATGCTCCTTTTAATTTAGCTCTCTTTTGTAAAGAGAAATAAAATAACAATAATATTATGTTGTATTGTGCAGGTCACAAAGGTCTATACGCTAAGGAACACGCTCCTATGAAGGACTTGTTGGAAGTTGTTAAGGAAGTCAAGCCAAATATACTCATAGGTAACTCTTTGTTTCACATCATCTTTTTACTTGTACTGTTCTGTGGTAAAACAAATAGTTTGATAGTAGTAGAACTCTTCTGTGTTGTTGTAAAATGGGCTTAACTCACAGAGATATATTACTAGAGGGGCCCTATTTGTTGAATTTTGAAACATCGAAAAAGTAACCTGGTCTCCTTCGACTATCAATATTCGCAATTCAAAGTCCATAGCAGCGCCACCGTCGCTGATAAGAAATTGATAACAAAAGGGTAATCGTTTTTAAAGTCTTCATGGTATTAAATTGTTTAAATTAGTTGTAACAGGTATTTAAATTAACTGACAACAAGCTGATTTTCACCATAATTGTGTTTTAATTTATTAATCAATTTTATTTACACACTAAATAATTAATAACTCAATAAATTAACTTTTTTATAAAATGTACTATCTAACATTTTATACTAATAATAATTAAATTTAATTATTTATTAAAAGACATTTTCTATTTTTTTTAAACTCTTGTACTGTGTCTCGGGGGTGGCACCCCCAAAATTTCTAAGTAGAACCCGGTATAATTTTTTTATTGGCTCAAAATCCCTTTCAGGTTAAAAGAAGAAGTCTGGAGCATTATTTTTTTTTATTTCTTGGTGGCAGCACCGCCTAAATTTATAAGAGGGCCCAACCCAAAAAAATATAATAAAATACAACAAAACATGTTAAAATAAAATCAACGTTTGGAGATAAAATCTTGTATGCACCTTGGGAGTAAAATGTTATTTCCCCCTTGGGAGTAAAATGTTATTTCCCCCTTGGGAGTAAAATGTTTTCCCTTGGCTTCGTCTTGGGAGTTAAACACATAATTTTCCCGGCTTTGCCTCGGGAGTTAAATACTTTGGTTCCCTCTGCTTACACCTTAGGAACCAACTTACTGCTCAGGGAAATAATAGCATTCTTTGGGTGTCGTGGGTAATGAGGAAGCAGATAAACTTGCTAGACTGGGAGCAGAAACCCAATTCATTGGACCAGAACCTGTCCTTCCCCTCTCAGCAACACATGCTAATACACTCTTGGATAGCTGGCTAATGAACACCCTAAAACTTAACTGGCATGCCTTTGCTGGTTGCAGACAAGCAAAAATGTTCATTACTGGGCTAATTGCAAAAAATACAAATTTTCTAATTAACCTCAGCAAGCCTTGGCTTAGGAACCTAGTTAGTGTTCTGACCGGCCACTGTAGATTAAATAAACATCTTAATACTTTAGGCATAATCTCAGAGGCTAACTGCCCCATGTGAGGGCATTATAAGGAGACAGCCTTTCACCTGCTTGCAGAGTGTGAGGCCTATACTACTCTTCGTACCCGCATATTTGGCGTAGGACAAATTATGAATATATTATGAATTACACTGTAATGTTCTTTTTTAAACATTAGATTTGGTTTTTTTTTTATACAGATTGTATAAATATTCCTTTTGTAATTGTGATGATCTTTATTCAATGTGAATTTACTATGATTTAGCTAAGCATATTTAGAATGTGTAAAACGTTGAATCCAGCAATGGTTTTAATATTTCCAGTTTTTGAAAATGTTCTTTACTTTTTAATCCTTTTATTTTCCTTAATATTCTTTTATGGGCAGTAAAAACAGTTTTAGCATCTAGAGCATTTCCCCAGATCCTGATTCCATATAGATTGGATTCATTAGTATTGTAATCAATTTTGAGCCGATCTTTTTCATCTAATGTTTTTTGTATTTTTTTTATTAAGATATAATTTTTTATTAACCATTCAAAACGGTAATGGTTTTGAATGGTCCCATACCCAGCCCTCTACCGGGCTGGGTATGGGAATTTACCCGCAACAATTAGATCTCCAACTTAAAATGGTTTACCAAATATTCAAATACATCATTATCACCAATTCTTGGAGTAAGTTCGCAAGCAACCATCGAAATGTTGTATGCATAATCTTCTCGAATCAACACATTATTATACATTGTTATGACTTATTATAATGTATAATAATTATCAACACTTCATTCCATTAAAAATACTATTGACACAATATAATTGTGCGAGAGACATAAATACTATTTCTATCTATTGTGTACTTTCTACTGGAAAAACTTAAAATTAATTTACTATATAAGATATGTTTCAAAGTCAGTGATGCTTGGTGGTGGTTACAGGTGCTTCAGGAGCTGGTAGATTGTTCACTCCGCCAGTACTAAGGGAGATGGGTAACAACAACGAAAGGCCTGTTATATTCGCTCTGAGTAATCCAACTAGTAAAGCTGAATGTACGGCTGAGGATGCTTATACCAACACTGATGTAAGTATCTTCATTCTCCTCAGCTGTCGGGAACCAAACCGTGACCAATTTCTGAAAACTTTGTCTATTAACGATTGCAAACTATGTAGGAATGGCACTAAAAACACTATTTTGCAGCTGATTTATCATTTCATCACAAGTTTCTGCCCTATATGAAATTCCAGGCTAAAAGACATTGTTTTATTTTGAAATTGGCTAAACCCAAGAACGATGGTTGTCCTTGGAAGCCTTCAGGCCCCAAAGTGGCTGTAAGGACCAATACCACAGAGTGGCTCAAGGCTTGAAGGCTTCTTTATATGTCATTACAACAATAACTTAAGCTATCTAGCAAGTGAAACAAGCCCCTTTTTGCCTTGTTACACTATTTCCTTACACAATTATGTATGCAAAGCAATTATTTATATATGTTATTAGAGTATTAACTTATGTAATCTAGCTAGAGAAGTGGAGCCCTAATGTTATGTAATAATTTATAATTTATATTACCATTATATTTTAATTTAAATTAAATGTATTATATTATTTATATTTCTGCAATATAATTGTGCAAGAGACACCTAGGAAATGTCCCGAGCAAAATGCAATTCTACATCCGGTAACTGTTCCATCATTTGGTCATCATTGATGGCTCGACATAATGTCATGCCCACTCTGTTTCGTTACGTCTAACTCATCAGGGTGACGACAGAGCCTGAACTCACTCTGACCTTCAATTAAAATTCTGAAGAATATTATGTGAAGTATTTACCAACATGACATTATGTCGAGCCATTAATGATATCGAATGGGAACAGTTCCCAGATGTAGCATTGCATTTTGCTTGTTACATTTCTAGGTGTCTCTCGTACAATTAATATTGTGTCAACTATTCATGTTTTGCAAAACTCGATTGTATCAAATGATTTTTTTATATACTATATTATTATTTATCTAATGAAACAAACTATATAAACTACGATTTAAGCACTAATGAAATAGGCTTGTGAGAACTTACAGTAGAGCAAAAAAACTATAATTACCTAAATTAATAATCAAACTAGCAATCAACAAACTTATATTTATACTTAACTACTACTTTAAAAGTATTAGTCATTGAATCTCATTGAAATAAGTTTATTATAATAGAAACCCTTGATACAGTTAAAGTTTTATGTCTTTTTTATTAATTGAAGCCAGCTTATTAGTAATTTAATGACATGAGTTTATGTTATTTGTTATACATACCATGTACAGACCATGTTGTGTGTAGAATCAAATAATTTTTGTATTACTACTTGATATAATCTCTGAACATCCAAGTGCATACCGTGTGCTTTGTGTGTTATAGGGTAGATGTATATTTGCTAGCGGGTCTCCATTTGACCCTGTTACTATGGATGGCAAGACGTTCCACCCTGGTCAAGGTAACAACGCCTATGTATTCCCTGGTGTTGCACTTGGTGTTATAGTCAGTGGAGTCCATCATATCAGTGATGACATCTTTCTCCTAGCTGCCCAGGTATGATGCCAATATACTTAGATTTTTTTTGTTGTAATAATTCTTTATTTTTTTTTAAACAAGTTCTTTATTGGCAAAAGTAATACAATTATTTATTTTGTGTATACAAAATAAATACGGAGCCATATTTTATTTATTGATTTAGGGTAATTTTTGGCTCTTTATTTTATTTATTTATTTGTTATTTTTATGGTATAAATTTTGATTATTTTTTTGAGGTGTGAGGGGGTTTTTTGGGTTAAGGATAATTTTATATTTTTTGGTTTCGATATTTTATTTTTTATATTATTATTTTGGGATTGTCAAAAGATATTTTGGTGGTGTTTTGAATAGGTTTATATTGTGTAGGTAGTTTGGAGGAGTTTCAAAAAGGTTGCCTATGCAGTCTGTGGACTGACTTTTGATGATTCAACCTGGCATTTGCCTGTAAAATTGAGGGAAACCACAGAAAACCTCAATTGGGTTGATCGGACACGCGGGTCCTGGGTGTAAAGGTTATGTTATTATTTTTTTACGTTTGGGGGTTTAACTGTTAAGGTTTGGTCTCTAGATTTTTTTTAGGCTAAGGGGAATAGTTAATTTTATTTACGAATTTGAATGTATTTATTATATTTTTTTAATTTTGAGAAGAGCAGAGTCTTGAATTTTATTTTTAAAATATACAAAAATACAATAAAAAAAACATTTACAGAAAACAATGAAAAATCCCACAAACTGTATGATTGTGTGTGAGGGAAACAATTAAAATAAAAAAATAATTAAAATAAAGTGAAGTAAATAAATAAAATTATTGTACAATTATTAAATTTTTATATTGTATACATAAATATACTTGTCATTAATATTGATCTATACAACTATGAAAGATGCATACACTAAAAATTAGAATTGTTAAATAGTATGTCTGGTGCTATTATGAGCAGTGAAATCATTTTAAATCAGCTGGGCAAGTGGGCATGCACAGTATCATGTCAAAGTTTCCCAAATTTGTCAATATTTGCAATTTTTAAGGTATGAAAATGGCTGTATTGTAAAAACTACTTTAGTTATATTCTTCATTCTGGTTGCATTTTAAAGCTTAAATTTGGCTCTTTTATGGTTCTCTTAAGAGAACCATTAAAGAATTAATTTTTTTTTGTTAGTCAAAACAATGTTTATGTTATCAGGTATTTTTTATACTTTCACAAAAGACATAATCCATTTATATAAGAAATTAAAAAAATTAAACTATGTTGTTTCATGTAGAATATTTAATGTATTATAGTATACAATACCAATAGCAATACCATAGTACTTGTAGTATAGTATACAATACCATAGTATTGTATAAAAATACCATAGTATTGATATACAATACCATAGATTGTATACAATACAAGTATACAGTACCATCCTTAAGACTTTCAGTTACTTTCAGACACTTTTTTTTAATATTTCTTAAATAAAGCCCCTTAAGATATTAGTATTTTAAAAACATTTTTAGTATTCATATAATTTATGCATAAAGAGTAATGTTTACATAAAATATATAAAAATAAAACATTATTAAGATTGTCTTTTGAAAATCAATAATTTTGTCTTGTAAAAATAATGATTTTTTTTAATATCATCAGTATATAAATATATAAAGACAGCCTTACTGTATTTATATATTTATTTTTGTAAATAAAGTGTTTCTCTCTCTCTACCAAATTTGGGTTACTTGCATATACTTTACAAGCTATTGTGACTAATAGCTAATAACGTCCTAAAATAAAGTCCCAAAATGAAACTTATGGGGACTTTTTCCTAAGGGTTAGACCTACTTTCAGGATTTTTTTTCAGATTTTTAAAATATTGGCTTTTTAAAAATAAATTAGCTCATACTTCGATATCGAATATGATTATACAAAAAATTGCATAAACCATTTAAAAGACCCAAATTTAAGCTTAAAAATGCAACCAGAATGAAGAATGTTCCTAAAGTAGTTTTTACGATACAGCCATTTTCATAGCTTAAAAAATTGCAAATATTGACAAATTTGAGAAACTTTGCCATGATACTGTGCACACCCAGCTGAACAGAATGAGCTAAAAATTAGAATTTTTACTTCTTTCTATAGTCCCTACCTGTCTGCAAAATTGCTGACATCAAGTCCAAAAATGTACTTTTTTGTGTTGATTTGACAGTGATTGACCCCATGTAATCAGACCTGGGAGCAGGGGTCAATTTCTGGCTTTGAAAAAAACTCCACTTACTCTTAATATAGACTTAACTTAACTTAATTGTTTCATAGTGCATAGCTGATCATGTTTCTGAGGAAGACATAGGCAAGGGAAGTCTCTACCCTCCTCTGAAGAGCATACTCGAGTGTTCCACAGACATAGCAACTAGGATATGCCAGTATGCTTACGATAAAGGTAATATTACTAATTAGACCAGATTTAAAGATTACTGTGATGTGATTTTTGCAAAGAGAAGTGTTGTTTATTAAGGTCCCCATATTGTTGTTAGGAGCAGCTTTATAAAGTTCTAAATCATAATTATAAATTAAATTATAAATTGTAAGTAATCATTTTTTACTTTTCTATGTATGTTTATCCTTAACCTAGAAGATTTAGGTCTTCCGGTGGTGACCGCGTTAATGTAGATGAAGAATCCGACGTTTCGCTTCCACTGTAGGAGGCATCTTCAGGGATATAGGACATTATGGATAGAAACACAATGCTCTACAAACTAAACCGAGTTCAGTTTGAACTCAGGAAGACCTAAATCTTCTTGACAATAACCGGGGAAGCCTACGCAGTTTATTATCCTTAACCTAATTGTTTTCTTTCATGAAAATCCTCACGCTGTCCATTTTGAACATCTCGATAGTTGGCACAATACAATTGTCCCGAGAGGACACCTAGGAAATGTAACAAGCAAATGCAATGCTACATTTGGGAACTGTTTCCATCAAATCACATTCGTCATCATTGATGGTCGACATAATGTCATGTCCCATCTCTGTTTCGTTATGTCTAACTCATCAGGGTGCCGACAGAGCCTGAACTTGCAAAACTCGGTAGTATCAAATGATATATCTTGATAGTTCTCAAAACCGTTCGAATATCATCCTACCCTAACACTGTCATAAAACAAGAGGCCTTCGGCTTCTAGGATGCTCCTTGAACTCTGGGCTTTGCGGAGGCCCCTACATGAGTCAGTGCTGATGGTCATATGGTGCCCACATGTTTGTTGTCATATATCAGTTTTTTATATTGCTAGTTTTATATAATTGGCATGGCATACTGCCAAAGGTGATCAAAAAATTTTTTTATCATAGGATTAGCATAGCCGATAAAATTCTTCTTTTATTTATTTATGTTGTTAATTTTGTTGATAAATGTGATGAAAATTATTAGAACGAATCGGTCTTAAAAAAATTGGCAAATATTTCATAGATAATATTTCGATTAATTCCAGGTTTTAAATATAGTCATCTTATCTCTTACGGACTCCAATTTAACCCAGAAAAATATTAAAAACCTATAATTTAAACAACATTTTTTACAAAAAGTGATTTATAGTATTAATATTTTAAGTGCCGTAAATTTTGTAAATTTTAAATAAATGAAAACCCATTACAGCTGAAAATGGCTTCTTACAGTTAATTTAAATACCGTGTTACAATAATTTAAACCAATTAATGCAATTAAATGATAATTTAGTTGTTGTGCAAACTAAAATTATTTAAAAGTAAACATCAATTAACAATAAATAAAATTAAAACACTATCATTATGACTAATCACTCAATAATACTCGCGACAACCATTAAAAAAGTAAATGAAATGTAACTTTTACGTGTGTTGATACGTCATACAAAATATTAGTACATGTGGTGGAACAATATTTATTAGTCCGATCATGACAATGTCTTCTAATGTTGAAATGTTTTAACTTTTTGTTACATATTTTCCGATCTGACAACTTCTTAAAGTTGTTTCTTTGATGTGTCATTATGGGTGCACAGCACTGTTTTAAATAGATGGTTATGCTGGTTCTGTAGGTTATGTTGAGCAATTGACTTGTTTGTTTATGTGATTCTTTACTCACCAGCTTTTTTTTTAATTGTTTTGTCTGTTAACCATACTAGTACATGTGTGGAAAATTTTAGTCCGATCTGACAACTTTTTAAAGTTTTGTTTCTTTTTGAAATTTTTGGTAAATGTGTCATTATGGGTGCACAGCACTGTTCTAAATAGATGGTTATGTTGAGCAATCGACTTATTTGTTTATGTCATTCTTTACCCACCCAGATTTTTTTTAAACTTTTTAGTCACCTTTTTGTAAAGGTGGTTTTCAAAAGTTTAGGACCATGTTGTCACTTTCACTCATGTTGTCGCACCTGTAACTTTGCTCCTTTATATAAACAGTTTATTGTTATTGTTGTTGTTTCCCAGGTATTGCTAGCACGTACCCTGAGCCAGTGGATAAGAAAGCGTTTGTAAAGTCTCACATGTATAACTACTACTATGACAGTCCTCTTCCCAAGACTTACAGCTGGCCTAAGCAGGAGGAGCCCCAGATTCCTCTCTCTGAGATCACAGGTGAACATCTTAAGTAGATCACTATCTGTCCGGGGTTGGTCATCTTGTTGACCTATGGGAGGGTCGACTTGTCTCTCCCTGGTGTGATGAGATATGGTCGTATGATTCCTTACAGATATGGTCAGTAAGGCATGGTTCACACCTTGCTTGTGTCTGTAATTTTAATATTTAGTGTACTACTAAGAGGCCTCAAAACTCTGGGAAAACCAAAAATTGGAATTGACTTTTAGAGGTAAATTAAGAAAAGGAAAAAATATTGTCATGCAATGTCAATATTTGCTCTTCTTGGTCCACCCTACTAAACAATCATCTTTGTGCATAAGCCAATAAAATATATTTTTGGAGGGTATATTAAGTAAATTTGCAACACAGTTGTAGATTTTATGTTTGGAGGGGCTGTGTCTAAAATCTATTTTCAGACTTCTACTACCCTTAATTCAAATCATGTTTTAATAACCTAAGAATTTTTATTGGATATTAAGTGCTATCCAAGAAATTTAATATAATTAAATTTCTTATTAATTGTTTAGTACAATTCACTAAATTGTTTAGTGAATTGTTTTTATATTATAAATCATTCTTGATTTAACGTTCAGTTTAAACAATTGTTTAAACTTATTCTATGAAGTTGACGAAACTTTGTTTAAATGCCAAGTGTAAGTGTGTGAACTATGCCTGCTCTTAACTGACTTTTCTTTTTAAGTCACAAAGAGAACAAATTTTGGGGATCTAATATTGTTTTCTTCTCATAAAAGCCTGACCAAAAGGTTTAATGATAATAAAATAATATAAAAACTTTACTATTTTTATTAAAACTTATTTAAAAGCTTTACTTAGGGCAGTGGTTTTTAACTGGTGGTCCTTAAACCACCTGTGTCCATGATGAAGTTTTTAAACCATTCTTAAATGGTTTAGAAATATTAATGCAATANTTTCAGAAAATATCAATCAGAATAATTGATTTTTGATTTTTAGGTTGCCGCATTTATCGTTGATTTCTCCAGGAAACATTTTTCTTTTTTTCAAATTTAAAATTTATTTAAGTTCTCTAATAAGAGTGGCGTACAAATTCAATGATTGTTGACATTTTCAATATTCGAATCAAGTTATACAGCTGAAAATTGAAAAAGTAAAATTTTTCATTTTTTCACTGGAAACCCTAACTCTGACGTAACCGTGACGTACCGTGACGTAACCGTGACGTAACTGACGTAACTCTGACGTAACCTGACGTAACCCTGACGTAACCCTGACGTAACCCTGAACCTTGACGTAACCCAAAGTGAATTATTAGTATTTCACCTAAATTTTTGGCAATTTTTTATTTTTTGTTTAAACAAGCAGACCAAACTGTAATGCAATGTAAGGTCCACTACGGCAGAGCTAGGCAAGCCTTAAAGCGTCTACCATGTTGAAAAAATAAATTTAATCTCAATATAGGTCTTTGACCATGTTCTCAGAGATTAAACTGAGAAGAACAGTTCTTACACTTTTGATCATAGCTAGAAAGCTAGAAGCGATACTTAAACAAAGACAATTTTTTTGATAAACCACAGCTCCCGAGTCGAAACAAAATCGGGATAGCGTTTTGAGCAATTTATTTCTCAAAATTTCCAATAAAATCATCAATTTAACATTTTTCCTATATTATATTGATTTATCGATCGGTCCATTCATAGACTATCTCCACGCGTGACATGTACCACCATTAGAATCCTCAATGAATTTCATGAACTTTGATATCAATTTCACTCGAAAATAAATTGCCACTTTTTTTCCAATAAAAAATCGATTTTTTCACAAATTTTCACTTTCATTTTTACGAAAATCCTTTGATTTTTTCGCAACTTTTTTTACATAAATGCACAAAACATAACGTATATAATTTGATTATGACAAATGATTTCAGAAAATATCAATCAGAATAATTGATTTTTTGATTTTTAGGTTGCCGCATTTATCGTTGATTTCTCCAGGAAACATTTTTCTTTTTTTCAAATTTAAAATTTATTTAAGTTCTCTAATAAGAGTGGCGTACAAATTCAATGATTGTTGACATTTTCAATATTCGAAATCAAGTTATACAGCTGAAAATTGAAAAAGTAAAATTTTTCATTTTTTCACTGGAAACCCTAACTCTGACGTAACCGTGACGTAACCGTGACGTAACCGTGACGTAACTCTGACGTAACTCTGACGTAACCCTGACGACGTAACCCTGACGTAACCCTGACGTAACCTTGACGTAACCCAAAGTGAATTATTAGTATTTCACCTAAATTTTTGGCAATTTTTATTTTTTGTTTAAACAAGCAGACCAAACTGTAATGCAATGTAAGGTCCACTACGGCAGAGCTAGGCAAGCCTTAAAGCGTCTACCATGTTGAAAAAAAAATTTAATCTCAATATAGGTCTTTGACCATGTTCTCAGAGATTAAACTGAGAAGAACAGTTCTTACACTTTTGATCATAGCTAGAAAGCTAGAAGCGATACTTAAACAAAGACAATTTTTTTGATAAACCACAGCTCCCGAGTCGAAACAAAATCGGGATAGCGTTTTGAGCAATTTATTTCTCAAAATTTCCAATAAAATCATCAATTTAACATTTTTCCTATATTATATTGATTTATCGATCGGTCCATTCATAGAGACTATCTCCACGCGTGACATGTACCACCATTAGAATCCTCAATGAATTTCATGAACTTTGATATCAATTTCACTCGAAAATAAATTGCCACTTTTTTTCCAATAAAAAATCGATTTTTTCACAAATTTTCACTTTCATTTTTACGAAAATCCTTTGATTTTTTCGCAACTTTTTTTACATAAATGCACAAAACATAACGTATATAATTTGATTATGACAAATGATTTCAGAAAATATCAATCAGAATAATTGATTTTTTGATTTTTAGGTTGCCGCATTTATCGTTGATTTCTCCAGGAAACATTTTTCTTTTTTTCAAATTTAAAATTTATTTAAGTTCTCTAATAAGAGTGGCGTACAAATTCAATGATTGTTGACATTTTCAATATTCGAAATCAAGTTATACAGCTGAAAATTGAAAAAGTAAAATTTTTCATTTTTTCACTGGAAACCCTAACTCTGACTCTGACGTAACCGTGACGTAACCGTGACGTAACCGTGACGTAACTCTGACGTAACTCTGACGTAACCCTGACGTAACCCGACGTAACCTTGACGTAACCCAAAGTGAATTATTAGTATTTCACCTAAATTTTTGGCAATTTTTTATTTTTGTTTAAACAAGCAGACCAAACTGTAATGCAATGTAAGGTCCACTACGGCAGAGCTAGGCAAGCCTTAAAGCGTCTACCATGTTGAAAAAATAAATTTAATCTCAATATAGGTCTTTGACCATGTTCTCAGAGATTAAACTGAGAAGAACAGTTCTTACACTTTTGATCATAGCTAGAAAGCTAGAAGCGATACTTAAACAAAGACAATTTTTTTGATAAACCACAGCTCCCGAGTCGAAACAAAATCGGGATAGCGTTTTGAGCAATTTATTTCTCAAAATTTCCAATAAAATCATCAATTTAACATTTTTCCTATATTATTGATTTATCGATCGGTCCATTCATAGACTATCTCCACGCGTGACATGTACCACCATTAGAATCCTCAATGAATTTCATGAACTTTGATATCAATTTCACTCGAAAATAAATTGCCACTTTTTTTCCAATAAAAAATCGATTTTTTCACAAATTTTCACTTTCATTTTTACGAAAATCCTTTGATTTTTTCGCAACTTTTTTTACATAAATGCACAAAACATAACGTATATAATTTGATTATGACAAATGATTTCAGAAATATCAATCAGAATAATTGATTTTTTGATTTTTAGGTTGCCGCATTTATCGTTGATTTCTCCAGGAAACATTTTTTTTTTTCAAATTTAAAATTTATTTAAGTTCTCTAATAAGTGGCGTACAAATTCAATGATTGTTGACATTTTCAATATTCGAAATCAAGTTATACAGCTGAAAATTGAAAAAGTAAAATTTTTCATTTTTTCACTGGAAACCCTAACTCTGACGTAACCGTGACGTAACCGTGACGTAACCGTGACGTAACTCTGACGTAACCTGACGTAACCCTGACGTAACCCTGACGTAACCCTAACGTAACCTGACGTAACCTTGACGTAACCCAAAGTGAATTATTAGTATTTCACCTAAATTTTTGGCAATTTTTATTTTTTGTTTAAACAAGCAGACCAAACTGTAATGCAATGTAAGGTCCACTACGGCAGAGCTAGGCAAGCCTTAAAGCGTCTACCATGTTGAAAAAATAAATTTAATCTCAATATAGGTCTTTGACCATGTTCTCAGAGATTAAACTGAGAAGAACAGTTCTTACACTTTTGATCATAGCTAGAAAGCTAGAAGCGATACTTAAACAAAGACAATTTTTTTGATAAACCACAGCTCCCGAGTCGAAACAAAATCGGGATAGCGTTTTGAGCAATTTATTTCTCAAAATTTCCAATAAAATCATCAATTTAACATTTTTCCTATATTATATTGATTTATCGATCGGTCCATTCATAGACTATCTCCACGCGTGACATGTACCACCATTAGAATCCTCAATGAATTTCATGAACTTTGATATCAATTTCACTCGAAAATAAATTGCCACTTTTTTTCCAATAAAAAATCGATTTTTTCACAAATTTTCACTTTCATTTTTACGAAAATCCTTTGATTTTTTCGCAACTTTTTTTACATAAATGCACAAAACATAACGTATATAATTTGATTATGACAAATGATTTCAGAAAATATCAATCAGAATAATTGATTTTTTGATTTTTAGGTTGCCGCATTTATCGTTGATTTCTCCAGGAAACATTTTCTTTTTTTCAAATTTAAAATTTATTTAAGTTCTCTAATAAGAGTGCGTACAAATTCAATGATTGTTGACATTTTCAATATTCGAATCAAGTTATACAGCTGAAAATTGAAAAAGTAAAATTTTCATTTTTTCACTGGAAACCCTAACTCTGACGTAACCGTGACGTAACCGTGACGTAACCGTACGTAACCTGACGTAACTGACGGACGTCTGACGTAACCCTGACGTAACCCTGACGTAACCTTGACGTAACCCAAAGTGAATTATTAGTATTTCACCTAAATTTTTGGCAATTTTTTATTTTTGTTTAAACAAGCAGACCAAACTGTAATGCAATGTAAGGTCCACTACGGCAGAGCTAGGCAAGCCTTAAAGCGTCTACCATGTTGAAAAAATAAATTTAATCTCAATATAGGTCTTTGACCATGTTCTCAGAGATTAAACTGAGAAGAACAGTTCTTACACTTTTGATCATAGCTAGAAAGCTAGAAGCGATACTTAAACAAAGACAATTTTTTTGATAAACCACAGCTCCCGAGTCGAAACAAAATCGGGATAGCGTTTTGAGCAATTTATTTCTCAAAATTTCCAATAAAATCATCAATTTAACATTTTTCCTATATTATATTGATTTATCGATCGGTCCATTCATAGACTATCTCCACGCGTGACATGTACCACCATTAGAATCCTCAATGAATTTCATGAACTTTGATATCAATTTCACTCGAAAATAAATTGCCACTTTTTTTCCAATAAAAAATCGATTTTTTCACAAATTTTCACTTTCATTTTTACGAAAATCCTTTGATTTTTTCGCAACTTTTTTTACATAAATGCACAAAACATAACGTATATAATTTGATTATGACAAATGATTTCAGAAAATATCAATCAGAATAATTGATTTTTTGATTTTTAGGTTGCCGCATTTATCGTTGATTTCTCCAGGAAACATTTTTCTTTTTTTCAAATTTAAAATTTATTTAAGTTCTCTAATAAGAGTGGCGTACAAATTCAATGATTGTTGACATTTTCAATATTCGAAATCAAGTTATACAGCTGAAAATTGAAAAAGTAAAATTTTTCATTTTTTCACTGGAAACCCTAACTCTGACGTAACCGTGACGTAACCGACGTAACCGTGACGTAAACGTACTCTGACGTAACCCTGACGTAACCCTGACGTAACCCTGACGTAACCCTGACGTAACCTTGACGTAACCCAAAGTGAATTATTAGTATTTCACCTAAATTTTTGGCAATTTTTTATTTTTTGTTTAAACAAGCAGACCAAACTGTAATGCAATGTAAGGTCCACTACGGCAGAGCTAGGCAAGCCTTAAAGCGTCTACCATGTTGAAAAATAAATTTAATCTCAATATAGGTCTTTGACCATGTTCTCAGAGATTAAACTGAGAAGAACAGTTCTTACACTTTTGATCATAGCTAGAAAGCTAGAAGCGATACTTAAACAAAGACAATTTTTTTGATAAACCACAGCTCCCGAGTCGAAACAAAATCGGGATAGCGTTTTGAGCAATTTATTTCTCAAAATTTCCAATAAAATCATCAATTTAACATTTTTCCTATATTATATTGATTTATCGATCGGTCCATTCATAGACTATCTCCACGCGTGACATGTACCACCATTAGAATCCTCAATGAATTTCATGAACTTTGATATCAATTTCACTCGAAAATAAATTGCCACTTTTTTTCCAATAAAAAATCGATTTTTTCACAAATTTTCACTTTCATTTTTACGAAAATCCTTTGATTTTTTCGCAACTTTTTTTACATAAATGCACAAAACATAACGTATATAATTTGATTATGACAAATGATTTCAGAAAATATCAATCAGAATAATTGATTTTTTGATTTTTAGGTTGCCGCATTTATCGTTGATTTCTCCAGGAAACATTTTTCTTTTTTTCAAATTTAAAATTTATTTAAGTTCTCTAATAAGAGTGGCGTACAAATTCAATGATTGTTGACATTTTCAATATTCGAAATCAAGTTATACAGCTGAAAATTGAAAAAGTAAAATTTTTCATTTTTTCACTGGAAACCCTAACTCTGACGTAACCGTGACGTAACCGTGACGTAACCGTGACGTAACTCTGACGTAACCCTGACGTAACCCTGACGTAACCCTGACGTAACCCTGACGTAACCTTGACGTAACCCAAAGTGAATTATTAGTATTTCACCTAAATTTTTGGCAATTTTTTATTTTTTGTTTAAACAAGCAGACCAAACTGTAATGCAATGTAAGGTCCACTACGGCAGAGCTAGGCAAGCCTTAAAGCGTCTACCATGTTGAAAAAATAAATTTAATCTCAATATAGGTCTTTGACCATGTTCTCAGAGATTAAACTGAGAAGAACAGTTCTTACACTTTTGATCATAGCTAGAAAGCTAGAAGCGATACTTAAACAAAGACAATTTTTTGATAAACCACAGCTCCCGAGTCGAAACAAAATCGGGATAGCGTTTGAGCAATTTATTTCTCAAAATTTCCAATAAAATCATCAATTTAACATTTTTCCTATATTATATTGATTTATCGATCGGTCCATTCATAGACTATCTCCACGCGTGACATGTACCACCATTAGAATCCTCAATGAATTTCATGAACTTTGATATCAATTTCACTCGAAAATAAATTGCCACTTTTTTTCCAATAAAAAATCGATTTTTTCACAAATTTTCACTTTCATTTTTACGAAAATCCTTTGATTTTTTCGCAACTTTTT
>JACMZG010000022.1:39528726-39541365 GCA_018340805.1 Microvelia longipes | reverse complement strand
TGACAAATAAACAGTTGTTATTTTGGGAATGTGATTAGCTCAAAAAAGTGATCTTCTAGTTTTGCTATTTTGTTATTTTAAACAACTAATATTTTTATAAAAAAAAAATAATAAGTAAACCTTATAAAGCAAATTTAAGTGTAGGGCAGGTTGTTAATTTATGAACCCAAGTCTCTCTGGAGCAAAAAATAACTCAAACTTAAAATACCACTTGTTGAGTGATATTTTAATTTTTAAAATACCACCTGTTGAGTGATATTTTAAGTTTTAAAATATCACTTGTTGAGTGATGTTTTTAGTTTTAAAATACCAGCTGTTGAGTGATATTTTAAATTTTAAAATATCACTTGTTGAGTGATGTTTTTAGTTTTAAAATGACACTTGTTGAGTGATATTTCCGAGCCCAGAATGAGGCTCTTGATTGTGTGTTTTTCTATGAGTAGGTAGACACCTGGAAGCCTCAAACATAACTAATATCTAGCAGGCAGCATGCTAACACTTTAATTTATACCTTTTTTTTTTTGTTTTTTTATTTTTTTTCTGATTTTGATTTGAGTAGAAGTCTTGTCATTTATTAATGCACACTTAACTCCTAGGTAAGCTCTTAGCTGTTTTATTTCTAATAATTTCGTCAAAATTAGTTTTTACTTAGTTATAGATTTCAAAATTTGTTCATGCTTATTTTACAAAAGTACATATTTAATTTTAGCATTGCATATTTTTTTTAAAATTATATTTTTAGTAATTATTATGAGATTTTAATGTTTTGTATTATATAAACAATTTAAATAAAATACTATATTGAGTATAATATAAGTAAAAAGTTATTGTGCTTTAGTTTTTTTTAAATAATAATTGGCCTTATTATGTAAATAATTTAGTACTAAGTTAAGATCTCATTAATAATTTGGGTTTAATTCTTATTATTGATTGATCTTTAGAAATCAGTTTCTAAAATGTATTTGTTTATAGCAAAGACTAGATTGTCCTAATGGTGATAAATTTGTTGGTTTTATATGAAATAGTCTTAAATTAACTGGATTAGGACAAACTAGTTCTAAATTAATAGGATCGGGACCAAACGGTAAAAAATTGTAGATGTAGGACCAAGTGGTCTTAAATTGAAAATATTAGGACAAACTGATCCTTAATCAATGGGATTAGGACTGATTTTTTTTTTTATTTGCATGATTTGGACTAAATGGTCCTCTTTCTCTAATAATTGACAAATACAAGCTTACTTAGAAGGTCCATTCCTTGTTTTTGAATCATTAGTTTTTATTTTATTTTTTATAATGTACATTTTTGTTTGAATAGAGTATTTGCATTTTAATTTTTCAGTTAAAACTATAAAATATGTCTAAAAGTTATAATATGATGATGAAAATATTTATGCTTAATGATATGAGGCTTGAATTGATGAAACAAGAGATTAAAGTGGGGTATGGGTAAGATAGTGGGGATAAAAACAGCAAAAAGGTATCCATGGATGTAATAATACTAAAAACAGTCTATGACTCCTGCAAGGCCTAAGTTCACAATCCTTCTTTGAATCGCTGCATACGTTCTCACTGAGTCTTTTCCTGCTAAAATATATTTTTTTCATTTATGTTTTGTTTTACTTCCCTACTTCATGAAAGAATAGAAAAATATTGCAAAAGTTTTTTTAGTATTTCTTTTATAATATTTATTGTTTTTTTTATGACATAAAACACTTCAAAATAAAACAATTCATGCAAATACTCTATTCCATTCCAATTTTTATTAATTATTTGTGGAAATCTGTATCTTTGTACACTATACCAGTCCTTAAGTTTGGTCAAGGCACAGATAAATAATCATTTGAGTGATCAGAGTCAATTCAGAGGCTGACATTTTGAACACAGAGGTGCTTATCAAGTTAGAATCTGTCATGATTCCTGTTCTAATTAGTTTTGGTGTATTTCAACACCTTTTAACAGACAAAATTCGCCTAAAATAGTTGCCATTAAAATGTATAATTGCCTGAAGCCTAAAGCTCAAAACTTAGAGTTAACAGCATTCGCTAAGCAAATAAAAACATATTTGATTACGGAAGCTTTTTATTCTATAAACGATTTTATAAATAATTTTTCTTTGTAATTAAGTTAAGATTTTGACTCAGAGACACAATTGTAATTTTACTTTTGTAATTTTATGTATTTGTATTAACTCTTAGAAAATAAATAAGTAAATAAATAAATAAAAATTTCCCAGTTCTAAATTTGACAGCATTAAATAGTCATAGTCATTCTTAAATTTTTTATTTAATTAAGAATTATATTTTAAGTAATTCTTTATTTCTTTTATAATCATAATCAATAGTCATTATTTCCCTATAACCGACATTAATCTCTAGAAGTTTATTACTCCATGAGTAAAATGTAACGCCTCATTATGTTTATATCTCCATGGTGTTGTTTTGACTAGGGCTATTAATTTTTACATAGTTGGTAGCAATGCTCCTGCTATTAATTATTGGCGGGAACCAATTACAACCCAGAGATTTCCCACAATCTTTTTTTCGAAAACTAATGTTTGATACCTTAGTATAATATAAGAACAAATTTTTCACTAATTACAAAAGCATTAAAATACAAGCCCATGTTATCATTGAACATAGTGTCAAGCGTGTATTTTTTCTTGTAAATTTCTTCTGATCTTTTAATAGTAGTAGTAGTATTAATATGAGGGGGGGGGAGTGATAGTAACTACCAGGCAAATAAGCCACGTTGTTGAGCCCTTTTTGCCAGCTCCCTTAGATAGTGTTCTACTCCTTTTAATTAAAGTGTAGGTATATTTCATCTAATCTAGACAGAAGAGCCGTGAATTTCTATGGTTCCTCTTATGCTTTTTCAAGCAATCATACATATTTTCACTGACTCTTATAGTCTAGTGAAAACTAGGAACAATATGTGCCCTCGCTGTTAAAACAAACCTACAAGGCAGACACACTATAGTATTATAATGAATCTACTATGAGGGTCCTAAATTTTGCCTATACCCAGTTTTATTTAGAGTAAGGGATCTTTAACGAGTACCTGACAACACACAGGCTCGAGACCACTAACTTTACGTCCTCCAACTCTGACGTGGTAAGCAAAGTTTTTATCCCTCTCATAAAAATTCCAGAAGCCCGTGCTGAGATTGAACCCATGACTAAATAAACTCGGAAGTTTAAAGTCCATTCATTCTGTGTATGGGCCGTGTACCTTAACCACTACACCACGGGTGACTCTGATCTTATAATAAGTATGTTTATTCAAGTATCTTGTTTACTTTAAGACAAGATACTCTCTCACAAGACAAGATACTCTCTCTCTTGTTTGTTTATTTTTATGGCTTTTTAATGCTTTATTTTTACGATTCTGGCTCTCAAATGTGATTTTGAATTAGCATTGACTCAACTTAGACTTAGTATGTGTACGCAGGTTTTATAATATTATTTCATTTGATAAAAATAAAGTTTTATATTGATCAATTTTACCTAACTTACATTTAGTTTGATTTAGAGCACTAGAGGAGTTTTACATGATTAAAGAAACAAAGAATCAAGTCTCCGGACAAAACATAAATTTGGTCTAAGCTATTTTAACCTTAATTTAGGTCATCATAAATGCCAAAGATAATTAAAATAAGATTGGCTTAGAGGAAGTCATTAAAAGTACATCAAGAAATCTTGTTGTAAGATACGCAATCATGTTAAATATCAAAGAAAACAAATAAACTTGTTAAGAGAAAAAGATTAAAATTATTAACAAATAATCTTGTTAAAAGAAAACTATTAATAATATAGCAAGCTATCTTGTTTTACAATAAAGATAAACAAGTAATTTTCTTAAAAGAATCAAAGAGTATAACAAGATGAAGTAATAAGAAGAAAAAAGGTATAAAGAAATACAACCAATAAAAAAGAAGAAATAGAACAAAGAAAGAAAAAGAATAACAAGTCAACTTGTTTATTCTCTTAACTTTTACTGTCTTTCTCTTACCTGTTCTTTCTTTTTATTATTTCTGGCAGCGATGATGACCTCATGGTTTGTGGAGAAATTTCTTGGTTTCTTTAATAACAATTAGTTGTTTTTAAGAAACAGTTGTTAGTGAATACTTGTGATGTGTACTGTGTTGTAACATGTTGTTGTGTCTGTGTGTGTGTTGTACAGCCAGCGAGTCCGTCAGTCCTCACAAATAAATCGACTCACCCGTCTTCAATTTCTTATACAAAAGAAACAAAGAGCTTTTAATTAATGTTTTGTTTGTTTTTTAAAACAATTAATATTTGTTGTTTTGTGATTATTTCATCGAAAGTTGAATCAATCAACGTAAAAAACGGCTTCATCCCGTCAGCTTTATGGTTTGGGTTGAATTTTTTCTTTACATTTTAAAAAATTGTATTTATTTAAGAAATAAACTGACATTTTTTCAAGATAGTTAATTTGTGGTTAACTTTATGTTTGCAGGATTCACCCTACA
Source organism: Microvelia longipes (assembly GCA_018340805.1). Classification (NCBI taxonomy): domain Eukaryota; kingdom Metazoa; phylum Arthropoda; class Insecta; order Hemiptera; family Veliidae; genus Microvelia; species Microvelia longipes. The sequence continues at coordinate 39,536,874 of JACMZG010000022.1, read as the reverse complement.
AGCTCAGGGTTGATCACAACAAATAAACTAAAAGTATTTAGGTTTTTTTTATTTAAATTTGTATAATTCAATAAATTAATTTTATGAAAAGAAAAGCATTTATCGAATAAAAATATTCAAAATGGATCAAGCCAAGAAACTCGGTGGTAGAAATATTGAAACACTTGTTGCTGGTAATGTGATGAAGTGATATTTCTGTTTTTGTTTTGTTGCCTCCCTTGTTATGTTTTCCTCCGTACTTGTTTGTGTTATTTATTTTTTTTATTTTTACTCTGCATAATATGTAATACTTATCACAAAAGATTGTATTCTTTTTATTTTTCTAGACATCCACGGAAACGTTAGGAAAATATATTAATTGTTTTGGATTCTATTTATTTGAGCAGTTTTTTTCAACCGATTCCCGCTCTGTTTCTTTCATTAACAATTTTTGTTCCTATATTTTATTTTTCTTTTTTTTTGTTTGTATTCTATTTTATTTTATTTTTTTAATTTGACCTAAATGTAATTATTTATTTAGGAGGCATTTAATAATTCATAATATTTTATCATTATATGATGATTATAATTATTGACTCGTTATACTTAAAGACAAGTAATAATTGTTGTTACTAAAATGCTAATAATAAATAAAATGTTGATACTGGTGAGGTGTATGAATAATCTGTCACTAAAACACATTGATTTGAAAGTTTTCAATATTAAATTGAATTAATCATTAGTTGTTTTGATGAAATTTTCTACTCAAGTTCGAAGTTTTTCAGTTTTGAATTGGTCTAACTACAATAAAATTTTAATTACATTTTGACATTAAGCAACATTTAGGAAACTACTTTATCCCGAAAAGGGATTTAAATTAATTTTCTGACTATATAGTTATATACTCAACACACACAACACACACACACATATATATATAATATATATATATATATATATATATATATATATATATATATATATATATATATATATTCCCCTTGGTACTCTCGGTTTTGCCTTAGGAACTAAATTAAATGCTCAGGGAGAAAAAGAGCATACTTCACTCACTAGGTGATTAAACAACTTTAAAAACTAGTGACAAAGTGGATGTTGGCGGAGTAGGATAAGTTTAATTTGGTAGGATAAGTGAAAGATGGATTTTAGGTGGGTTAGAGTGAGGAGAAGGTAGATTGTTGGTGGGGTAGGATGAATAGAAGGTAGATTGTTGCTGGGGTAGTGAGAGTGGATGGTCTAGAAGGTAGATTGTTGGGGTAGTAGTGAAGGTAGATTGTTGCGTGGTTGAGTAGTGAGAGTGGAAGGTAGATTGTTGCTGTGGTAGTGAGCAGTGGAAGGTAGATTGTTGCTGGGGTAGTGAGAGTGGAGGAAGATTGTTGCGGGGTAGTGAGAGTGGAAGGTAGATTGTTGCTGGGTAGTGAGAGTGGAAGGAAGATTGTTGCTGGGGTAGTGAGAGTGGAAGGTAGATTGTTGCTGGGGTAGTGAGAGTGGAAGGTAGATTGTTGCTGGGGTAAGAGTGAGAGTGGAAGGTAGATTGTTGCTGGGGTAGTGAGAGTGGAAGGTAGATTGTTGCTGGGGTAGTGAGAGGGAAGGTAGATTGTTGCTGGGGTAGTGAGAGTGGAGGTAGATTGTTGCTGGGTAGTGAGAGTGGAAGGTAGATTGTTGCTGGGTAGTGAGTGGATGGAAGGTAGAGGAGTGGAAGGTAGATTGTTGCTGGGGTAGTGAGAGTGAGGTGAGAGTAGTGAGAGTGGAGGTGGATTGTTGGAAGGTAGTGAGAGTGGAAGGAAGATTGTTGATAAGGAAAGGTGGATTGTTGGAGAGGCAGGATGTGATAAAGGTGAAGTAGGCTGTGTGAAAGATAGATTGTTGGTGGGGTGAGTGAAAGAGGATATCTAGGTTGTTTTGAAAAATTTTAGAAGATCAAAATCCACGATTAATCATGTAAGAAACATAAACATTATATTTATATTATCACATTTTATTATGCTTTGACAGTATGAACTTAAAATATAACACAAAATTTGTTAAGATAAGGTTATTAATTTCTGTAAAATTCTGTATAATAAAACATGTTACTCAAACAATATTTTATGTATTGCAATTGCAAAAGCTCATATTGAGAAAGTAATTAATTTCTTGTATCCAGACATACATAGTATATAAAAGTAATTGTTTGTTTCCTAATATACCTGGAGCCAAGAACCAATGTTCTCTAATAAAAATGAAAATTCTTCACATAAAAATAAAAATTATTAGCAAATTGCTCTCAACCAACAAACAGGCCATCATCAGTGCAAAACCTACGTACAAGTTCAAAAAAATGAATAGACTTAAAACAAATTATTTGTTATTTTTTATTAATTATAATGGACTTCATTTGTGCTTAATCTAGTCACTCTTAACACTCACTAGTAATAAATGCCTCCAATTTACTTTATAAGTTTTTTTTTCAAATGTGATATTGTTTTGAAATTGTAAACAAATTAATTATATCTTATTTTTTCTTGTTAATTGATTTTAGTTAATGTTTATTAGTCAGCCCTTAATTGTAAAAAATAAAATTAGAACTTTTGTAGCCTAATTTAATGAAGGCTGTTGGTTTATGAAGCCTTTAAGTTTTATGGCATGTGGTAACTACTCAAATAAAATTTGAGTTGTTAGGTTTTGTAAGTTTTTGTGGTTAGAAGTGAGTATAGTGTGGCACAATTAACCACACTCTGTTGAAAAATGTTCTGTACAGGTCAATGAACTAATTTTATTTCAATTCTCAGGGCAAGCTCATAATGAACCCATAAATTATGTGCTAAGCCTTTTGTAATATGGATATGTAATGTTCTTATAACATTAAATTAAGAGCAATATTTTAACGAACATTGCTCGTACATATAATGTAAAATTTATATAAATATTCAACCCTAATACATACACCTATTAAATGTTTTTTTTTAATCTTTGAGAAATTGTCATAAGTCTATATTGATTTGGTCCGTAATGGTCTATAATGATCTTGTTTTGTAAATATTAAAGAATTATAAATTGGTAATTCATCTCCTTCATGACTGGGCTGTAGTTTTGAAATAACAGTTTTACTAATCTAAGAACCACATATCTAATTACTAGATTTGTTAAAGAGGGAGAATTTTGTGTTTGTTTGTATTAAGTTTACCGATTAAACCTTGATTTGAGAGGTATTGTTACTGTTACTGGGAAATTAAGAGTTCTTTTATCATCAGAGTAAAGACAACTAATTATTTTTCTACCCTCAAAAACTAATTTAAAATATCTTTTGAATCAGATCGTTTGTCATCTAGTTAAAAAAATCACTTTTATGCTAGTAGCCCCTTGTCCACTTACTGACCACGCTCAATACTGCTTAACTAAATTGATCTGACATAAACCCATGGGAAAAACTATCTAGAAAAATCAAACTTCATATTCTTATAAAAACTTATTTATTTATATACAAGTTATTTATTTTTATATAGAGGAATCCACTCCTGCTAAATTTCAACTCAATTGGGCGATTTTTAAATTAAAAAAAAAGGATACGTTTAATTAAATTTATTAATAAAATTAATTAATAGAACTAATGTTGAAAATGAGATGAAACTTGCAGTACTGCGTAAATGCTAAATTTTAAATTAATGTTACACAACTTAATTATGTTATAATTATAAACTTAATTATTAATGTTATAAACTTAATTATCAAATTAAGTTTGGTAATCTATAACTTACCAAACCATACTAAGTTCCAATATGAAGTAGTTTGTAAATTTTATATGTTGTGAACTCTAATGATGACTAACTTTTAGTCGAAAGCTTAGTTATTTATTATAAAAAAAATAATCTGTTTTTTTATTATTTTAATAAGTTCACAAAAAATATACTTTTAAACTCTTCTGATAATTCAGGATGCCAATACGCAATACTATTTTTTTTTTAACTTTTTAATTTCTTTACCTGTTAAAAAGTAAAAAATTAGAATTTAGGTTTGTTAATTTTAAAATAGTGATTTTGAATGAGCACCAGTGGAGTTGATTCAATAATGAAAGGAAACGAAGAAAAAGAGTCTCTCCACAAAACTATAATTTGTAGTTACGACTCACCGACATCGTCGAGTCGAAAAAGAAGAGAAGGAAAACTGCGAATTCCACAGATATTAACATGTATAATTACCTTTAATTTGTCTTTCTCTTAGCCGTTTATTCTTTCTATTATATCTGGCACTGATGATGGCCTCATGTTAGGTTGAAAGCGCTTTGAATAAATTTATAGTTTTGTGGAGAGACTTTTTCTTCGTTCCTTTCATTTAAAATAGTGTTTTAAGTAAACCATAGAGTAATATACTAATCAGTAAAATAAACCTATGTAAGGCCAGTATTACATATTTACATTTAAATACATTGTTAATACAGAAATTATTATAAGCAGAGGGGTAGGCTTCTTGTAGAGGAGTGAGTTAAGTTCTCATAAGATCTTTAATCCCTTTTTGTCTTTACTCTGGTTTCATTTGAACCTGTAAGTTTATTAATGTTTTGAGAGTATAAGAAGATTTGTTGAATCTGAAGATGTCTGGAGAAAGCGGTGCTTGTTGTTGTTCAGTAGTTATTAATTTGTTGTTCTCACTTGAATTCCTTTACCTGGCAAAATCAGACTGAGTTGCGCTGTCATCAGCACTATTAGTCATTACTTTGCAACTATTTCTGTCATCGCCTGTATTAGGGTCTGACAGTGCAACTATCTCAATGTCTCAATACAAAAAGATAGTTAACATTGCAAATCTATAAGAGTCAGAGTGGTGTTTGCTGGTCAGTCTGAAGTCAAGTCAAGTTGAACATACAACTGTTTTTAATAAAAGTATTATTACAAAGTAATTGTGTTTTTCTTCCTTTTTTAATGCAGTTATAAAAACATCAATATTATGCTGTACTCTAATTTACCAAAAGTGGTATTTTTGTGCAAGCTTAATATTGTGCCTCTATTAGAGTTATGACATTGCTACTATATCCATCTTTACTTCTATTAGAGTAGTGACATTGGAACTATCTCTGTCTTTAATTCTATTAGATTCCTGATATTCCAACATATTTCTCTATCATTAATTTTATTAGAGTCAGAGATCATAATATTGCAACTATCTCTATCATTACTTCTAATTAGAGTTTAGTTGACATGGAACTATCCTGTCTTTATTCTATTAGATTCCTATATTCCAACTATTTCTATCATTACTTTTTATTAGAGTCATAATATTGCAACTATCTTTATCATTACTTCTATTAGAGTAGTGACATTGGAACTATCTCTGTCTTTAATTCTATTAGATTCCTGATATTCCAACTATTTCTATCATTACTTTTATTAGAGTCATAATATTGCAACTATCTCTATCATTACTTCTATAGAGTCATGATAGCACAACTATCTCTATCATTACTTCTATTAGAGTCATGATAGCACAACTATCTCTATCATTACTTCTATTAGAGTCATGATAGCACAACTATCTCTATAATTACTTCTATTAGAGTCATTGCGCAACTATCTCTATATTACTTCCTAATTAGGTCATGATATTGCAACTATCTCTATCATTACTTCTATTAGAGTCATGATATTGCAACTATCTCTATCATTACTTTTATTAGAGTCATGATAGTGCTACTATCTCTATCATTACTTCTATTAGAGTCTATGATATTGCAAACTATCTCTATACAATTACTTTTATTTAGAGTCATGATAGTGCAACTATCTCTATCAATTACTTCTATTAGAGTCATGATAGCGCAACTATTAGATCATAGATCTATCATTACTTCTATTAGAGTCATGATAGCGCAACTATCTCTATCATTACCTTCTATTTGAGTCATGATATTGCAAAACTATCTCTATCATTTTAGGATTGCCAACTAAAATATAATAAATATATATATATATATATATATAATATATATATATATATATTATATATATATATATTAGTTTTATAAATAAATATATTTATATTTAATTTATATATATATTTATATTTATTTACATTTATATTTATTTATATATAAATAAATATATATAGTTTTAGGAGTAAACTGTATAATGCTCTGAATAGTAATATTAAAAAATTTGCCCCTAAAAAATTTAAATAAAGAATTGAAAACTTTTTCTGACTGAAATACGTTTTCTATAATATGAATGAGTTTTTTGAAATGTAAAGTTTAATTTCCTTTGTGAATATTTGTTTATTGACAAGAACAATGTCACTTTAAGCAGTGATCTCTGTTTGATTATTTATCATTTATCATTACTTCTATTAGAGTAAATGATAGCGCAACTATCTCTATCATTACTTCTATTAGAGTAATGATAGCGCAACTACTATTACTCTATTAGAGTCATGAATGCAAACTATCTCTATCATTACTTCACTAGAGTCATGATGAATATTGCAACTATCTCTATCACTACCTTCTATTAGAGTCATGATAATTGCAACTATCTCTATTATTCTGCAAAACAATCTCTATTAGAGTCATGATATTGCAACTATCTCTATCATATCTATCTATTAGAGTATGATAGTTCATGAATAACTATCTCTATTCAATTACTTCTATTGGAGTCATGATATTGCAACTATCTCTATCATTACTTCTATTAGAGTAATGATAGCGCAACTAATATCCTTCATTACTTCTATAAATCATGACATTACATGACTTTCCAAATAATACCTCCCAGACCCCCCTTGGAAGAAACCCTGCTTAGTAGTAAAAGCTTGTAAGTGATATTTCAGTTTACCTTGCTGCTAATGCAGACCTATAGCCTGCTAAAACTTGTAGGGGTGGGAATATTTCACACACCTTTAAGAAACTTACCTTGAATCTATTTTGTCGAAGGCAAATTTTTTATCATGGGTGATGAACGCATCCAGTATTTTTAAAATAACATTTAACACTTTCTGTGGTTAAATAATAAGTTCTCAGCTTTATGTGATGATAACTTATTATTATAAAACAAAGGTAGCTTTCAAGGCAGTCAATGGCATGTATAAGACTTTATAAACCAGCTAGTTAAAAGGGTAATTCAGACACATCTTAATGGCATCTGGTTAATAGCTGGCTTTGTTTTATAATTAATTGTTTGTTAATAATGAATCTTCTGTGAAAATACTTATTTTATTTATTTATTCCACATCTCAGTAATTATTGGATTAATAAAGGTTAGCTGTACCTTTTCTAAAAAGATAAGGTATTGTTGCTAGTAACATATTTATTATTTGTAATCATCTTCATTAATATGGTTTATTCAAATTTCATCAGTGCTTATGGCAGTGATGATGGCCTCATGTTACCTTGTAAGTACTTTGCCTATTTTTTGTGGACACAAATTTTAAACCACAGTTTTTGCAGAGCAGCGTTTTATTTCAGCAACTTATTTAAATAAGTTTGAACCGAACTTAATTTCGCAGTTTTTGGAAGATATAAGGTATAAACGATTGCACCCATACTACCAATCTCTCTATACTCGAGCGTCCATTTTCAGTTTATTATTCATGCAAACAAACAAAAAATCATCAACTAATAATTTAAAAGATATTTATTTTACAATAATTTATTATTCTATTAATATAATACAGAAATATGAAAACATTTTAACAACACTAAAACTTGATGGTAGTGAGTGGCTTGCCAACTAATGCAAACTAGAACTAACTACCTTTTATTCTCTAATATTTATTATAATTTTTAAACATCTTATAAATAAAAATAATTATATTTCATGTTGTTATTTTTATCAAACACACTTTTCCCCTGTATAATATACTGTTATTTCTAATTGGTTTTTCACATTTATCTATGGGGTTTTCCATATACCTATGGTTTTCTCCATAGATAATATGATCCTTATATGTATGATTTTCCAGGTGTTTGGTATTAGGTAGGGGGAAAAAACTGTCCATTTCATAACATTATTTATCATTAAGTACAAATTTTACTTAAAGAGGTTTACCAAGGACTAAAAAATTATTAGGATTGTGCTGATGACGTTTATAGTCCAAGAGCCAAGACTAAAAAATGTGACTCATTTTGTACTACTTCAAACCAAATATTTCTGAAAATATACCTTAAATTATGAAAAAAAAACG
>JACMZG010000022.1:39512337-39528448 GCA_018340805.1 Microvelia longipes | reverse complement strand
TATTTTGGGGATTGACCAATCAGAGAAGCCGCTGCCAACCTCTCACTTAAAAAGAGAAAAAAATCCCTACCACAATAACCGCTGCAGGGAAAAGGGGTTGTGGTTCTTCCTTAGATTACATCGTTTTGAAAACTACTTTCAAATTAATCTTAAAAATTATATTTTAAAAAGAAATGTAAGAAACATCACCAAGAAAATACGGGTAAAATAACCTGATTTGTTTACATAGTTTTTTTCCCGCTCCCTTCTTGCAGGGATCTTTTTTTTTAGAATCAGTGGTGTCTAAACTGACCTGTCAAGATGTTTAAACTAAACGATAGACTGTAGACACTCGTTTTATAGAACATTTTTATTTCCTTTAAAAAAATTTCTATTCACGTTTTGCACACGACCTATAAGTAAGGGAACCACTTATTTCAAGAAAACTGAAATTTGTGCAATGTTATAAAATTTTGAGCAAGCACTATCATATGAAGGGCTCCACTCTGGATAGACAGGCTATGTTTTTTTCTTCACAATTTAAAGTATATTTTCAGAAAAATTTGGTTTGTAGTAGTACAAAATTAGTCATATTTTTAGGCCTAGCTCTTGAACTATTAGTAAAGTATTATTTTAATTAAATAAAAAATTGAAAATCTGTCATGTTCCTTTACAATATTATAGGGCATGAAGACACAACTGTTGGCAATACTTGCTGAGGGAACACCCCGACCAAATTTTACATTGATCCTTATGAACAGTTTTTAATCATTTTTACTTTTTTCTCATTTATTAAAGAAATAAATTTATACCGTAGGTATAAATTTGTGTAATAGGTGTTTGCAAAACCAGGATGTCACCAAAAATATCCGTTTCAGGTGTTTTTAAGGCCTCCTGAATGGTTTTTGCAAAGTTGTCTGTGTGTGTGTCTGTTATCATCATAGCTCCTAGTGTGAGTTGAAACTTGGTACAAAAATAAGTTTACCACTGTAGTTGTGCTAATCGGAAAATATTTTTTAACGACATCATTAACCCGCAATAATGACTTATCAAAAATTTTGAAAAATTATTTAAAGTAATTGGATTGAGATTTGGTAGCCATGTCTATTACTTACATATGTGACAAATTTCATCTCATTATCAGCATTACTTCAATTTTTATCAAATGACTTGTGTAAGTTTGTTTTTTAAAAAATTGGAGAATAATTCAATGGAGTAGAAATTTGGTATAAGTGTATACCACCTAATAAATCATCACATTACCTAATAAATAAGTACACCAAGTTTTGTTTCAATATGACAAGCGTATCTATGATTTTTGTTGAATCATAAAAGATAAGCAGCATCGAGCGTGGTCAGTGACTGGGTGGCTGACCACTGAGAATTAAACTAATGTATTTACTGTCTTAGGACATGTTGCAGAGATGTAAACTTTACATTTACAATGTGACCCCAGATAAAGATTAGAGTGTGATACGAGACCCCCCCCCCCCCTCACAAAATCAAATAAATTTCACTGCAAATTTTATAACATTTATTAAGAAGGGTCCATAAACATACTATTCAGGTCTTATTTTGTACAGAACTACCTTAATCTCCCTTAAATATGCATTACACAAAGCCTCTCTACAAATCCTTTGTAGAATAGCACCCAAAAATAATAAATCAATTTCCCTACAAATATATGCTTACTAAAAGGTGGGTTACTTATCATTCTATATGCCAGGGTATAAAATTATTATAGCTGACCCACCATAACAAACATTTGACAGCTGAAACATTTCCTTGGTTTTGGGTGGGTACGTTACTGTACTATCTACAATGGCGTAAGAGTATGATAAGTGACACCCTAGAAGTATACAATGCATGGTTTTTTTTCGGATTTGTAGAAAAGAGATATTTTCTATGTGTATAGAATGGTTATGAACAACCAACCCTTGATAAATGTTCTAAAATTTGTTGTTTGTAGAAAAATTTATTGGTTTTGCGCATTGGTATCATACTCAACCCCAAATGTGATTGCCTACAGGTGTAAAAGACAAAAAATGTAATTTTTCAAAAAAAGTCACACTTTACAAAAACAAATGTCTGCTTGTTTTCAAATTAACCTTTATCATAAGCACCTTTAATTATAAGCAGTTCTTCAAACACCAATTCTCTTGAAACTACGAGCAAAATGATCAAAAATCCTTCAAAATATAATCAAAAATCCTTCAAAATCAAAATAATCCTTCAAAATCCTAATAATCCTTCAAAATCAAAAATCATAATAATCTTCGAATCAAAAACTCAAAATCCTAATAATCCTCAATCAAAAATCATAAATCTTCGAAATCAAAAATCTTCAAAATCCTAATAATCCTTCAAAATCAAAAATCATAATAATCCTTCGAAATCAAAAATCTTCAAAATCCTAATAATCCTTCAAAATCAAAAATCCTTCAATATCCTAATAATCCTTCAAAATCAAAAATCCTTTACAATCATAATAATCCTTCAAAATCAAAAATCCTTTACAATCATAATAATCCTTCAAAATCAAAAATCCTTTACAATCATAATAATCCTTCAATCAAAAATCCCTCCTCAAAATCAAAATAATCATTTAAAATAGAATAAAAAATCCTTTAAGAATATAATGATGAAAATGCAAACATGAAAAAGCTGAAACATTTTAAGTTCAAAACTGCACACTGATGATCGATGTTAAATTTTGTCGCCAACAATTATTGCCACCAGTTCGTTTTCTCGTATCTTGATTTTAATTGACAAATCTTATCAAAACTATAAGTAAATAAATTGTGACAATACGCTATACTGACTTTGGCAGTGCTCAAAGTTACGACTGTATATAACTAATAAGTGCTTTGATCGTTCACAGATTTTTACTTCTTATTTAGGCTCTAGTAAGACATTTTTATAAGAGTTTCTTGTGAACTCAAATATTTATTAATATTGCAAGCTCTGATTAATGAAGAGCTTAAAGTAGCCTCTCTGTATAATTTGTATTTATAAAAGGATGATCATTTTTAAATTATGCTGCATATTATATTATGCTACAGTTAGGAAATAAATTATATTTATGCTCGCATAAGGTTAATGAATAATCTGTTAATAACATAGGAACAAGTCCAACTCAATTTTAAGTAATGTTCTTGAGAATCTTGTAAAAACATAGGAATAAGTCCAAATAAATATTTTGTCATATTATTGAATACCTCGTTAATGTCATACAAATAACCCTTACACGATGATAAGTAATTTTCTTAAATACCTTCTTTATTTATATTATAATTATAACAATATTATTTTTTTTAAACAAGTTCTTTATTGGCAAAAGTATACAATATTTATTATGTGTATACCGGAGCCATATTTTAACAATATTATTAAATAAATAAAAAGTAGCTTTTTGTAAGTTTTTCAACTTTCATTACACAACAAACTTTGGTTTTGTTAAACATGATCACCTTAAAACAATATAATTTTCAAGTTTGGTTGACAACCAACAAATAACTTATTTTAAAGATATCTAAGGGGTTTTTTAATTTTAAAAATTTTAGCTTCATTATTATGAAGTGTGTAGATTTGGACAGAAAAGAAGATATATTTTTAAAAAGTAGTAAAAAATAAGCCTGTTAGTCTGAGGACCTGACTCGGATTTAAAAAAAATTAGATGTCAACTCAATTACACAATGAGATAATAATATTTTGTAATATATTTTTTACTTTATTAAAATTATAATTGATTATAAGATTTATAATTTATTTATATTTTATTATAAAATATATTAGTTCATTATTATAGATTAAAGAAAAGTATGGATATTGTACAAAGGAGTTGTATGAATGGTACAAAATAGAAATAAATATATGTATTTATGCATAAATAGAATTTATTTATGTTATAAATATGTTTATAATGTTATAAATAAAATTTATTTATATATATAAATAGAAATATATAAATATATTTATTTATTTTATTTAAAATAGAAATGATATTAGAGAACAAGTTTTCCAGAAAGGAAACTCTAGTATTTGTCCTCTAGTTTAGAAACATATTAAATCTTGAATTTCACATGTATTTATGACATTCTCACAAACTTGTCCGACCTTCGGATAGTTCCTATTCACTTGTCAAAAACTAAGATGCAATCAGGAAGTATCCAATCTCATCTACGGGAACTAATGCAATTTCGAGATCGTGTTCTGTTTACTTTCTTATCCTGATGGTAAGCATTCTTTTTTTGTCAATTATCCTGGAATTTTCAAAGGAAATGCATGGAAACATTTCCAAAAGGTTGATGTAAACTGATCTTCAATGAGTGCACCAAAATTTGTGCAGAACTGACTTTAAAAGGGTCAGCATAGTTTAGTTATACCAAACCACGCTATAACATTCACACTTCCTTGGAAAAAAATAGGTCTTAAATAGGGGTACCACCATAACAACTAAACATTATTTTATAAATGTGTCATAAATATCCATTAATAAAGATAGTTCATGAAAAACAAATAATATAACTTAAAAACCAGCTAAGTATTAATACAATTGTTAATAAAAAGATAATGGTCGTAAGATAATTAATGGTAAGGTAATAATTGTTAATAAAAATATTAATGGAGCATGAGACTCTACATTTAGTAGACAAGAACTTCTTTTTACATATTTTTATTAAAAACTTTAAAATACAGGTTAAAATTATAATATACTAATATTTAACCGGTATATGTTTTATCACCAATATAGTTTTATCAAATATAGTTTATCGTATTACTAATATTTAGATTAGTATTTTATGAATAATAAACTATTAATGAAAAATATAGCCTAATAATCCAGAAGTAGTGCCAACATTGTTATAAGAAAATTATATATTGTTAAAGTGGCAGCATTACTTCAGAACACCAGTGAACTGGCTTTGTTGTTATCAGTTATGCTCCTTCTATATATAGTATTATTCTAAGGGCATCTATGACTATTGAGCATAAACTGAAAACCTAAGAAGCCAGGAATGGACAGCTAAACAAGGAAGTACGTGCAATCTGATAGCAATTTGCTCAGTTCGTGGACCTCTGTATTTAGAATGTTATTAATAAAATAAGAAATTGTTTTTATTTTTAAAACTTTGTCTATTTTAAATAATGTCATAATTTTTGAATTTCTAGCAAATACTTTTTTAAAAATTATTTTTTTAAGTTAAACTTAATTATTACATGAAAAACAAACTAATATAATTTTTCTTTTACTTCCTTATAACCTAAGTATAATAAGAGATGTGATGTTATGAAGGGTTTTGTGAGATATCAGAATGTTCCATCCTAAAAATTTATATTTAATAGATTTGCGTAATTAAAAATAAAGGCAAAATAATTTAGAACTTTTGTATAATTATTTTGTCTTTGATATTCAATCCATTGGACTAAAATTGTGTGAAGTGTTATTGCATGTGAATCCTATACGATCACCGGTTAAATAGACGGTGGGAAGGTTTTCCGAGTCAGTCCAAAGACTCAATTCTCATAAGAACACATGAGGTGGATTTATGAGGTAGGTTTGGGAGTGTCACTAGTAGCGGGATCAACAGCTATGTAGCTAGCAGAGAAGCCCTTACTCACGATGGTGTCGTCAGATCTGAATCTTACCAGCAAAGCTTCGTTGACTGATATGATATCTGTTGGGTTCTGAAAAATTATATGCATAAGTACTTATAGTAATTTAATGTTACAATATTGCATTGTACTGAGGCTTACAGAGTGAGGAATTGACTCATCCTTATTTTTTCAGCATAGGTATTTACAAAAGTTTACAAAATTATTTGAAATATATAAATTGCACACAAAATGGAGGGGGGTAGTCAGTTTGGGTGGCGAGGTGTAGTATCCATCAGAATTCATTGATACCGCACCTTCATGCCAGTTCAGGTAACACATTCAGTTCAGTGCAAGGTGGTATCACATTTAGGACGGAATTGCTTCACATGTTATGTAGTAAGGGATTGACTAAAGACTAATAAATGGACTACTTACTAGGGTTTAAACTAGTGATTCTTCTGGGTAAAACACCTGTTACTTCACAGAGACAACATTATTACTGAGTAACTTAAATTAAAAGGTAAATGATTTTTATTCTTAAATTAGATTTTTAATAAGATTATACTCACTGAGTTGCCACAGAACTTGCCATAGGATGGTCCAGAAGCATCCAGGCCACTAAAGACTTCAACATAATCATAAGAACAATCAGGCTCATCCTCCACCTCGAATGTAAGGAAAGTGAGATGGACATTGTGATTGGGGTCTTCTGCCTCGATGGTCCAATCACAGTCGGCTCTGTCCTCATAGTTGTGATCTCCATACTTAGAGTGAGAGTAAAGGTGCTTCACTCTTGTTGTCGAAGCTTTCAGATGACCTCCACATACTGCAATCAAACAGACATAAATTCTTGTTGTATTTGCTAAAGTGGTGCTAATAGCAAAAGTGTTTCAATAAAGCCTGCTGAATAATACAGTTTTATCTGCAATAGAACTCATCTCATCCAACCTTAACAAGATCACATTGCACAATCAAAAAGTTGGAGTGTTCGTAAGTTGAAAATATCACAAGAGCCAAACAATTTATTTATTGATTTTATTTTTCAGGAAGATAACAGTCTTACCATTCCCATACTGTCTTATTTTGATGCCTAAGCTATATCCAGTATTTACCATTAAATTGTTTTATAACATGAATTTATAATTCAAAAGTGGTTTTGTTGGCCCTACTGTATAATGTTGACCCCTGTCAAAATCAGGATTATAATTAGATGTTGAGGGTAGAAAACCCAGGTACTGCAACTTTAAGTCTTTTATACAAATACTCTCATGAAGACAGGATATTTTTCATTTGGTTAGTTGTAAGATGTTTTTCATTTGGTTTGGGTTTTGCCTTTAAGTTCTCATCAGGGTCTTCAACTGTGTTTAAGGTAACTTTCCCAAATAAAATAAATATCTTATACGCAAGGTCTTCACATTCAAATATGATGTGTGTTGCTAATTCAGAGGATAGCCCACTAAGTCATGCTAATTTCAATTGGAAGGATTTGTTTGAAACTGAAGATTTGGAGAGAGAGTTACCTGTAGTGTGGCTGGCCATGAACCCTTTCCTCTGGACACTACCATCTGACTTGAACACCATGAACATCTCATTAGTAGTAGCTATGATGGGATGAGGCAGCTTGGAACCACAGAACCTACCTAAGGTCCTTGACTCTGCACTGTCACCATCGTAAAGTGCTATGTGATCATAGGCGCATTCATGATGAGACTCCAACTCAAACTGAGAGAATACCTGCACATTTATTATTATGTTTCAACGATCACAATTAAATTTCTAAAAATTAAGAAACATTGCAAGAGCAACAAAAAATAGTTAACAAATCAACACTCCTTAAGTTTATATAACATGCTATAAATGCTACATTCTAGACAGGAGAGTAGCTTTACATCCTCTTAATACTCTACAGTAAAGCTTTGTGAGTTTAAAAGTTTCTCTCAATGCCACTGCATTAGCGGGATGTAAAATAATATATATCTGAGAATCTAATAATAAAACAAACTTGAATAAAAACAAATAATAAACAAAAAAAACAATAAAAAATTGTTATATCATAAAAAAAATACTAACAAACATTCAACAATAAAACAAAATTCAATGCAATTCAAAACAAGCTTGATCAGATCTATTTTTATAAGCTATAAAAGAAAATAAAAATAAGAAGAGACATTAAATCAAAAACTGGGGCTTAAATTTAAAGAAAATGAGATCCAGGGTTTAGGCCCAGGCCCCTGTTTGGGCGCCAAATGGTGAGTTAGTCTTGCAGTTTGAGTACCATTTTAATCGTTTGAAAAATATAATATTATCTACACAAAACACTGTTTTTAATAATTATGTTCAAAAATTATGATCATGGCAGTATGTTACGACCAAAGAGACAAATACTTAGAGGGAGGATACAATAGCTCTTATTATTCCTAGGGTAGCTTAGTACCATAACTGTATACATTGGTGATGTATTTTTTTGATTGTTCATAATAACAATTTCACTTAAATATTACACAATTTTTAACTATTTTAACTTAAATTGAGTAAAATTAATTTAAAATAAATTGTAATTATTATCCATCGCATATATTCTTTAATTATCTGTGTTGTGTAAAGTAATTTAATGTTACATCACTGAAAAATGCCGGCCTTAGAGGGGTGGGGAGTCTCTAGCCTTCCTCTAGGAAGGCTCTAGTCTTCCTTTAGGGAGGCTCTTGTCTTTCTTTAGGGAGGCTCTAGTCTTCCTTTAGGGAAGCTCTTGTCTTTCTCTAGGGAGGCTCTAGTCTTCCTTTAGGAAGGCTCTAGTATAAGTAAGTACCAATATGGTAAATTGTCATCACTGTGTTATTTTACCTAAATTGACCTAGTTAAGTAACGACTAATTACTACAGGGCAACAACCATGTGGTCTCTTTGTCATCCTTTTAGTCTTAAACAACCAATTAGTCTTACGAAAACACTAACAGTAGCCCTCTAGCTATAATTCACTTTCTTTGAAAAAAATAAACAAATATCTTCACTAATATTTGAGACATATTGTAATAAAACTATCAAGGCACAGAGGGAATTACTCACAAGTTTGATTCTGTGGCCAGGAGTGGTGGTGAAGTGCCAGATGCAGTCCTTCTTCCTGGGATAGAACTCTGGGTAGTTGGGAGACGAGACATTGCCCTGGGGAGCTCTCAGCTCATAGCGGCATCCTCCCTCCTTGCAATCGTGCCCATTAGAGTGTAGTGTGAATCCATTGTGGCATGAACAAGTGTACGACCCAATAGTGTTACGACACTCATGTTGGCACCCTCCATTGTTAACGGCACACTCGTCCTTATCTACAAAATAACATTTTTTTGTTAAAGTTACATTTATAATACAACACAAGGCTAAAATCAGTTGACATCTTGGGAAAATAACGCGAGAGAGCCAATGAGGTTAGCCTTGGATGTTAAACCACACCCTAATTTACCGCACCGTAATTTCAAATCAGGCCAACCTTATTGGTTTCTCAACACTATTTCCCCACACTGTCAACAAATTTAGCCATGTGTCGTACTTTATGTAGGAATGTTCCAAACAAACTTAATGGAAACTAAATGGAAAATTCCAAACCAGTGTGAGATTTATGTAAATTTCTCTTTCAATCAGCATTAAATACAACAGTAAACTTTAAACACTTCACTAAATTTAAAAAGTGGGTGTCACATGTTTTTCATTTAATTCCGTTCACCCTTTTATCCATGTTGTTTTTTCAATTAAAAATAGTATAGGGAAGAAAAATTAACACCTTAATGCTGATAAATAACAGCAAGTGTCACTCCTAAAGCAAATAAATTATAGATTTACCAGTAAAGAAGAGAGCCGCGAAGCCAGTCTTGTGAATGGAGCTGTCGGAGTTAAACTCAATGCGTAGAGTGTTTGCCTCGGATGTGATGGACTGGGGTATACGGCTGCCACAGAACACACCATGGCGTCGCATAAGCTCACCCTGACCCTGCAGCTTGCTGTGCACCTCAACACTGTCATACTCACACTCTTGCTGCAACATAATGATAAACTCTATACCTTACTGTAAGACTAACAGAGTATTTGCCATTTTCAAAAGAAAAATATTTTTAACTACGATATGAGTTGTAAATCAGGTGTTCATATGTAGCGACCTGGCCTCGTCGTGTTTTACATCCCAAGGGACATAAAACACATATTTACGTCCCTAGGGACGTAAATAGAGTGCAGTGGCTATACAAGAGCCATCTATGTGGAATAAAATTAAAGTCACATAACGAATTCTAAATAATGTAACGAATGAAGAAGAGAATGTGTACAAAAAAATGAAAACCCCTTACCTACAATCGTTATTAACATCCCTTCAAATTGTAACTTCTAATTCCCATCATTATCATAAAAATTAGTAGAAATATATATCACTTATAATCTAAGTTGAATTATCTAAGGATTGAAGAATTTCAGCTCTCGTATTGTCTCCCTTGGCTAGGCCTTGGATAAAATTTTAGTTATCTCTCTCGACAAAGCCTCGAGAGCAAACTTGTTCACATAAGTTTTCACCTGCGGCTTCACCTCATGTGAAAACTGGCCCTTGAGCTGTAAAACTTTTTTCTCCCACTTGTGGTGTACATAACTATTCCTCATCATAGGTATATATGAAAAGTATTGTTCATTAAATATTAAAACTGAGGTTTCAACTAAATTCTGTTTCAGGTTTTTGAAGACCTGCGAGGAGGCTTTTACCAATTTGTTAGCCAGTTAGAGAGTTAAAACTTAAAGTTATAGTTTACGGTACAGCACTAGTTGTGCTGTGTGGAAAATAATTTTTTTTTATAGCATCACTATTTCGGCAACAGTCAGTTGACGAATAAAGCTTAGAAAAGTAGGTACTCTATGCTGGATGGTTTTAATCAACATAAAAATTGTTTTACTAATTTTTAAATGGTAGAAACAAGCGATTAAAGAGAGGGAATGGGTGTGGAGAGTTTTACTAAGAAATGTCTATGACTTTACAGTTTATAGTAAATATATATATAATTATATATATATATATAATATATATAATATATAATATATAATATATATTATATATATATATATATATATATATATTAAAATCAGATATAATGGGGGGCTCTAAATTATTTTGTCTAAACCTAGGGTTACTTAAGGTTAGAGATCTTTAACAAGAACCTGACATTACCCAGGCTAGGAACCTTCAGCTTAACGTCTTTTTCGATAGATTTCCACCCCTCGCAAAAAAATCCTAGAGACCCTAACTAGGATCAAACCTGGACTATCTGGGTGGCAGGCAAGCATGCTAACCACTATATATCTAGGATCCTCCAATCACACAATATTAATTATTATTAATTAAGGCACATACCTGGAAAACATTGTTACCCTCGAGGTCGAAATGAGTGAAATTAAGAGTTATCCTGTATAGAGGTGGAGCTATGATCTCCCAGACACAGTTCTTGTTACCAGGGTATAAGTCTGGGAAGGAAGGTGACGTCACTGTTCCATTAGATCCGTCTAGTACTCCTCCACAAGCATCTAACATTCATGCCATCAAATTAATATCACTAACACTCAGTAAAAACAAATCAAGGGATCTTATCAAAACAAATATTTTCAATGAAAATAATAAGTTACAAGTACAATAAAAAACGGGACACTTTGCGGTCCCCGCACCTCCCTATAGCCCCTTTGGGACCACAGGGTTGCTGTCTTATATCAGTTTGTCATAGTTTATATAAGTGGCATACTGCAACAGCATAAGCTTATTTTCAAACGTGCTATATATATATATATATATATATATATATATATATTATATATATAATATATATATATATATATATATATATATATATATATATATATATATATATATATATATATATATATTATGAAATGGTCCTTCATGACCCCAACCTCATTAAGCTCATTATTTCTTTGAAAATAGAAGAATTGAAGTCTCTCCATAAAAATAATTGTTTATGGGCAAAGTGCTTTCAACCTAACTTAAGGCCATCTTCAGCGGCCAGTTATCAAAAAATTAAAACTATTTAAAAATAAGAAAATTATGAGTGTTAAAAAGAGTAAATCGATAAATTCCTGTAGTATATGAAATAACTCTGGAGTGATTCAGATTCTACCTCCTCCGCACTTCCTTTATTATAGATGTGTACCGTCGCACTTGCTTTGATGTGCTTTTAGATGTATATTGCCGTGCTTCCTTTTATAGAGATTGTATTGCCGTGCTTCCTTTATTATAGAAGTGTATTGCCGTACTTTCTTTATTATAGAAGTGCACTGCTGCACTTCCTTTATTATAGAAGTGTACTGCTGCATTTTCTTTATTATAAAAGTGTACTGCGGCACTTCCTTCCTTATGGAATTTTACAGCCATAAAACTATCCAATATAATATTTATCTCAATGAAATAAATTTAATTGAGAAGCTATTAAGACATGGTACCTTCACAATGTCTGCTATCAGAGTGAAGTTCATATCCTATCTGGCAAGCACACTCGTATCCTCCCAGCGTGTTGATACAGTGATGTTCACAGCCGTGTTCACTTCGAGAGCATTCATCGTATTCTGCAACATGAAACTCAGAATTAGATGTCTAGCAAACTTAGAGTTTTTACATTATGAGACAACAATTACAAGAGCCAACTAGCAATGGCACTTTGTCAATAGATTAATAAAGTACATAAAGTACATTTTCATGCTTGTAGGCCAGGAGTATGAAATTGCTTTAATTTGTATTATATTTAATTTTGTTATATTTATTTGCTCTAGTCACCTGATCTTACAATATTTATAATCATAAAAATATTTGATACAGTTTGGAAAAGTACCGTATAAATACAAGTATAGTACAGGAAACAAACCTTTCATGTAAGCAGCAGAGAACCCAGCTTTCTGGACGGAATTATCTGATACGAATTTGATAAGAAGTTTGTTGCCAGTGGAGTAAAGATCTGGTGGTAGTTTGTAGCCGCAGTACTTGCCTATAAGAGGGGAATCAGGTTCATGGCCGTCCCTTATCTCGACATAGTCGTATAGACAAGTATCGTGGTTCTCCACCTAGACACAGACAGTTCAGTGATATTATGGTCATATTGATTTTTAGTTTTTAAAATTATTATATAATTACAGTAAAACCATAAAATTAATTTTTATAAAAATTCAAATATGTTTGGATACACAAGCCATGAGGCGGAAACCTAGTTCTAAGTCACATGATTCCTTAAGCCCTGTTACCAAGAACTAAGTTTACAACAAATCACTTTTATGGATAGTAAAATTATTTCTATGTAAATTAAAAATCACTGTTATAAGTTAATTAAGTTTCTATATAAATTAAAAATCACTGTTATAAGTTAATTAAGTTTCCAATATAAAGTTAGACAACTTTTATCTAATCATGATTATAATAATGTTACACATTGTTTTGGGACTCTTTTTTAAAGTTATAATAATAATAATAATATATAACTTTATTTCCAAAAAATAACATACATTAGATTTACAATACATGTTTTTTGCTATCTCCTTTTATATTCCATCTTGTTCCTTGAATTCGCTATGTTATTCTTGACTATTGGTTCTAATTTGTAATAACAGTTTATAGAGGTTTTATGAGAGATGCAAAGTTGCGTGTGTAACAGTTACCTGTGGTGAGAGAAAATGGTTCAGAAGAGGCATATATATATATATATTATATATATATATATATATATAATATATATATATATATAATATATATATAATAATATATATATATATGCTACTTAATTTAGAGATAAGAGTGATTATGTTATTTGTTGTATTACATCGTTACCCTGTTCTTGTCATAAAATTAAGAAAACATTTCACGGCATACGATAAGATGGTGTGTGAGCTTTGACATTGGTTTTTGCCCCAGGATGTCAATTACTAAAAACACTGCCAGTGTTTTTAAATTCATATCATCAGGTTAAGTATTCCTATAAGTAATTCAGGAGCGAGCTAAGGTTTTGTATTACGAATGCTTTTATTTTCCTAGTTAGGAAAACGAAAGACAAAAAACTTTTTAGGGACCTCTATTTTAAATTTTGAAAGCTTTTGAGGAGGAATAGGTCCAAAATAATAAATGAAAAATAAATAAATAGTTTATCAACTCCTTGTATTGTAAGTTATACTTACAGTCTTGTTATCTCACACTGTAAATGTAATTTTACTCCCTAGGGAGGAAAAGTGAAAGTGTTGCCAACTTGACAGAATTTTTTAGTAAAATTTTTAGAAATTTTAGGCAATTTTTTCGGTGTTATGTTGATACTACGGGTAGAATATACAATATACACATGCTAATGTTTAAATTACAAATATAGTATTACACATTATTCTATTGACAGCTTACAATAAAATAATGTGAAGATAGTGGCTTTATTCTCTCATCATCAGAGTAATTGACATGGTAAGAATAAACTAAACTAACACAATAACAATTAAGGAGCTGAAGAATATATTAATAGTTGTTAGTATTAGTTCTCTAGTCGTAGATAAAATTTAATATGTAACAAAGGATGAAAGTTTTCAGCTCTCGTATTATCTCCCTCGTCAAGCCTCGGGAGCCAAAATGTTAGTTAACTCCCTCGGCAAGCCTCGGGATTTAACTAGTTTATCTCCCTCGGCCTACCGGCCTCGTGAGCTAATGAAGTTTCCTCCTTCAGCGCTGCCTTAGGATGAAACTTTAACTTGAGCTGTAAAACTTACTTTCATCCCTTGTTGCATAAATAACTATTATTTATTATTTTGGATCTTTTCCTCCTCAAATGTGCATTTCTAAAATCCACAGTCCTCAGTCATAAATTTTACAAAATTTAAGTTAACCTGAATGTTTTAATGTATCTGCATAAAAACTTAATGTCAATACATAAACTCTTTATATTGAAGAAATAAGTTAAGTTTAAGAAATTAATTATCTTACCTCAAAGCTGTGGAACTTTATGGCAACTTGGAAGTCAGGAGGAGCAGTTAGTTTCCAAGTGCACTCCTTGCTGGCCTGGTAGTACTCGGGGAAGTTAGGTGACTCTAGATGTCCCGACTCATTGACAAAAACATTCCCTCCACACACAGCTAAAACAGGTCAATTAGATCAACAGGTGTCATTACTGTAAGGTCACAACAGATTTAAGTTGTCAATACAACCACTTTTTCCAAGCCGAACATGGTCACTCCATTTTTCCATACTATTTTTATTTTTACACCAAGTAGGTACATAAGGAAGGTCACATGGTACTACAAAAGACATCAGTTAATACCAGAAGTTAAAAACGGTAAATATTTGAATTTGGATTGTGTAATTCTTTGCAGAAAAAAGATTTATAATGAATGTTATATTTTGAAAACGATGATATAGGAAAATAAATGTATACCTTCAAAGTAAGCAGTAAAGCCTTTATGGTTAACTTGCTTATTATTGGTTACAAACTGGAGAAGCATCCTTGAACCAGTTGAAACAATGAGATCATTTATATGACCAGAGCCACAGAACCTGCCAAGGAGTGTTGATTTGTGCCAGTACCCGTCTCGCACCTCCAGATAGTTAGATCTGCAAACACATCATCTAAATAGTCAACATTTTTAGGAATTGCACCGAACAATTTGATCTCTTTGATCTAGTGACACCGAACAATCTGATCTCTTTGATCTAGTGACACCAAACAATTTGATCTCTTTGATCTAGTGACACCGAACAATTTGATCTCTTTGATCTAGTGACACCAAACAATTTGATCTCTTTGATCTAGTGACACCGAACAATTTGATCTCTTTGATCTAGTGACACCGAACAATTTGATCTCTTTGAGAGTGGCATACAAATACTCTTAAATAGCAGTGTCTAAACTATATTCTTTAATAATTAACACTCGGTCCAGTTTGTGGTGCCTACTGCTTTGTACTTGAGGCAAAAGGAAGGCAGTCAAATATTTTACCAAAGTATCCCCCCTTTTAAAGTTCTCATTAGAAGCAGCTGGTTACTTCACTTTAATAATTTACGCATTTTATCAGTAGCAGGAGATGTGTTTAAGCTATGTTAAGCACTTGTTAAAACAGAAAACATTGCCTTTGATAAAAGGAGTAAAAGAAAGTGTTTGATAAAGATTACAGGACATACCTGCAAGACTCGGACTTGGCAATGTCCAGCTGGGTGATGTTAAGTACTATCCTTTCTCCATGTGTAGCTGTGATCCTCCACTCGCATCTCTCCATTTCTCCACCCCCACTCTCTATCTTACCACTGTTCTCTTGAAATGTTCGTCCGCATTCTGTAACACAACCACACCAGTGTATTGTAAGACAGCTAAAGTTCAGAGTTAAGCATTTTGATGCAATTGGTACCAAAAATACAAATAGGGACTA
Organism: Microvelia longipes; assembly: GCA_018340805.1. Classification (NCBI taxonomy): domain Eukaryota; kingdom Metazoa; phylum Arthropoda; class Insecta; order Hemiptera; family Veliidae; genus Microvelia; species Microvelia longipes. Next base: position 39,512,465 of record JACMZG010000022.1, on the reverse strand, counting down.
TCTTCTAGAAATAGTAGTCAGTAAATTGGTTCAGAAAGGCTCAGTAAATTGGTTTACTGTGCAAAGTATTGCATTGAGGTGCAAAAAGGTCGTGACACCACGGTTTTCTTAACTGGCTTCCGGCATTA
>JACMZG010000022.1:39477337-39509837 GCA_018340805.1 Microvelia longipes | reverse complement strand
TGTATGTATGTGTATATATGTGTGTGTGTGTATGTGTATGTGTGTGTATGTATGTGTATATGTATGTGTGTGTATGTGTATGTATGTATATGTGTGTGTATGTAAGTATGTGTATATATATACCTTTCTTTGTTTTTGCTTTTTTTTAAATTAATATTACATTTTTTATTAATATTATACATCTCTCTCGTTATATTTTAATACAGAGTGATCAATGATTGATATCTTGTGATATTTCTTATAATAATTTTAGTATTTATGTTTTTTTTTTTTCCCTTTTAGAATTCTATTTTAATTGTTTCAAATATATTTCTGTTATATGTACTAAAAACTGTACCTACTTATAATTAGTTTATTATTGTTAGTTTAAACTTATAGTTATATCATTTTTAATGTTCCTTTTTAATTTATTTTCTTTTTTAGTCTTTACCTTTTATAAATGTTGTAAAAAGCCGTTTATGTTATAAATAAATAAATAAAGTAAAAAAAAAAACTGTGGTCATTTACCAGATAACCTAAAATACAGCTGCTAAACAACATATTTCAAGTGGGGACCAGTTTTAGTTGATTTCTGGGCATGTAAGTTGAATGAGACTGGACCGGAGTAAATACGAGCATTCACAAGCCAAGGTATCTAGCTCCAAATCCTGTTAAGACGATAATTTTGTAACGTTTTTTTACATTATATAAGTTTATAACTACAAAATAATTCTGGCGCGGTGGGCTGCATGTCGGGCAAATTTCCTTTGGGGTGCGTGTTTCCGTCCTTTACAACAATCCTGCTAGGGAAGATTATTTTTAATCGTTTTTTACATTAAATACGTTTATAACTACTAAATAATTCTAGTGCGGTGGTCCACTGTCGGGAGAATTTCATCCGAAATGCGTGTTTCCGTGCTTAACAACCCATTTCTTGCTTAAAGTCCCGGTATATACTTTAGAACCTAAGCAGTTACTTAATTGTCAAGTACTGCTCGTAACTTATTTTGTCTGTATTTTTCAAAGGAAATGCGCTTAATTATCCAGTGGGTTATACAAAACTATGCCTCTAAAATTAGCAGTACGCAGTATTATTTGCACTAGTTTCTTTAAAGGTTTGAGCGCATTTCCTTTGAAAAATACAGGAAAATGAGTAACTACAGACAATCGTTTAGTTTAAAAATCCCCAAGGTCATAAGTATTTTGGGGATTGACCAATCAGAGAAGCCGCTGCCAACCTCTCACTTTAAAAGAGAAAAAAAATCCCTACCACAATAACAGCTGTAGGGAAAAAACCTTCTTCCCGGCAATCATTCACTTTGTTTGTGGTTTTCTTTTGATTACATCGTTTTGAAAACTACTTTCAAATTAATCTTAAAATGATATTTTAAAATAAAACTACACAAAAGAAATGTAAAAAAACATCGCCAAGAAAATACGGGTAAAATAACCTGATTTGTTTACATAGTTTTTTCCCGCTCCCTTCTTGCAGGGATTTTTTTTCTTAAGAATCAGTGGTGTCTAAACTGACCTGTCAAGATTTTTAAACTAAACGATAGACTGTAGAAGTACTTGATAATTGAGTAACTGCTTAAATTCTAAAGCATAAACCCGAACCTTCAGCAAGAAATGGATTAGTAAGCACGCAAACACGCACTCCAAAGGACATTTGCCCGACATGCGGACCACCGTACTAGGATAATATAATGTAATTATATAATTACATAACTTATATAATGTAAAAAACTATAAAAAATTATCGTCCTGACTAGAATCCGAACCAAGGTACCCTGGCTTAGAATGCACGTATCGACTACGGACCACTCTTATTTAACTCACAGGCCCAGAAAACATCGAAAACGGCTTCCCACCTGAAATGTGTTGTTTAGCGGCTGTATTTTAGGTTTTCTGTTAATTGAACACTGTGCTTTGGTGAGCTTGGTACCGTAACTGTACTTTGGTGACTCTTTCATAATAATCACAATATCACGAATAATATTACATTATTTTTCGACTATTTTAAGTTGTAATTATTATCTATCGCATATATTCTTTAATTAACTGTGTGTTAAGAGATTTAAAGTAACGTCGCTAAAAAATGCCCGCCGTTTGTAGGGTGCATTATAAATATGTGCTCTGATAGGGGTTGTAGAGGGGTTGGGAGTCGCTTGTCTCACTCTAGGGAGGTCTCTAGTAGGAATAATTACCGTAATGTCACCTTACGGAAACTGTCTCACTTTCAGACCACTTGTAATTTTATCTAAGTCCTCCCTCTAAGTATTAGTGTCTTTAACATGAGCAGACACAACTTTAAGACATAGCATACACGGCACAAGAGTCTAAAAGTGTAATGGGATTTAATTATTGAGCCACTCTCCGATAAACAGATTATATAGATATGTTACCTCTACTCTTTTATGTTAACTCTGAGGAAGAGAGTTTAAGATATGAAGGATATTAAAAGGTTTGATTCAAGTTGAAGGAAATATCAGGCCATGCCTGACCTCCTTACGTATGAACTATAAATATCAACATAGAGTTGAGCTGTGATTAAGGCGTTGAAAAGAGACGAGCTGGTTTAATAGAGGCTACAAAGGACGGATTTGTAGCAGAGCCGGATATGGCTGTATAAATCACATGTGACGGGATCAAAACAAATGTCATAGTAATACTCAGCAAGAGAAACTCGCTTTGTAGACGACGTCTTCTCTACCCCTCTACTTTAAATTTTTAGTTTATAGGTATGTTTTAATTTAGGTTTAAGTATCGTGTTTGCAAAAAAATTCCGAAACCGGGATGTCACCAGAATTATCCTTTCGAGGTGTTTTAGAGGCTTCCTAAGTGGATTTCACAAAGTTGTCTGAATGAATGTGTGTGTGTCTATTATCATCGAAACTCCCAGTGTATTTATGCTAGTGAGTTAAAACTTGCTGGAAAAACCAATCTATAGAGGTAGTTGTGCAAGCCGGAAAATATTTTTTATGACAACATTAACCCGAAATAATGACTCAGCAGACATTTCTATAAACGATAATACACGAAAAAAATGTTGCTATGGATTCCAGTTTTGGCTCGCATACAGCCATGTATAAGACTAACTTATGTGTTAAGTTTCATCTCATTATCAGCATTAGTTCAATTTTTATCAAATGACTTGTGTACGTTTTTTAGAAGTTGTATAAAATCAGAAAATAAACCAATTAAGTTGAAATTTTCTTAATTTTTAAAAAAAAATTAATTAAAACAATTTTTTTTAACTATTTAGCATAAACAAACTAGAATCAACGATTATAACCGAAACGCATACACACACCTAGTAATAATCTAATAATCTTAATTAAGATTAAATAAATAAGTTTTTTGAGGTAGCACGTAATTGAGCACTTTATTGGACCGTTTTTAGGATGGGAAGCCAATCATTATTGTTATAGGAGGTTATTAAGTACTTTTCACCTCCGAGGACAGTAATGAATGTAAAAAAACTCCTAGGACGTAAAAGTAATTCATATATTGCCGCCATTACTGTAATGTGCGTGTTCAAAAAAACAATTTGTGTAAAACCTTCATGAGGTTTCTTTAAGAACGTTCATTTTGTTTCTGTTTTTATTCGTAGACTAATTTTTGTTCGTTTTTAAAAGGTGTTCTAATTGACAATTTTTGTGTGTTTATTTGTAAAGCTTTTACATTTTTGAGTAAAAGTGTGAAGCTATGGATGAATTTAATGACGACGATGATATGGAGTTAATTGGACGTTTGTTTTTTTTTTTTTTTCAATTAAGTATATAGCGCAGTTTATTTAATGAGTGCTACCTCAAAAAAAATAGTGTATGCCATCCGGCTGAGAATGTCTTTATGTCTTGGCAATTTTTCCCGACTCGCTTCGCTCGTCGGTAAATCTAATTGCCGTGACGTAAAGACACACTTCTCAGCCTTATGGCATAAATAACTATTAATTAATCTAATAATCTTATAAGATGATTTGAAATGAGTACTTTGTTATATCTCGGGTTTGGATTTTCAGTGCTTTCGCAAAACTTTTCCTATATACCTACGGTGTAATTGTGGGAAAGTAAAAATCCACCACCACTCCACGCCTGCTAATTAAATATAAATATCTTGTGAAGCATGCGGTAGGTAGAAACATTTAAAATAAATCGCCCGTTAGAACCAAGTTGTCATAAAGCCAGCCATAAACCCCTGGGGACTTTGTACTTAATACCTTCTCTACTTAGAATTAACAACCTTTTTTAATTGATTTGGCGCCATCCGTTTCGGTGAAAATTTCTCACGCTGTTTAAACTATTTATGACAGTTTGGCGTCTAGTCTCTTGGTTATTAGCCGCGCCAAAAATAGAAATTGACATTAAGTATGATGTATATATGGTTTTACTCTAAGTAGTTACATGTTTCTCGCTGTAAGGATTGAATTTTTCATACCTTTGCTAGTTTTCTAGCAAAAACATCCTCACATCATCATCCTCCCTGATTCGGACTAGCTTCGCTCGTCCTCAGAATATATAATTCGCCAAATTTATACTGCAGCATATTTTCGGACTCGCTTCGCTTGTCCTCAAACAGTAAATGCATTTGTTTCATTCTCAGCAGTCACCCAAACAGCAGCACTGACCACGCTCAAAGCTGCTTATTTTTTAAGATCCAACAAAAATCACGGATTCACTTGTCGTATTAAAACGAAAGTTACTGTACTTATTTATTAAGTAAAATAAATAGTGCGGATAATTCCGGTGATATCCCGTTTTCGGATTTTTTTCGCCAACACAATACTTTTCCTATATACTTACGGTATAAATAAGGAAAAGTAGAAATATGGTTTACGTAGATAAGTAAAACTTTAGTGTGGGTAGAGGGGAAGGAGGATAGAACCGAGCACCATACCTCTTACTACCTATATATTCAAATTTAGAATAAATATCTACTTTTTGTTTGTATTTCAAAGTTAAGTGGCAAGTTAGGAGATGAACTCGATACGGCAGGGAGGGGGGGTATGGAGGGTGCAAGAGGAAGGCATTTGAATATTATTTCATATTCCAAATGTTGAGTCTGTCTGTGAATTATTGCTTACTTTGTACGTGGCTATACTTTATTTAACGTTTTTTACTTTCCTTACTTACTAGCGTAGATATATAGATAAAGTATTGTGTCCACCTTAAGAAGGTTGAATCATAATTATTCGTATTAGGCACTTTTATAAAGTTCTAAATTTTTAAAATTCTGAACACCTGTACTAATTTTTAACTCAATTGAATCGATTTTTCAAGAATTGTAATAAAATCGGTATATGTTTGGCGACTCGTACATTTTGAGGGAGAATGAGCAGCGAATCTAATGTGATGAGGAGCTAATGAGTCCGAGTAGGTGTTGCAGTATACATTTGACAAATTGTATACTTTGAGGACGAGCAAAGTAAGTCCGAAGTAGAGTGGATGAGCGTAGCGATCCGACATGATAAGACAAAGTTCCGTGGTATCCTGTACCCAATTTTTTTGTATCAATCAGAAGGGTTAAGAGCAGCAAATTTCTAACAAAAACTGTACAGTTGGTATGGATTCCACACGATAGAAAGTAAAATAGGAGCATTAAATAAGTTTCGTCTAATGGGCTCTCTAAATGTAATTTGCATCCCAAAAAGGAAGAACTGTAAAAAAGTTTTACAGTTACAAACCTTTGAAAGCAGGGATGGTGCGTAGGAATATCGAATTTGATATTTTATTAAGTAGGAATGCACACGAGCATAAGACGAATCTAAAAAGTCCCCAAACATCAAAATCCCTTTAGTAGTTTAGGCTTAGGCAATAGGTGCGTCAACGTATAAACCTATCAATCGAAGAATCAGCTACCGTCGATACTTGCAGTTGGATATGAATATCCCTGGACCGGTTTCGGCATAACGCCATCATCAGCAGGCGGGGCAACACTCGAGCTCTCAACTAATAAAGTTATATCAGTGATTAACTTCTAGTATCAATGAGCACGACGAGCCCTCTGAAGCTCGAGTGTTGCCCCACCTGCTGATGATGGCGTTATGCCGAAACCAGTCCAGGGATATTCATATCCAACAGCAAGTATCGACGGTAGCTGATTCTTCGATTGCTTCTTCAACTTGCGGTAAATACAACCTTTTTAATATAAACCTATCGTTTGCTGGTTTAGTTTTTCACTCACACGCGTTCAACGTCAAATTGAAGAATTTTTTAGGAAGTGGTGCACACGAGTATGAGACGAATCCAAAAAGTCCTTATACGTCAAAATCGTTCAGTTGATTAGACTGTAGGTGCGTCAACAAAAAGTGCAGAAAGAATAAGAAGTCAAAAATGCCATTTTCAAACCTCTTTTTCTCCACTTCTGCTAGGCCGATTCGAATGATTTTTTATTTCATTTTTGATCTATAAAGGAACGTCTTTTAAATAAATTATATAGTATTATTTATGTACATATAGCCGTAAAATATTCATTACATATAGCTTTTAATATGTATTACATATAGCGTTTATGTACATATAGCCGTTAAATATTTATGTACATATAGCCGTTAAATATTTATGTACATATAGCCGTTAAATATTTATGTACATATAGCCGGTGTGTACCAGGATTTAATTTCGGGGGGGGCTGAATGTTAAAATTATATAATATAATATATATATATATATATATATAATATATATATATATATATATAATATATATATATATATATATTATATATATATATATATATAATATATTATACCGTTAAAATATAGACAAGATTACAATGTATACAGTTTTTTTATTTATTATAAATAAATTAATTACAGAGTCGGTAGCTCAGTGGTAGAGCGCTCGCCTTTCGACCTGGAGGTCGAGGGTTTAAATCCAGCCGGGGGAGGACCTCAATATGAGGTTATCCCTTGTACCGTATACTCGGGAGGTCTTGAATTCAAGGCCGGCAACCCAGCCAGGGTTTTACGTGGTTTCCTTGGCTACTAATACGCAAATGCGGGTTGGATCTAGTTCATCTGAGACAAGTCTGAATCCACGTTTCCGTTGTCTCCAGCTCACGAAAAATTAATGTTCTGCGGGCTGGGGGAGATGAAGGTCGGAAAGATTACTGAGCCTTTGTATATCCGAAACTTAGTCAGTGAAAGTGATGGCGGCGACTCGAGTAACGTAAGTGACTAGGAACAAGGTGCTCTGTTCTTGAAGACAAACGTCTCCTAATGGCACTGCGGAGCTTTGACTTTCAGGTCAGGGCTATAGATTGATTTGTTCACGCTGACATCTGGGTGCTAGAGTTCTTGTCGGGTGGCGCTAGACTAGCCAGAGCGGTGAGCCTAGCTAGAGTCTGGTGATGCTAGTGGAACTGATGAGATTGGTGAGACTGGAAGGACGAGTCAAGTGAGACTAATGTGATCAAGGAAGCTAGTAAGACTAGATGAAACAAGCACACAGTGAACAGTAGTCGGCGCTAGCCAGAGCGGTGAGCCTAGCCAGAGTCTAGCTAGTCTAGATGAACTACACACTGTGAACTAGTCGCAGATACTAGCCAGAGCAGTGAGTTTGATAGAGTCTGGTTGGGCTGGATGAACTAGACACACTGTGAACCGTTACATGTGCTACCATGTACGGAGGGGTGCTTCCTAGATGATTGGATGTGTACAAACTCAGGGGTTAATGTTGAGTGAGATTTAAGTCTGGGGAAAACGCTAAAGACCCTACGGTTAAAGCGTAAAAAAAAAAAATAATAATAATATTTATTATTTTTATAATAATAAATAAATAAATTGTTTCTAGTTAAGTATATAATCAATAAAATACACATAGTTATAAACACAAACTATATTTTGCACATAATGTATTAAAAATTTTATAACGTAAAATTAATAAAAGATTTAATTTTTATTATAATATTATATTAAGTAAATTTTTAAATACGAGTAGTCCGCGACATCCAGGGTACTTGTCATTAACCGGATTGTACAAACCAGAGACTATACTCGTATATACTTAAACAGTAAGACGTCGACCCATGGTGGAAAATTTTGATTCCGATCGACGCTAGCGCCCGCGAGACCTACTTTCAACTAAGTAGGTGTGGTTTAATTTATGCGTTTTTGGACAAAAAATGTATGCTTTTTAAGATGTTTTTTCGGTACATCTTTCAACATTTGTATCTCGGTTTTTACTGGACCGATTTGGATGGTTTAAAAAATGGATTTATCATGTTAACCGGCTTTCGTGTTATCAGTGTATTACATTGTGTGTACGGTTCTGTCTCCTTTCTATATATAGTATTATTCTAAGCACAGGTCACACAGTTTTACTGAAAGACCTAACTGAACCGTTATTGTCGTAATTGAACTTCGAGATAATATTTCGGACAAGCCTACTTTAACTTTGTTTATTGTTCACTGTTTCAAATTATTTGTATACCTTTCTATTTTATATATGTATTGATATATTATGATATTTAATATTATACGTTTATTGTTAAAAAAATAAATGTTATTTAATTTATTATTTTTTATATTTTATAGCTTTTTTTCATACATTATTGCGGGTTTAGGTTATGTAAAAATTTCGGAGGGGGGGGGGGCTGAAAGCCCCCTCAGCCCCCCCCCTGGCTACGCCACTGTAGCAGTTTAATATTTACGTACATAAAGCCGTTTAATATTTCGTACATAAAGCCGTTAAATATTTATGTACATATAGCCGTTAAATATTTATGTACATATAGCAGTTTAATAATTTACGTACATAAAGCCGTTAAATATTTATGTACTTAGCCGTTTAAATATTTATGACATTAATAGCATTTAATATTTACGTACATAAGCCGTTAAATATTTACGTACATATAGCCGTTAAATATTATATACATATAGCTGTTAAAAGATCGATGGTCGTCGGTTTTGCAGACGATTTAGTGTATTTATGTGAAACAAATGACTGGGAGGAATCTAGGATCTTGGCTGAGAAACAAATTAATAAAATAAAAAGTTGGCTAGACCAAAATTCACTCACGATAAGCGTTAAAAAAACTTTTGCCATGACTTATGCCATACATTGGTCTGCTCAGCCAACACTAAGTAATGTAAAAATTCATACGAACAAATGTCGTTCTGAGGTGCCATATGTCTGTCAGTGCCTCATATTGATGGGCTCAGACAGTCAAATATCTGGGGTCATGATCGATAACAGTTTGAATTGGAAAACTCATATAAATAAGCTAAATATAAAATTACGAAAGTTAACTTACGTGTTTTCTAAGTTAAGAAATATACTAAATATTAATCAAAAAAGAACATTGTATTACGGTCTTGTAGACTCCGTAATCCAGTACGCTTACTCGCCTGGGGAGCAGCTTGCGATACATTTAAAGAGCCTATATATATTAAACAAAAATCATTTGTAAGAATAATTATGAATAAAGGACCCATAGAGCATACCGAGCAACTATTCAAGCAGCTTTCAATCATGACTCTTCAGCAAGGATTCAATATATAATGTATTATTAACCTGATAAAAGGTAAACATGATTACAAAAAATAAATCACGAATATTTACCAGAAGTTCTGTTAAAGGACTTTATGCTGTAAAAAATTGTAGAACTTCCTTTGCCCAAAGGCACTGGACTTACCGTGCTGTTCAACAGTATAACAAACTCCCTCCAGAATTAACAAACACTGACACTAAAACTAATGCTTTTAAAAAGAAACTGAAAAAATATTTTTTAGAACAATCTAGTTGATCACTTTTATTTCTAAATATTTAATTCCTAATAATAAATTTTAAATTATATAAAGCAACAAATACTAAACTATATCTAATAACTAAAACACCACTCCGAAACGCAAAACTATTATTAAATTAGTCAAATTTAAAAATATTAATAGTTAATTATTGCACACCTAAATTAATAATAAAATATTGTTAATAAAACTATATTATAAAAAAATTACCATGACAATACTAAAAATAATAATGTGTATGATTGCTATTAAAATTACTCTAAATTTTATTGAATTGTATACTAATAAAATATAAGAACACGTATTTATAGCATTAAAACAAAAGAAATTAACTTCATGTTTAATATAAGAGTTTTAATATCAAATGTACAATGTTAGTTTAATAAAAGAACATTCAACGTTAAAACTACAATAATAATTACCTAGACTTTACATGAAATAGTTAATTCGAAAATAAACTAATATCTAACACTTAGATTGGAGACAATATGAAATCCCGGCGCTTACTGACATATTTAATAAATTATTTAAATCCTAAAATATTAAATGTTTGATATGAAAAGTCACTGAAGCAGAAATATTAACTAATACAAACAGACAGATGAAGATCGTTTCATTAAACATTACAACATTATCATTATTCATTCCATTAACATAATTCAAAACTCTTTTACTTAATTTTAAATAATTTAAGTTAGATACAAATAGTAAAGTAGGTTTAACAAGTAAAATACATTTCAAAAAAACTATATTAATCGACATAAATAATCCTAAAATCAAAATAACAATTGCAGATTAAGTATTTTATAGATATATTAACTATCAGAAAAAGGACCCTGTACCTTGAGCAAGTTACTAGCCGTAAGAGGGGAGTTAGTAGACATTACCCCATGTAAGATAATTTAATTTAATTTGATATAAATAATAACCAAAACAAACAAATAAATAAATATATAAATTGAATGTGTGTGTGTATGTAATGTACTATATATGTACGTGTGTATGTGTGTATAGTTATATATATGAATATGTTATCGTATATGTATGTTGTATATGTATAATATGAATATTATGTATATGTATATGCGTGTGTCTATTTGTATGTATATGTATGTATGTGGTGTAATATATGTGTTGCGTGTATATGAGTTGTATGTGTGTGTGTGTGTACATATATGTTTAATGTAACAAATAAATAATACAAAAATACAAATAAATAAATTTATTATAAAAACCATTCAATTATTAAACTTAAACAACATAGGTTAAGTTCTAGAAATTATTAACATAGTTAAGATTATGTCTAGCATTAAGAAGTTAATAGTGCTAAACAAAACTACTATATATAGAGTTTAAAGGCATCCCTCTCTGCAGCGCAACGGCGCAAGCTTATAGCAGAGAGGAGCCTTGTTTTTTTTTTTTTAATATTATGTACTTCAGTAAATAAGTTGTTAATTAATTATTTAATAAAGGCCTTAAAAAAAAAAAAAAAAAAAAAAAAAAAAAAAAAAAAAACATATTTATGTACATATACCGTTAAATATTTATGTAACATAAGCCGTAAATATTTAATGTAACATATAGCCGTTAATATTTACGTACATAAAGCCGTTAAATATTTACGTACATAAAGCCGTTAAATATTTATGTACATATAGCCGTTAAATATTTATGTACATATAGCAGTTTAATATTTACGTACATAAAGCCGTTAAATATTTATGTACATATAGCCGTTAAATATTTATGTACATATAGCAGTTTAATATTTACGTACATAAAGCCGTTAAATATTTATGTACTATAGCCGTTAAATAATTTATGTACATATAGCCGTTAAATATTTATGTACATAACCTGTTTAATATTTACGTACATAAAGCCGTTAAATATTTACGTACATATAGCCGTTAAATATTTATATACATATAGCTGTTAAATATTTACGTACATAAAGCCGTTAAATATTTACGTACATATAGCCGTTAAATATTTATATACATATAGGTTAATATTATGTATATAGCCGTTAAATATTTATGTACATATAGCCGTTTAATATTTATGTACATATACCTGTTTAATATTTACGTACATAAAGCCGTTAAATATTTACGTACATATAGCCGTTAAATATTTATGTACATATAGCCGTTAAATATTTATATACATATAGCTGTTAAATATTTATGTACATATAGCGTTAAATATTTATGTACATATAGCCGTTAATATATTTACATATAGCCGTTTAATATTTACGTACATAAAGCCGTTAAATATTTACGTACAAAAGCCGTAAATATTTATGTACTATACCGTTAAATATTTATTGTACATATAGCATTTTTTAAATATTACGTTCATAAAGCCGTTAAATATTATGTAACATATAGCCTTAAATATTTAATGTACATAATAGCAGTTTAATATTTACGTACATAAAGCCGTTAAAATTTGTACATATTAGTTAAATATTATGTCATATAGCCGTTAAATATTTATGTACATATACCTGTTTAATATTTACGTACATAAAGCCGTTAAATATTTACGTACATATAGCCGTTAAATATTTAATATACATATAGCTTGTTAAATATTTACGTACATAAAGCCGTTAAATATTTACGTACATATAGCCCGTTAAATATTTAATATACATATAGCTGTTAAATATTTATGTACATATAGCCGTTAAATATTTATGTACATATAGCCGTTTAATATTTATGTACATATACCTGTTTAATATTTACGTACATATATTACGTACATAATAGCCGTTAAATATTTATGTACATATAGCGTTAAATATTTATATACATATAGCTGTTTAATATTTATGTACATATAGCCGTTTAAACATTAAAGTGAACTACCAGCGCCCACCTAGTGTAAATTTGAGGAACTTCACCAGCAACAGTATAAAAAACTTTTTTACTGCTCCTGACAGAAAAAAATACGAAACTGTAGCAGACGGTAAAAGACGCATTAAACCTACTTTTTAAAGGAAGTAAAGTGCTTATTTTACAGCCGTTTAAACCGTTTTATTACGGTTTAATTTTATCCACAAAAAGATGCTGAAAGTAAAAAAGTAATTAAATTTAAGATTACACATTTGACTATTACAACATTTATCCTGCCTAAAAGCATGATAGAGAATTGATTGATAAGTTTAAGTATATGGAAGTACCTTAGAGAAAGTATTGCGTGCGTAATGCATGATAGAGTCGTAGTCATACGCCAGGCCCTGCGAATTTACTTCCTCTTCCGTTAGCTTGTTAAAGTTGTACTCTTGTCCTATAACCATAACAACTCAAGTAAACACACAAGTTAAGTCTCTCCATAACTTCAATTAAAAAGTTCCATATTACAGTTCACAAACAATAATCTTATATATATATATATATATATATATAATATATATATATATATATATATATATATATATATATATAAATAAATTTTGGTTGCTTATAACTCGATAACTACTTAAAGGATCTAGACAAAAGTAGAAACATCAGAAGGAGTCATAAACTATGTCAGATCTTGATTAGTGCTAAAAAGATTGACTTGATTAGTGCTAAACAGTAGGGGATTTGTGTAAAAATTCTTTCTTTGAATGCTTACAGCTCCGAATCTAATTGATAGATCTTGATTAAAATTTGAACTTAGAATGCACATAGATCTGAGTAGTTAACTTTTAAGTCTTATCGGGACCCGTTCGAAAATAATATGGGTTTAGTGCAACAATACATTTTAAGTGCTTACAGATTGCAATCTAATCGATGGATCTTGACTAAACTCCACACTTAAACGACTCATAGGTCTTATTGACCACATTTTATGTCTCAACAAAATTCCTTCACAAAGAACAAAAGATAAGTATAATGTTTGAAACATACCCGACATGATGTTCTCGCGGACTATTAGGACGTGGTTGTCCCGATCAGGCCGCGTATGCTCGTGCCAAAACCCTACCACGTGACCCAGCTCGTGGACCACAATGCCGAATTTATCACAGTTCTTGCCTATGGATATCGCTTGAGGCCCATTTCCTCTTTTACCTACAAAAGAGCAGCACCTGAAACACAATAATATTTTGAAACGTCAACAGGTGTTATAGTAAGCTAGAAAATGCAAACGCAACCTCTAACGATATTTTTCGTTAAGGTGTACTTACTTAATTACTGACAGTAAATGAGCTTTTTCTTATATCCATCATATATATATATATATATAATTATATATATATATATATATATATATATATATATATATATATATATATATATATATATATATATATATATATATATATATATATAACATATATATATATATATAGTTATTGAGTACACTTAATGTGGGTAGAGATCACTAGATAATTGACTGGATACAGTAGGCGTCAGCTAATTACTTTATAACAGTAAAATAGCGGGGACTCGAGCAACAACAATCGATTTATTGAGTTGCTTTTGTCAAAGTAAACACAGCAAAAGTAAATGAAATTTTTAGTTGATAAGTAAAATAAAATTAGCAAGAAATGTTGAAATGATTAGTTGAATGAGTAAAGTAAACAAGGCAAAAGAAGATAAAATGTTTAGTTGATGAGTAAAAAAAAGCAAGAGATGTTAAAATGTTTATTTGATGAGAAAGTAAACAAGGCAAAAAGAATGAAATTTTAGTTGTGAGTAAAAAAAGCAAGAATAAAAATGTTTATTTGATGAGTAAAGTAAACAAGGCAAAAAAAGTAATTTTTAGTTGGTGAGTAAAAAGCAAGAGAAGATGAAATGTTTAGTTGATGAGTAAAATAAAAAAAGTAAAAGAAGATGAAATGTTTAGTGGATGAGTAAAATAAAAAAAGCAATTAGTTGATGAGTAAACATAAAAAAAAAAAGAAGATAAATGTTTAGTTGATGAGTAAAAAAAAAAAAGCAAGAGAAGATGAAATGGTTTAGTTAAGTAAAATAAAAAAAGAAAAGATGATGAAATGTTTAGTGGATGAAAATAAAAAAGCAAGAGAAGATGAAATGTTTAGTTGATGATAAAATAAAAAAACAAAAGAGATGAAAATGAGGTAAAAAAAAAAAAGCAAGAGAAGATGAAATGTTTAGTGGATGAGTAAAATAAAAAGCAAAGAAGATGAAATGTTAGTGGATGAGTAAAAAAAAAAAAGAAAATGAAAGTTCAGTTGATGAGTAAAATAAAAAAATAAAAGAAGATGAAATGTTTAGTGGATGAGTAAAATAAAAAAGCAAGAGAAGATGAAAAGTGATGAGTAAAAAAAAAGTAAAAGAAGATGAAATGTTTAGTGGATGAGTAAAATAAAAAAGCAAGAGAAGATGAAATGTTTAGTGGATGAGTAAAATAAAAAAAAGTAAAAGAAGATGAAATGTTTAGTTGATGAGTAAAATAAAAAAAGTAAGAGGAAGAATGGAGTTGATGAGTAAAATAAAAAAAAGAGAAGATGAAATTTAGTTATGAGTAAAATAAAAAAAAAACAAGGAAAGATTAAATTTTAGTAGACGACTGAAAATAAGAAAAAAAGCTGAAGCTTACTTAATGAGTGCATTAAATCAGGACTAGGTTAAGTATTAAGTTAACCTACCCCCAACCCAAAAAACTTAGTTTATAATCGAGATTTTAAACACTGCCCAACTATGTATATAATATATTTATTTATATTTAGATAAATTTATTAATTAAAATCTAAGTAATATAGCTTGGATGCTAATAAAAGGTCACCAAATATTGTACGACATTATCTATTTAATAAAATGTATTAGTTACAATATCTATATTTTTTTTATTGATGATGGCCTTTTGAAGTATAAAGAGAATGTCAAAATCCTTTAATAAAATAACTTGCTCAAAGGGCTTTTTAAACATTAAAATATCAAAATATAGACACCGTCATTAAGTTGGAACAGCTTTTCATGCCATCGATCTCATATTTACATTTTTAATAATAAAATGTAACTTTTACATTTTTTAATTGTTACATTTTTAATAATAAAATGTAACTTTTACATTTTTTAATTGTTACATTTTTAATAATAAAATGTAACTTTTACATTTTTTAATTGTTACATTTTTAATAATAAAATGTAACTTTTACATTTTTTAATTGTTACATTTTTAATAATAAAATGTAACTTTTACCTCTGATTTTCTCAATGAAATAGGTATGGATAGTAAGGAATTGACAAGAATAGCTGAATCTATTATTTTAGATTCGCTTGAAATTTTAAATCGTCATATATACGGTTAATTTTTTATTTTATTTATCTTTATTGGACTTTATTTTAGTTTTTTATTAACTCTTTTAACAAAATTATACAACATTTCTTAATTTGTTTTGACTTAAGTATAAAGGTGATTTATACGCTATTCTTGTAAATTTCTTATTTTATTATTTAGTTTAATTATTGTCTTGTATATGATAGATCAATATGCTGTGTATGTAGCAACTTATTGTAAATAAGCAGCCTCATATTGTATTTTTTTTTAAATATATTATGTTTCTCTCTCGCGAAATGCAGCATAGGTGTATAACATACCCACAGGGCCGCTCAGTGAAGACGATGTAATTAGGATGTTCGGTAGGGACCCGTTCTACGAACTTGACACATGTGAAATTCTCCCAGTGCCTCATGGCTTGCTTAAATAGAGCTTTGTGAAGTCCGCTGAAGTTGCCGTCAATCTCGTAGGGAATGACGCCGTGGTCCCAAACACGCTCCTTCCTAGCCGTAGCAGCTCTCTTAGGTCGAGCTTTCCTCAACAGTTTTTCCTCAATGCCGATAGATTCGCGAATCTCTCCACTCTCTCCAGCTAGCCACCCTCCTCGACCCCTGTAACAAACACATCTCTATTAAGTAAATACCCAAAAATAGATTTATAGAAAATTCAGTAGGACTTTGTTAAAATTCGGAGTGCAACATAAAATTTTGCGTCATAAAGAGTATGTGTGCCTTATCAAGATAATTAGTAAACAAAATCAAATTAAAACAAGATAAGATGATACAATTTCAATTCAGAAAAAATATTAAGTAAGAAAAATAAAAAAACTTTCGCAATTTGTATCTATGTGTTTCATTTCTGGTAGCAGTAACACCCTTAAAGGGAAAGTGTACATGCTCAGCAAGGAAATGAAGAGTAGCCCCAGGGCGGGAGGAAGTTAGACCCGACACAAGGTCGTATCTACATCCGGGGTCTCTCTTATCACTCCGTATCATTGATAACACGTCTACACAACTCATTCCGAACTGCATCTCGATCCGGTTCAATAACTCGATAACTGAACTCCAGTTAGCATAAAGTCAGACGATTACAGATACTCAAACAATTTTTAGGCCCTTTATTTGAAGACATTTTCCTAATAGTTAAAAATTTTCCTAGTCATGAAAAAGTCTATTAATTGTTTCTTTTTTGTCAATTTGCTCTTCCTTTTTGATATGGAGAACATTTCTTTTTTATCGCGAAAAAGCGTGATAAAAAAATAAAATGATCTTAATGCGTTCTCTTATTATTCTTTGGTATTATCTTTATTATCTTTTCGTTTTTATCTTATTATCTTTGTTCGTCTCTTATTATTAAGATTAAAAAAATTGTAATTTTTTAAATTTATTACGATTTTTTCGGGCGGCTGTAAAGTAGGCACTTTACATCATCAAAAAAGTAGGTGAAATGCGTTTTTTACCGTCTCCGACAGTTTTGTAGTTTTTTACTGTGGGTGACTGTTAAAGACAACAAAACTGTCGCTGGTGAAGTTTCTCAAATGTGGGCGCTATAATACAACACACGGCTAAAATCAGTTGACAGCGTGGGAAATCAATGCAAGGGAGCCAATGAGGTTAGTCCTGGATGTAGAACCACGCCCTCAATGTCAAATCAAGCTAATCCTATTGGTCCCTCAACAATATTTTCCCGCGCTGTCAACTGATTTTAGCCGTGTGTCGTAGTATAACAGTTTACAACAAGGTTATGATTTGCTCTTCTTTTTTAATCAAATAAATCATCGAAATTGTTTGTGAAAGAAGTTTTTGTTTTTTTTCGGAAAGTGAGTTATAAATAATTTTTTATTAACTAGCAGAGATACCCGAGCTTCGCTCGGCAAATATTTTATTTCTCAAACAACATATTATAAGTATTTATTCCTTTGAAAACTGCAAAAAATAGAAGTTATTAATAGCTCTACCGGCTAGAAAATTATTTGTTTAAGATGGCAATTTTCAAGCCGTGTTTTATGATTGCTTGGTAAGTTCCTACTCTATTCTAAAATATAAGAAGTTTATAAGTTTAGTCATGATCCGCTCAATTTTATTAGTTTAGTCAATTAGGTTCTGAGCTGTAAACTCTCAAAATTTTATTTACACCACACCATAAGCATCTAAAACTCATTTTTTACACTAATCTCTTATGTCATTTGTGAAGGAAGATATATAATGTGGTCAATATGACCTATGAGTCGTTTAAGTGTAGAGTTAAGTCAAGATCCATCGATTAGATTCTAATCTGTAAGCATTTAAAATTTATTGTTGTACTAAACCAATATATTTTTCGAACGAAGTCCCAATAAGACTTAAAAGGTGATTTAGTCAAGATCTATAAATTAGATTCTGAGCTGTAAGCACTCAATAAAATTTTTTTACACTAATCCCCTACTGTAATTTTAGTAGATCATCTACTAATACTAAATAATCTATTAAGATCTGACACAGTTGATGACTCCTTCTAATGTATGATTTGTGAAGTTTAAACTTTGGTCTAGATCCTTTAAGTCGTTTTCGAGCTATAGGCAATCAACATTTTCAATTTATTACTATAATATATATATATATATATATATATATATATATATATATATATATATATATATATATAATATGCATGATGTACAATAAAGATAATGTACATACGTATATTTCAGACACTTTCTTGTAAACACCCTATCTCTCGAACTATTTAATAATATTTAATCAAACTTAGTACAAAAATTAACCTTTTTACATTTATCATTTTACATGCTAATAATTACAACATATAATAATAATACAACATAAATTTCTTACAAATTGGAAAGTAGAGAGAGTTAGTAATGGAACCTCCCCCTCCTCCAGTTTTTTTAAACTCAAAATAAAGTATCCTAAAGAACTCCATCTCGGGAATTTAATGTAAAAACTTTTAATTCTGGTGATATATATATTAAATTAAAAAATCATACCAGGTGAGAAAGGTAGCAACGTTTTTAATGAGATGAGCTTTGATCCCCGTCTAAACATCCGTTCCTCCTATAACCCCCCCCCCCTTCTAACAACCTCTTCCCTCTTCATCACCATCTTCCCTTCCTCTTTTTAACTACCTCTCTCTCTCCTTTTCCCTTTTTTTAACCATCCTTATTCTTAATATCCCTTTTTCTCTTATAATCCTCTCCCCTTTTTTAACAACCTCTTTTCAACTAAATTTCTCTTCATCTTTTTCCTCTAACCCCCTTCTGTCAACTACATCATAACGTACTTCCCCTTCCACCAACCCTCTTCCCACTTGATAAATCTCACTCCTCTAAATTTAAATCCTACATTCCATCTTTATAATCCAATATTTCTCATTAAAATCCAAATTAATTATTTTTGTGCATTTAAATAATTAACGAGGCACGTAACTTAAGTTTTTTATTAATTGAAAAGAATTTTAAATTACTAAGCAGACTACAAAAAAAATCTTTTATTTTCTCAAGCAATAATGTAGTAATAATAAAAACATTTTTTTATTTCTTTAAATTTACACTTGTTGAAATATTAACAATAAGATTTACATTGGATTCGCTACGCTCGTCCTCCTTGCTTTGGACTCGCTTCCCTCGTCTTCTGATAGCAAACGCATCCGTATCATTCTCGGCGGTTACTCATACAGCACTTTTTATGATCCAACAACTTATTTATTAGGTAATAAAATACACTTATAACAATTTTTTTTTGTTACCAAGGCCTGTCTCTTGGACATTAACTCTTTGTGGAGTCCAAGTGATGTTACGGCTTTGAGCTTTGTTAAAGGACGAATGGTTTTGCTATACTTAATTAACGCTATCAGCCGGTAAATAATTACTTCCCGATCTGTTTAGAGTCCATACGCCCAAAACTACGAGACAGATTGCAAATAGAAGTATATATACAACCGATGGAAATTATATAAAAAAATGGCTACGATGTACCCAATCACAATAAATTTGTTACGCTCATCCTCCTTAATCCGGACTCGCTTCGCTTACCTCAGAACATAGAAGTCGTTATTTTATCCAGGCACAGATAAAATAACATACAAACTAATCACCTATCGAGGCGCTGAACACACTTAATGCGGTTTAAATGTTAAAGTACAAGAAAAACTCGTATAGTGTTCGTATTAAAACAATACTTAGTGTAATAATTTATAACGTAACGGTTTACATTTATACTAAATTTTATCACATCTGGATAATTTTCCGATTTTTAAAGGACCCCGCAAAATCCTTATGAAAAATGGCTCTCGGCTAAATTCGCTGAAACTTTTCATAAATACTAAACTTAACATGCTAATCAAAAGTGTCAATGGGCACAACGCTCTATCTTCATCCCTTAGCCTTGTAAGGCCCCTTATCAATCTATATCCATATACAAACTGGCTCTCGGTCAAATTCGCTGAAACTTTGCATAAATACGGTACTTAACATACTGATCAAAAGTGCCAATGGGCACAACGCTCTACTTTCAACCTCTGGCCTTGTAAGGCCCCTATATTAACAATATCAGAGTACATATTATATTTTTATAGAAAATTGCCCTCAGCCAAATTCGTTGATTCAACGAATTCGTTTATCAATATAAGGGGCCTTACAAGGCTAAGGGTTGAAGATAGAGCGTTGTGCCCATCGACACTTTTGATCAGCATGTTAAGTTTAGTATTTATGCAAAGTTTCAGCGAATTTAGCCGAGAGCCATTTTTCATAAGGATTTTGCGGGATCCTTTATTAAAAAACTCGTACATAGGAAATTTATAAAAATTGAACTAATTTTAATAATGATATAATACGGGCCTTATACACGGCTACATGCGTTCCAAATCTCAAAATGTTCGTAACACTTTTCCGTGTTTTATGATTTTTCGAAAAATATGCTGAGTTATTTTTGCGGGTTGATGAGGTAATAAAAATATTTTTCGAATAGCACGACTACACACATAGATTGATTTTTGTAGCAAGTTTCAACACTCTAGCTTAAATACAATGGAAGCTACGATGATAACAGACAAACACACATACACACACACAGACAACTTAGTAAAAACCACTTGAAGGCATAACAACACCTGAACCAAATAACTTAGGTGACATCCTGGTGTTTGAGTTTATCACAAAAACAATACTTTCCCTATAAACCTACGGTATGAATAAGAAAATAGTTATTTATGCAACAAGGGATGAAAGTAAGTTTTACAGCTCAAGTTAAAGTTTCGTCCTAAGGCAGCGCCGAAGGAGGAAACTTCATTAGCTCACGAGGCCGGTAGGCCGAGGGAGATAAACTAGTTAGCTCCTGAGGCTTGCCGAGAAAGATAATACGAGAGCTGAAAACTGTTATCCCCTGTTGCATATTAAATTTTATCTACGACTAGAGAACTAATACTAACAAATATTAATATATTCTTCAGCTCCTGAATTGTTATTGTGTTAGTTTAGTTTATTCTTACCATGTTAATTACTCTGATGAAAAGAGAATAAAGCCACTATCTTCACATTATTTTATTGTAAGCTGTCAATAGAATAATGTGTAATACTATATTTGTAATTTAAACATTAGCGTGTGTATATTGTATATTCTACCCGTAATACCAACATAACACGGAAAAAAATCCTAAAAATTTCCTAAAATTCCTAAAAATTTTACTAAAAAATTCTGTCAAGTTGGCAACACTTTCACTTTTCCTCCCTAGGGAGAAAAAGTACATTTACAGTGTGAGATAACAAGACTGTATGTAGAATTTACAATACAAGGAGTAAATAAAGTAATAAACATTGTGTGGAGAAATTTGACTGATTTCCATATAATTAAAAAATTTGGTGCTCTTGCCTATGAGCACCAAGCACCCTCTGTTAAGTCGAAAAAAATTAACTTTACCTGAAGGTAGCGCGTCTTCTTTTTCTAGGTTTAAAGGTGGATACATCATACTGGGGCTTGAATGTCGTGGTCTCGTTGTGACTTGTAAGTTTGCTATCAGTCGAGTTGCTGACCTTGTAGCGAGAGGGTTTGGTGGGTACAGAGAGCATCTGCTTGGTGACACGATGTACCTGATGCTTAGTGGTCAGATGCTTTGTCACTTGATGCTTAGTAATGTGCTTGTCCGGTTTGGTAGTTGGCATATACCTCCACGAAGATTTTTTTAAGTAAGGGTTCATTCCTTCCTCTTCAACTTGAAGCCCCTCTAACAATACCTCCCTTCTCACCTTCTCTACTTCCTCTAGAAATGATTTATTCATTTTCTCTATTCTCCACTCCTCGTCGTACTGTACATCAGGTATGGAAATATCTCCCATAAACCCTCCTGAAACCAAACAATAAATTAATTAATATCAGAAAACAGCGGACGTACAACTAATTCTATGGACTGTAAGATTCTCTAAAAACAAACTTTAGATATTTAGATTGGCTCGCAGTGCACGCGGTGCAAATTAGCGAGGAGGCTACTCTTGAAGTTGGCATTATAAGTACGAAAGAAACAGGAGTCGAGTTTTTACAAACAAACCAGAAATAATAAAACCTACGGGAACAACCTAAAAACAACATTTTTGACCGTCAAGTCACAACATGGCGCTTTCTTTGTGTGAAATTTAAAAGTTTAAAAAAAATGTGGTTAGAGGAAAAATAGAAATGGCCAAAGAAGTGAAGTAAACAAATAAATAATCGGGTAAGGTAACCTCGGAAATTTTCTTATAACTATATCGGATTAGTAAACTTTTCTTTGTTTCGTAAGTAGTTGTACAACTACTTACAGGAAATGTTTAATAAAATTCTTGATCAAGAAACCCTGCCCAGCTGCTGGTCTAAATTTGTTATGGTCATGCTGCATAAAAAAGGGGACAAACTAGACCCTAGCAACTATAGAGGAATTGTTATGGCAAATTGCTGCTTAAAAATTTTTACAAAAATATTGCTAACAAGACTGCAAGCTTGGGAAAATGTGGTGCAAATATTGCCTGAATCACAGAATGGCTTTAGAAGTGGGAGAAGTTGTACTGATAATATCTTTATTTTAACATCAATTGTACAAACCCAGCTAAGACTGCCCAAGAGAAAAGCATTTGTTGCTCTGATTGATTTTAAAAGAGCATTTGACAATGTACCTCACAACAGGCTTTGGGAAAAATTATACGAAATAGGTGTTAGTCCAAAAATGATTCGTCTTCTCAAACTTTTGTATGATTATGCAAAGATGCTTATCAAATACTCTGGTGAGCTTTCACCAGAAATAGACATCACGGCTGGAATTTTACAGGGTGAAATTTTAAGTTCATTTTTGTTTATTTTGTTTGTTTACGATTTTGAATCTTTTTTGAGGGATCGCGGAGAAGAAGGAGTTTTTATCAACCACTTGGTGGATATATTAGTACTATTTTTTGCAGATGACATTTCTATCTGTGCTGACTCACCTATTAGTTTAAAAAGGAAACTGAGGCTGCTAGAGGCTTATTGCACCGCAAATGGACTGACTATAAATACTAACAAATCGAAAATTATGATATTTCATAAAGGAAGTATTAATTATTCTAACTACAAATTCTATATTAACAATCAAGAAATTGAGATTGTTAAAAGATTTGTTTATCTAGGTGTTTGCTTTACTCCATCAGGGCTTTTCTATGAGCAATTGAAGCATGCAACCAGTAAGGCTAATCTAGCAGCTGGTGCAGCATCCAGTATATATCTTAAGAGTAAATCAAATGAAGGAGCGTGATACAAAAACTCTTTAGTTCAGTGGTACTTGGCAGTCTTCTATATGGCGCTGAAATATGGGGACTTAATCAACTAGTGAATATTGAAGCCTTTCAAGTTAGATTCTTCAAAAGACTTCTACATCTTAGTCGTTGTACACCTAATGCTGTCGTTAGAGTCGAAACCGGCCAAGTACATCTCTCTATGCTAGTTTTAAAGCTAGCAATCGGATGGCTGATAAAACTACTGAGAATGAATGCAAACAGACTCCCTAAAATATGCTATGATAGGTTAAAAGAGTTAGACACGTCTAATGCATGCCAATCCAAATACAACTGGGTATCTCAGCTGAGGAAATTGTTGATGGATTTAGGCTACAATGAGATTTGGCTCTCGCAGGATCCAGATATTTTCCAAACCAAGTTATCTAGCATTTTAAGCACCTATAAAAATCAACTCTTTCAGCAAGACTTAAGCTCTATCTTCATTTCTAACTATAGTATATTCTACAAAAACTTGCAGATTGTTAAACATGCTCCTCAAACTTATATTGAATTAAACATCCCTATATCAAGGTAAAAAGACTAATATGTCAGCTAAGAACTATAGGCAAAGTATATATTAAGTTTTACACTAATGGTAATCTACATAAGCTTTATCAGCCCAATAATTGTCAAGTTTGCAACTGTCATGAACCTGAAGACTTAGTACATGTTCTATTTCGTTGTCCTATATATCAACCTTTAAGATCTCATTACCTAGCTCTAAATATCAATAGATATCTCTTCCCTCAACAATCTCCTTATTACATTAATCAACTTGATGTAATACTCAATCCTATAAACACTTTCCTAGCTTATAACCTCTATAACTTCTTTCACCATTTGCTTCTCCTGAGAGCCTTTTGCCTCAATGAATAATTTTTATCCTAACCATATATCTATTTACTTAAATACCACCTCTCTTAAGTGGTAAAATGTTTTACTTTTCAACAATTTTATAATATTAATTAATTACAGATATGTATTTATGTATATGTGTTCTGTATGTCTATATGTGTGTATGTATGTGTGTAAATGTTTGGATATGCATGTATATGGTAATAATAGTAGTGAGTATAGTAATAATTATTACATTAGTGTTATTAGTAAGTATATTTCTTTTTATATAGTTATAAATTTATATTTTACTTGATTATGATGTAATAAATAATAAAATAACACAAATAAATAAAATCTAAGTAATTCAAAAGTAAAAATATGGAAAGATAAATTAAATAAAAAAAAAACAAAAAAAGTGTACTAACTAACCAAAATATATATGATAGATAATAATAAAGATTAATATTAAATATACAATATGATTCACTTAAAGAAAAGCTTAGTATTAATATTATATTAGCTATATGTACAAGCTATGCATGTTTTTATTTTATGTATAAATATTTTGAACACCCTTTGTATAAGACATTGTCTTTTGAAACAAATATATTCTTATTCTTATTCTTATTCTAGTAAACTTTTCCTCAACAATTTAAACTCGCTGTGCTCGATAACGGTTATACAAACTGTTATTTTGGTTTTCTGTTATTTCTCACAGTATTTTCGATTTTTTTGTTACTTAGAGTGGGTCGTATCGACTTCTGACTGGTTTCATTAGATTCAGCACCCCAAAAACGATAATCTACTCGAAATTTATTTTTACTTACCATTATTTTAGTGTTTTGTTATTTTCTACTGTGTTTTCGACTTTTTGGTCACTTAAAGTGGTCGTATAAACTTCGGACCGAGTTTATTAGATTCAGCGCCCCCAAAAAACATAAATTGCAGAATTGGACCTTAATTGCAGAAAAAAATAGTTTTTATGATTTTAGTTGTTGCAGATTAAATTTTGCTGTTTTAGCAAACCAGGTTACTAACGTCACAACAACCTAGTTTTTAATAGGGATCAAGACCTTCATAAGGTTACTTTTTGTACCAAGTTTGATTAAAAATTATTAAATCGTTCGAGAGATAGGGTGTTTACAAGAAAGTGTCTGAAATATACATTTGTAAATTATCTTTATTGTACAAATATATGCATATATCATGCATACATACATATAAGTTTTATAAAACGTACTTATTCGTTGTTTGGGACCCCTAAAACAGATTTTAGACACACTCCTTGGCGCCCCCCTCCTCTTAACTTTTTAATTTTTTTTCAAAGAAAATTTGCTAAAGTAAATGTTTTGTTTTCATTTAAGTACTAATTTTAACAGAGCTCGGTCTATGCTGTTTAAAATTAATAATCTAAAAAAACGCATTTATACTATTGGCTTAAAGTATTAAAATAAAACTTAGTATACTTATTAATTACATGTGTTTATTTAAACGAAAAAATTTTATTTAACCAAATAATAATTTAGCTAACAAAGATGACTTTTAATTTAACACAGTAAACCGGGTGAAGAGTTTCAAATAATATCGCACCTTTCCGCTTTGTTTTCCTATATTAATAAAGCGAAAAAATTTTACTTTTGTTGAGCGTTTGCAATTTTTCACCGTTCTAGGACGTAAATGAGATTTACAGGGGCAGGTAAGGATAAGGCTGTTTACATTTCTTACAACGCAACGAGTAGATAAGAGTTATTTTTTAATAGTATTTTGATTTTCTAACTTGATTAAATAAATTTAAATGAAACGATAGAGTTGAAAGAGACAAAATCCTGTTTTGTATCTCTTTTCTGCTAAATATAGACAAATATACCAACTAATCGATCCAAACACCACATCAATATTTACACTATCAGTTTCTAATTTCGTTACGTATCAGTTTCACACTGATAACTGATAAATCAATTAATTTAATTTATTGTTAATAAACTATGTGAATCTAATGGCGTGTAGTTTCATGATGTGAGAGAGTATCAATGAGAAATTTTGCACACCTGTCTGGTCTAGACATTACCTATAAGCTCTACTCTACCTTTACTCAACTTAGCGTATACATGCATTTTATTAAAAGGTAGTTAGAGTAAATGTGATGAGTCAAAAGAATACCTTAAACATTGAGAAATAAAAATCATCCGATTTTAACAAAAAAAAAAAACACTCGTTTGGTAGGAAACTTTATCAGGTTCAAAAATGTCCTCTTTTTGTTGTGCACACGACCTTCTTATTTGAAGACAACTGGAATTTGTGCAATTTTCTAATATTTTGAGCAATAGCATTCCTATGAAAGGCTCCACTCTGGATAGGCAGACTAACCTTTTCCTTAATAATTAATAGTAATTTATGCCTTAAGGCTGAGATGTGTGTTTTTATGTCACAGCAATTAGATTTACCGACGAGCGAAGCGAGTCGTAAGACGAGCGAAGCGTGGAGTGGTGGTGGATTTTTACTTTCCCACAATTACACCGTAGGTATATAGGAAAAGTTTTGCGATAGCACTGAAAAACCAAACCCGAGATATAACAAAGTACTCATTTCAAATCATCTTATAATTATTAGATTAATTAATAGTTATTTATGCCATAAGGCTGAGAAGTGTGTCTTTATGTCACGGCAATTAGATTTACCGACGAGCGAGGCGAGTCGGGAAAAATAGCCAAGACATAAAGACATTCTCAGCCGGATGGCATACACTATTTTTTTTGAGGTAGCACTCATTAAATAAACTGCACTAAATACTTAATTGAAAAAAAAACAAACATCCAATTAACTCCATATTATCGTCGTCATTGAATTCATCCATAGCTTCACACTTTTACTCAAAAATGTAAAAGCTTTACAAAGAAACACACAAAAATTGTCAATTAGAACACCTTTTAAAAACAAAAAAATAGTCTACGAACAAAAACAGAAACAAAATGAACGTTTTTAAAAAACCTCATGAAGGTTTTACACAGATTGTTTTTTGAACACGCTACATTACAGTAATGGCGGCAATATATGAATTACTTTTACGTCCTAGGAGTTTTTTTTTTACATTCCTTACTGTCCTCGGAGGTGAAAAGTACTAAATAACCTCCTATAACAATAATGATTGGCTTCTCATCCTAAAAACGGTCCAATAAAGTGCTCAATTACGTACTACCTTAAAAAGGTATATTTTCAGAAACATTTGGTTCGAATTAGTACCAATAAGTTACATTTTTAAGGCCTGAATCATAGACTAATACTTTACGCGGTATTTTAGAAGGAGTAAATAGTGCAGTTTAAAGTATAGTGCAGTAGAAGAGATTTATTGCGAAACATTATACGAGGTGTGTTCAAAAAGTATCGCGAATTTTGTGTTTTTTCAAAAATTATTTATTTATTCATGAATATCTATTTTGTCCCCTTCAAAGTAATCCCCATGAGATATTACACACTGCCAACGGTTTTTCCAATCTTCGAAGCACTTCATAAAATCATTTTTTTATCTTCTTTAGCTCCTCCTTCGATGCCGTCTTTATCTCGTCAAGCGTAGCATAACGTCGTCCTTAATGGGCCTCTTCAGTTTAGGAAACAAGAAAAGTCACAGGGGGCCAGATCTGGGAAATACGGTGGCTGCGGCAATTAGTGTGTTGTTTTGGCCAAAAAATCGCGCACAAGCCACGATGTGTGAGCAGGGGCGTTATCGTGGTGCAAAAGCCAATTTTTGTTCTTCCACAAATCCGGGCGTTTCTGGCGGATTGCTTCGCGCAAATTGCGCATAACTTGCAGGTAATATTCCTTATTGACCGTTCTACCCTGTGGCAAGAACTCATGACGCACCACGCCATCGAAGAAACATGCAATCGAAGAAAACTGTCAGCAAAACTTTCACATTCGACCGAACTTGGCGCGCTTTTTTCGGTCTTGGTTCGTGCGGCAGTTTCCATTGAGATAAAGCTTCTCGGCCTTCTGAGAACATTTTACCACCGATAAACGTTGCTTCGGTCCAAGTAGCTTCTCCGTGCCACAGTTTCAACATTCAGATGCATCCGCGCACTTAATTCGTGTTTTTCACACAAAATTTGATACACGTTCTTTGATCCATTTTGAATAGGTAAAAATCGAAGACGATCCAAACACGTGCAAGCAATGCAGCTGTCAACAATTAAGTGATCATTTAAAATGGCCGAGGTTGTCGGCATAAGTGAGAGACATGAGTACCAACATAACACCACAAGAAAATTGAAATTCGAATATACGTAACCCGCGAAAATTCAAAAATTCGCGATACTATTGAACACACCTCGTAAAATCGAGGACGTGACGGAAAAAAGTTCTTAACCTAGGTTACTCTAGTGTACAGTAGAGTAACGTGCCAACAAACCGAATTAATGAAACCTAATATGTTTCAAATGCCTTTTATTGGATTTAAATGAAAATTTAGCATACAAAAAAACGATCTTATTCATGTCCTGAACACATTTGTTTGAGACGTTATTTACTTTAAAAAAATGACAAAAAATTTAAGAAATGATTAATGTATAGATTTAAATGTTACTGTTACTGCTAGCATTAGTTTCGATGTTATCATTTGACATATATAACTTTAAAAAATTTCTCATGTGGCGGTATGCCGCTTATAAAACTACAAATACAGCTGTAGCAACAACCATGTAAACGGTCATAGCACTCACACGCGTAGCGGCCAAAAATTTAAATGCTTCTTGTTTTAGTTTATAGCTTTAGGTATTACATGAAAGCAAATTTTAAGATGAAGGAGTAAATAAAAGCTGAATTTGAGAGCATGGGGAGGAGGTTGATTTCCTCTTTTCTTTGACATGAAAAGCCCTCAGAGAATAAAAGGAAACTTCAAACCCAGATTTAATTAACAACTACGGCTACAGAGTTGTTGAACCTCATAGTTGACTTGTGTCAACATTGTTTTCTTTATTCAAAGCGTTTCAGACGATATCAAGCCGCACGTAAAGATATTGACGATTTAGAAGGTCACCTCGTGTTTCTTGGTCAGGTTCAAATTTTACAAATTTACAAAAAAGATACTGCTAAATTTATACTGCAACGCGCCTTTGGACTCGCTTTAATCGTCTTAAGATAATAAATACATTCGTTTTTTTTCTAGCAGTAACCAATTCAGGAACTTTGCTCGACGCTGCTTAACTTTTATAGCCCAACAAAATCCTTAGATATATATTAGCCGAACTTAGTGAACTTATTTGTTACGTAAGAGATACACTTGTACCAATTTAAATCAATTGGGTTGTTTTTTCGATTTTTTAAAAAACGTAAACGAGTCATTCGATCAAAATTGAACTATTAGTAATAATATAGAGATATATACTAGAGAAGGCGTAGCCTATATACATTAAGAGGCATAAAACATATCTTTGGGGCTCTGTGTAGTTACATTTTTACACAGCTAGATTTTCATTAGACTTTATAAACGAATTAAAAGGGGGTATTTCACATAATGTACCAAATTATAAGCAAGACTTAGAATTTAAACAATATTACGCTTTTTTTTTCTTCCTACTTTTGCTTATTACTTTCTTACCTCAAACATTTTTCTTCTTTCGTTCTTAGAAATAACATTCTAAAGGTATTCTAGTCTGTGCAGAAGTTCTAGATCAGATATACTTTACTACCGTCGGTATATATAAGAAACGCATAGTGTTCAGCCTAACATTTTAAAAAGAAGCTTAATTATAAGCTTCCGGAATTCGTATGTCGTTCTGAGTGGTCTATGTATAACGTTTGCATATGTGTGTTAGTGTGTATACTTATCAATAAATAATTATTGTTACTATTCTTATAAGTTTAGTTAGGAACTAAAGGTTACCAATCAACATAATCTACTTTTTTTTAGATTTATTTTACATAGAGGTTAAATAGAAAGATAAGTAATATAGGTAAATAGTACCAACAAAAAGATTAGATTAGTCCTATTCAAAAAACAGTATTATATATTATTATATATATAATATATATATATATATATATATATATATATATATATATATATATGTAATATATATATATAATGAGCTAAATACTACACAACACAATATTATATATTATATATATTATATATATATTTAATATATATATATATATATATATTATATATATATTGTTGTTGTTGTTAGTTTTAGCCTCCATTATATGATTAATATTAAATTTATGACACAGGATGGAATAATATTTCTTAATTGCATTATAACTATATTTCGCCTTTCTTAGCAATACTGCTAAAAAAGAGAGATTATTATATTATAATAGAATTATAGATATATATATATATATATATATATATATATATATATATATATATATATATATAATAATATATATATATAATAATTAATATATATATATATATATAATATATATATATATATATATATATAGTATATAATTTATAGTACTTTAGGGCTAAGCCCCTCTAGATTTTTAACCTAGAGATGCCTATGCACGCTATGGAATAAATTTCCAAAAGAGTTTTAAGATTAGTTTTGGGATTGAAAATTTTTTTTTAAACAATGTTTACGCTGAACATCAAAAAATTTTTTTAGAATTTAAGGTCATAGTTTAGGTAATCGTGACGTCTGAAGACAAGCAAAGCTAAGCTGAGTTATAACCTTAGACACATCTCGAATCGCTTTTTTAGTCTAAATTCGACTTAAGTGTGAATAATTTCATTTTTGCTATAAGTGATGTAATCAGAAAGGGTGATAGACCCAAGCAATAGCCGCGTTGTTGGGGCTCTTTTGCTGCTCCTTTAAGAGAGAGATTAATTGCTCGGGCCTTATGATTCTAGTACAGGCATGTTACGTCTTATCCTCAGAAAAGGGCGTGATCTACATTAAGTTTCTAAAGCTTAAAGTAAAGGCGCTATTCTCTGCTATAGCTACTCGAACGGGCCATATAGACGTTTTATGAATACGAATAAGACATGGTTACGGAAAATGTGATCCGCCGATCTCTGGAGGTTTGTTGAACGATTTGAGGGTCCGCAGCTGAATTGGCAAAATTGACTCTTGAATTCGATTACATTAATGCACTATATCATATTTTAGATATCATTATAAGCAAGGATCTTAATAAAGGGATGACGCATTAGGAATTTTCTGACCCCATGAGTTGTATGAATAGAGATTAGAAGCAAACTTACCCTTCCTTTGCTTTTTAATGAAAAGCGCCAAACGCAGTTATGTACAAGGTTGTCGAGTTTGCTTCTCAACTTCTTCTGTGCTTCGTGATTGTTACTATGTGGTGCTTTAATCATGGCTATATAATTTAAATTTTTGGAATATACTTGCCACTTGCAGTGAGTGATAATTTAGCGTGTTTGTTAAACAATCTCAAGCAACACAATGGAAACCATTGTGAGTTAAGTTTGCCTTAATTTAGACTGGCTGTTGTGCGCATGTGTAAGCTGTGCGTTTGTACCAAGCTATGTGCAGTGTACCAAGGCATGTGCAGTTGGTTTTTGAGCATGGTTTCGTGTTTGAATTCTCTCTATTTTCTGGTTGTCGATGGGGTTGGTTTATATGGCAATCACTTAGTGGTCATTCCCTTTATCCACGATCCTTGGTTTGAGTTCTAATTTAATATCTTGTTTACGAATTTAAAATTTTCTGAAAGGAAAAAAAATAGGCTCTGAATAGTTGGTTAAATACGTTATTTAAGATAAGTCTATGAATCTAGATGCTGAGTCCTAAATTCTAGGTAAGTAATGAAGGTAACATTTCGTTAACTAATCTGAGTCTATGGACAAAAAAATCTCCCAATATTAATTAACAGGGAATATATTAATAATATAAATTATTAATATATTACTATGAATAATATAGAATATTAAATTCTCATACGATTAGACTGTTTGC
>JACMZG010000022.1:39296215-39476413 GCA_018340805.1 Microvelia longipes | reverse complement strand
GCATCCACGAACAAGTTGACTAGTGGCAAGAACTAGACGGAGAGCAAAACTGCCTCCATAGTATTTTACCATGACATTTACTATACACAACTTGTTGGTATTTACAATCACATCTCTTCTTATATTATATATATATTAATATATATATAAATAACATATTAATATATATATATATAAATAATTTTTTTGTTTTGTTTTTATATATATTTATATTCTCTTTAAAAAGAGAGACTCCTTGTTTATATATTATAAATATAGTATATATATAATATAAATAATTATATATATTATATATATATAATCATAATATATATATATATATATATATATATAAATATATTTATATATATTATAATATATTATATAATATAATATAATTTCTATTTATTATATATATAATCTCTCTTTTTTAAAAAGAAATTCCCCCCCCCCCTTCTCTGTGAGTACATTTTTCTTCAAAAATTCGCTAAAAATTAAACAATTTGTAAAAAGCTTAAAAATACTCTTACTATGCAATGTTTCTTAGGCAGCTAAACTTAAAACAGATCATTTAAAAGTTAAATCAGTGCAGCTAAGTAAAAAGGAAGAGAGATATATGTGTTTTATATAGAACTGAGATTGAGATCTTTGAGTTTACATCAGTAACACATGCTTTTCAATCCATAAGAAACATATGTTTGAATACAACGACTAAGATAAGAATCAAGGAAAAACAAGAATAAGATAATGCGAAGATGTGACGGCATTTGGGCATTCAGATCTGATTTTGTCTCTTTCCTGCTGAGTTCCTATTATTCCTTGAAAATTCTAATAAATCCATGTTAGATAATTAAATGTATACAATATCAATAGCATATGGATTTTCTTCAATACCATTGTAACATAAAACAACAAAAAATGTTATTGGCTGCAAAACAGAAAACTGATTTTGTTGATGCGAGCGCTCCAATCAAAGAACGGTTTGAGTACGTTCACACACACTTCTAGATCCGCGGATCGTATTGGATACGATTTCTCAATACGTAATATTAGTTGCTGAACCATGCGGAGGAATCTGATCGCATACGCTAGAAATAGGGAGATGGAATCTAAATGGATCCCCGATGCGCTGTATGTATCCTTTAGAGACGATCGTATTTAACGGATAACCTTCTCGTCGAATTTTTATTTCACTTCAATATTACCGTTTTTGATCAAATAATTTTTGGAATATTATTTTTTTTAGTGTAACTTTATTATTATGCAAAGAAATCACCATTTAATTAAATATACTTTTTGTTTTAACTTCCTTATAACCAAAGTGAACCTTCCTATAAAAGACGCGATGTTTTGGTGGATCAGTTTATCACGTAATCTTCACCTCGATCACTAAACAAATACGCTGTAAGAACCGTGATGTTAGTTGACCGTATGCATACGTATCCAATACGACCACCTGTTAAATACGCTGTGTGTACGTAGTAAATGTCACATGACGTGTCTTCCGCTTTGGCTATTTCGTAACCTCGTTCAAGGGAGCCATGGTCTAAGTTTAGGCTACTACGCCGGCCTTTTGCCTTCTCAAAAGTCTTTTTGTACGAAATATTGTTTTTTTGAGGTAGTACGTAATTGAGCACTTTATTGGACCGTTTTTAGGAGAGAAGCCAATCATTTATTGTTATGGAGGTTATTTAGTACTTTTCACCTCCGAGGACAATAAATGAATGTAAAAAAACTCCTAGGACGTAAAGTAATTCAAATGTTGCGCATTACTGTAATGTAGCGTGTTCAAAAAAACAATCTGTGTTAACCTTCATGAGCTTATTTAAAAACGTTCATTTTGTTTCTGTTTTTGTTCGTAGACTAATTTTTTTTCGTTTTTAAAAGGTGTTCTAATTGACAATTTTCGTGTGTTTATTTGTAAAGCTTTTACATTTTTGAGTAAGGAGTGTGAAGCTATGGTGATTTAATGACGGCGATAATATGGAGTTAATAAAATTGGACGTTTTTTTCAATTAAGTTATTAGCACAGTTAATGAGTGCTTTTTTTATTTTTTTTAATGAGTGCTTTATTTAATGAGTGCTACCTCAAAAAAAATAGTGTATGCCATCGGTGAGATGTCTTTATGTCTTGGCAATTTTTCCCGACTCGCTTCGCTCGTCGGTAAATCTAATTGCCGTGGCATAAGACACACTTCTCAGCTTATGGCATAAATAACTATATTTTTATAAGTTATCACATGATATTTTGTCGTCCTTAATCTTCAACGTATAAAAAGCCTTTTGCGGCCACTTGGTTGTTCTCCTAGGTTATTGCTGGTTTATATAAGTGGCATACTGCCACGATACAAGCGAATTTTAAAAGTATTAGTCCAAAAAGTTGATTCGTTGGAATTAAAATTAAAACTATTCCCGATGATAAAATTTACCTTGGTATATTTTTTTAACCATACATAGTAGTTTAATTTAAATTACACTATAACTCCTAAAAAGGATAAAAAAATCGGGTACAGGGTACCTCGGAACTTTTCCTCATCACATCAGATTCGCTACGCTTATCCTTTCTGCTTAGGACTTGCTTTGCTCGTCCTCAGACAGTAAATTTATCCGTTTTATTTTCAGCGGTCACCCATACAGCACTGACCACGCTCAATGTTGCTTAACTTTTATGATCAGATTTTTTTCTGTTTTTAAAAAACGTACAGAAGTCATGTTATAAAAATTAAACTTATGCTGGTAATGACATGAAAAATGGCACATATATTAAGTCTTATACATGGCTACATACCTGCCAAATCTCATCCGATCGCATCATTTTTCTGCGTTTTGTGATTTTATAAAATTTTCTGTGATCCATTTTTGCGAGTGAATGACATCATCAAAAAACTTTTTTTTCACACTTGACGAATACAAAACTTAGCACACTCATTTATTAAGTGAGAGGTATACTTGTTCTAATTTTTAACTCAATTCAATCATTTCTGATTTTTAGTTTTTTTTTAAACGTACACAAGCCATTCAATAAAAATTGAACTAATGCTTGCAATGAGATGACACTTGTTACATATGTTAGTCTTATACATGGCTACATACGTGCCAAATTTTAATCAGATCGCATTATTTTTTCGCGTTTTATGGTTTTTCAAAATTTTTGCTTAGTCTTTATTAAGGGTTATTGACGATATAAAAAAAATATATATTCGGAAAAGCACAACTACAGTGGTAGACTAATTTTTGTACAAAATGTTTAACTCTCTAGCATAAATACATTGGGTGCTACGATGATAACAGACACACACTTACAGACATATAACTTTGCAAAAACCACTCAGGACGCCTTAAAATTGCCTAAAATGCATAATTTCGTTTTCTTCCGGATTCGGTTTTTTTGCAAACACAATACTTTTCTTATATACCTACGATATAAATAAGGAAAGGTAAAAATAGTCATATACTAATAGTAATAAATTAATAGTCAAGTTAATAGTTATTTAACAGTCATGTAAATAAATAAATCAGGAATACTTTATATCATCCGCAGGGCACCACAGCTTAATCCCGACTTAGCACTGTTATAAAATATAAGTTTTAGCAAGTATAGTAAGTGTAAATTTATTCTGCTAATAACAGGTTTATCTATTTATACATAGCAGTATATGTCTTGTTAAATTTCAGCCCAATCTAAACATATTTTAAAGTTTTTTTTAAATATAGTGTTTGAGTCATACATTTTTTATAAACAATAGAGATAGGGACATCAACAAGGCTAATTCTGATTTTTTTTTAAATAAAAATCCTTTATTAATAAGTGTTTTAACAAATGTACAATTAATAATTGAGATGTATAGGACTACTCCCCATAAGAGAACCAAAAAGCTCTGTGCTGAGGGGAGGAGTGTTTTACATACTATCTTAGCTTAACATATAAAAAATTAATATTTCCTTGTATTAAAAAATAAAAATAAAATACAAAAATAATGTAAATTATTAATGTAAAAGGCGTTCGATTTCGGCACCGGAGGTCCGGGGTTCGCAGCCCGGACTATGCTCTAAGATTTTATGAATAGTATTTGTATTAAAATGATTTCGCCAACTTTAATTAATTCTTAGAGTGTAGTAGATGGAACCCACCTGAGGTGGTTCCCGCAGGGTGAATACCCTGATGGGCCAAAAGGCCCTAAAACGGGCATTTTATTTTTATTTTTAATGTAAATATTTATAAAGAAGCTTA
Source organism: Microvelia longipes (assembly GCA_018340805.1). Taxonomy (NCBI): domain Eukaryota; kingdom Metazoa; phylum Arthropoda; class Insecta; order Hemiptera; family Veliidae; genus Microvelia; species Microvelia longipes. The sequence goes on along the minus strand of JACMZG010000022.1, from coordinate 39,472,203 downwards.
AAGTAACAGTTAATACCTTTCAATGAATAATTGCTTTATGGATTTGGTGAATATATTAATGGTGTTGGCGTTTTTTATATTTTGAGGCAACTTATTAAAAATGCCTGCTGCTACATAAAGCCAGTGCCTCTGACCCAATGTAGTATGTTTTCGTGGTATTTTAAATAAATTAAATTGAGCTGATCTTGTGTTTAGACCATGCTCTATTAAGATTAAATTGTATTTTCCAACATAAATTCTTTGTAAACCAATAAGGTGGTACATATCAGACATGTATAAAATATTTAATTTTTTAAACAATGGAGCAGATTCTTCGCTGTTTGGCTGTTTTAATATAATTCTGATAAATAGTTTTTGCAATCTATAAAGTGGGAGTAAGTGGGTTTCAGCTGCTGATCCGTACGCGGTGATGCCATACCTTAAAGCCGAATGCGATTTGATTTGAATTTTGCTGATTTTGATGTTAAATGCGAGTAAACGTATATAAAATATTATATAAAACATAACATATATTATATATATATAATATATATTATATATATATATATATATATATATATATATATGTATATATAATATAATAAACCTTAAAATATTTATATAACCTTGACCAAAAATGCACCTTTTCCTTCACAAGCAGGTAACCTGAGAGAGAAATTGAATCTTTAAAACCGTTTAGGTTTTATTATCTCTGCTTCATTAGCTATTCATTTGCTAATCAGCTGAAACGTTGCATTTGATATACTGGTTTTTACCTCTTTAGTAAAAATAATTGATTTTTTGGGGTTTAATTTTTTATGCTTGGTGGCAATACGTGACCATTCTATAAAAATATTTTTTTTTTTTTTATTCCAACGCTCTTTCAAAAGGAGCATTATTAAACCTATAAAACGATGTTTGTGACAGCATAAAACTGGTTGGTGAAATGTTTGTAGGGAAATGAACTAAAAAGTCATTTTCTACTCCACTTTCCTATTTTCATTATTTGAAAAAAATGTGCAACAACAATGACATTTATTTTACTTTATAAGGGTTGTACTTTTACATCGAATTATAGCTCTGGGAGGCAAAGGAAAATCAAGGGGGGCATCAGAGGGCAAAATGTAACCCTGACATTATTTTAAATAAAATCTGGCGCTACAAGAACAATGCAGATGTTATGAAATATACCAGCTCTACACAAATCCTTGTTTTGAAACAAAATTACAATTTCTTTTAACAAAAAGCAGAATTAAATAAATATGTAAAAGAAAATATGAAACTAGAGGTTTTCGGTCTCTTTGCTGCTTCGCGGCCTTGGCGGAAGAGGCCGCTTCGCGGCCACATGGTTATTGTACTTCATCAGTTTCTCATAGTACTGGTTTATATAATAGACCAAGAGCCCAGGGGTGTTTTGTTAATAAAAAGTGTAATGGCTGGAACCGGTCTCAATTTTTCGTAAACACCTTCCTGAACAAGGATCTGCAATTCTGCCGGCTGGTATCGGATGGGTGTCCCAGGCAGAACGCACTTTAGGGGTCAAAGGTTCTGCCTGGGACACCAATCCGATACGAGTCGGCAGAATTGCAGATCCTTGTTCAGGAAGGTATTTACAACAAATTGAGACCGGTTCCACCCATTACACTGTTTGTTAACTTGGGTGGTAACTTTGAACTGTAAAGTGCGTTCTGCCTGGGATGCCCATCCGATACGAGTCGGCAGAATTGCAGATCCTTGTTCAGGAAGGTATTTACGAAAAATTGAGACCGGTTCCAGCCATTACACTTTTTATTAACAAAACACCCCTGGGCTCTTAGTCTATAAGTGGCATACTGCATAAATTTTATTAATATTATCATCATTATTACTTTTCCTCATTTATACCGTTGGTATATAGGAAAAGTAATGTGTTTTTAAAAAAATCTGAAACCTAAAGAAAACAGAAATATCCGTTTCTGGTGCTTTAAAGACCTAAGTGGTTTTCACAAAGTTGTCTGTCTGTATATGTGTGTGTGTCTGTTATCATCGTAGCTCCTAGTGTATTTATGCTAGAGAGATGAAACTTTGTACAAAAAGTAGTCTACCGCTTTAGTTGTGCTATTCGGGAAAAAAATTATGGCGTCATTACCCGCAATAATGCCTCAGCAAAAATTTGCGAAAAAATGCGATAGGATTGAGATTCAGCACGCATGTGGCTATGTATAGGACTAACATACGTGCCGAGTTTTATCTTATTATTAGCATGAGTTCATTTTTTATTGAATGACTTGTGTAAGTTTTTTAAAAAATTGGAAAATGGTTTAATTGAGTTAAAAATTAGTTACTTATTTATTTAGTAATGGTATATACTTAATAAATAAATACACTAAGTTTTGTTTTAATACGACAAGTATATCAATGACTTTTGCTTGATTATAAAAATTAAGCTGCATCGGAGTTTGGTCAGTGCTGTATAGGTGACCGCTGAGGATAAAATGGATGCATTTACCATCAGAGGACGAAGAATACACTTGTTGAAGTATAAATTAGCGGAATTGTATATTCTAAGGACGAGCGAAGCGAGCCCAAAACGGAGATGATGAGCGTAGCGATCTGATTTTAAGGAGCCCTTAAAAACACCTAAAATGAAAAATTCCTGTTATATTCCGGTCATGGATTTTTTTTATAGTCTTATATAAGACTAACATATGTGCCATGTATCATTACATTATTAACATAAGTTCAATTGTTATCGAATGATTAGTATACTTTCTTAGAGAAATCGTAAAAATTCATAAAATAATCAAATTTGATTTGAAAATTGGTACAAGTGTATCCCTTCACGTAATAAATAGTTATACTATTACATTGTCCAGAAGGATAATATGGCGGGGGGTTCAACTCCGTTTTAACCCTAACTGTTCACACGGTATTTTTAACCTCTCGTTAAGACTTTATACAACAATTGCCCGGGGATTAAACCCCCTGCCAAACTTCGCGTCTGAACTAAGTATATGTCTCGCTTCAATTCGAAAGTATCTATGGTTTTAGCTGGATCATAAAAGTTCGAGTGACTTTGGTGCCTCCATGGGTGACCGCTGGGAATAAAACCAATGCAGGGTCGGACTGGCCAGTAAGGGCCGAAGGCCTAGCATGAGGCGATAGCCCTCTTTTGACTCCTTCGCCAAAAATAAAGTTTAAGAACACAACGAAAATTAAAAAAAATTATACAATTAAAATTTTTAAACTTATGATATATACATGTATTTATTTACTATATATACATTATAATTATGTATTATATTCATAACAAGAGAGTTATGAATATAGCCAGTACTTTATATATAATATACTTAATATACCCTACTTCAGCCTAGTACTCTAAAGTAGGGTTTAAAGAGTTCTTAGATACAAATACTTTTAAATCTAGGATCGTTAAGGCCCCGTTTTAATTTTACCTGGACTTTTAGGGGCTCTTTACGAAGGACTTGAGGCAAAAAGGCCCTAGCATACTTGATCATGGCTTTATAGTACCACAAAAGGGTTCTAGATATATGTTTTTGAGTACTTAAAATATTCTTATTTTGCTACCTAAATCTAGGTCCTTAAAGGCTCATATTATTTGAACATGGACTTTTAAAAGTCCTATACAGAAGACTATAGACGGGTCCTTATCACACTTAGTCAGGGCTCTAAAATAGTACAAAAGGATCCAAGAGATTAAACACGAAATAGTTTATAACTTTGTTTAAAAGTATATTAATATTCAATTAAATTTGCTATTATTATTACTATAAATATATTATCATTATCAATACTACACTAGTTTAAAGTAGACTCCTTTACTTGGAAAGTCATAGGAACCCCTCCCCTTCTTTATTAGGCCCTTTTTTATTTTAGGCCAAACCCTCCTCGCCTTTTTGGCTCAGTCCGCCACTGAACCAATGCAATTGTTGTTACACGTGTAGTAGTATAAATTTGGCGAATCGTATATTCCGAGGACGAAGCGAGTCTAGATTTTTTGATAAATTTTTTACTATCAACTATCTTAATATTATAAACTTGATTGTTATAAGAAATTCATTTTAATGGGCTTGAGACAGTGGCGAGGCAATCAATTTGACATGGGCGCCTACATTATTCACCGGTGTTTTAATACAAGTTAGGCAAAACAACAATACGTTTCTGTTTCCATTTAAGGAATAATAAATAGAAATGTTTTATAATAAATAATGTTCTGCTGTTTGTGTATTTCTTTCGTATTACTAGAAGATATACATTTAGATGGTCTTAAGGGCGAGAATGGACAAACCTTCCTTTCCTACACCACTGGTTAGAGGTGAGAAAATAGTAAACGAATATAACGACATACCTGACTTACAAGGATTCATATCTATATCACCAGATACTCTATGGGGAAACCGGTGACTAAGCAAAAACTGCTGAGAAAACCTGACACAACAACAACACTTTGCAAGTAACAACAACACTGACCAGCACAACGCCTTCATTTTAACACTTATATAAATACTAAATAAAGCAACAAAATATACCGGAATAAAATAAGACACAATTTTTTTTTTGGTAGACGTGTTTAACCCATAGCGGGGACGAAGAGATCCGACCAATAACGCGGTCCGAGATAAACTGAAACAGTGAGTGAGTGGGGTGGTTTCCCTCTGTCCTACACCCCTCCCCCACCCCACAACTCCAATAAATCTAAACTAAAATAAGACCTACATATGTCAATAATTACATTAAAATATAGCCATCGGTTAATGTTTCGCTGCCTTTTAAAGGATGTCAATTTCTTAATTAAAACCCAAATAAGTACTTTTTAATGAAGTTCATAAAAAAAAATATTAAGTAAATACTTAACATAACTAGCAGTAATTGTTTTTAACATAGTAAATAATAAGTATATATGTCTGTCATTAAACTAGTACTTAAAGGATAAACGACAAATAAAGTAGCTAATTAAAAATACTAAATTAATAGAGCTACTTGATTTATTGTTAGTTTATTAATATGGAATTAAAGGGCTAAAATATTGTGTAGTTGTGTTGAAGGGCAGAAGCCCTTCACACCGAATGAAGCATCTCAGCTGTGAACTTCATCTTCGTTATCTCCCTGCTCCATTTAACATTTCATACTTCTAGCTCTGGTGTACGTTTAAAATATTAAAAAAGATGACACCTACTTAGGACAATTGTTAGTTAGAAGACGGAAATATTTTGAAAAGTTTTTGATGCATATAAGTTATTATAAATTGCAGTCATATTTTAAGCTGTAAGAGTTTTTCTGTATGTTGGTCGTTGAGCTAATAATATATATAACATAAGTCATAAGTTTTACTGCAGTAAATTAAGTTTTCCATATTTTCTTGTCATGTTGTTTATGGCGTTATTTTTGTTAAAAAACTTTACTTGTCAGATAAATAAAATTCACGAAATAATTAGCGGGTGAAAAATGTCTTTCTGCACTCACAACTTCATTACAGGACCTTGAAACAGTCCTCGCCATACAGGAGGCAATGGGTTAGAGAAAACTTTAAACCCTCGAGTACTTTTCTTGTATAAAAGGTATGATAGACCTTCATTTTAGTGGTATGATGGATTGACGTCATTTTTGTGGTATGATTGATTGACTTCATTTTAATGGTATAATAGATTGACGTCATTTTTAGATGATTGACCATTTTTGGATGGTGGAGTAACTAAATTTTAGTTGTATGATGGATTGACGTCATTTTAGTGGTATGGTGGAGTAACTAAATTTTAGTGGTATGATGGATTGACGTCATTTTAGTGGTATAATGGATTGACGTCATTTTAGTGGTATGGTGGAGTAACTTAATTTTAGTGGTATGATAGATTGACGTCATTTTAGTGGTATGGTGGAGTAACTTGATTTTAGTGGTATGATGGATTGACGTCATTTTAGTAGTATAATGGATTGACGTCATTTTAGTGGTATGATAGATTGACGTCATTTTAGTGGTATGGTAAAGTAACTTAATTTTAGTGGTATGATACCTAGACCTTTAATTTAGTTGCACAATAGACCTCTAATTAAATGGTAGGATAGACCATTATTTTTGTACAATAGAAGACCATATTTTATTAGTATGATGATATATCTTTATTTTGGTGGTATGTCGAAGATTTATTTTAATAGTTTAACATAAACCTTTAATGATAGATGATAGACCTTAATTTTAGATGTATGGTAAACAGATACTTCTTTATATTAGATTATCTCTTTGTTTGGATATCAACCAATTAAATAAATAAAATGGCAGAATTTAAAATCAATGGTAACGTAATTTTTAACCTTGGAAGATAGTCTGATCAGTCGGGGTTTTTTTAGCAGAAGGCACTGAATTAAGCTAGGGAGTGTTTGTAATTGATAACTAGGGAAGATCTCTTATAACTACCTAAGCGGAGGGATCCCGAGACAGTCTAGTGATGTTGGCGCAGGACTGCGCGCAGTGTTTGCTTTAATTAACTCTTAGCGCGACATCACTACCCATCTAAAGATAAGTCAACAGAACAAAGCTAAGCAATTAAAATTAGCCAATTTAAAAACACACCAAAACTCACATTCTTTGCATAATTCTGCTGTGGAGATTTGCTTGACAGGCGAATTTTCTTGTCCGAGAAATTTTATCTCTTATTTATACTGATGCAAAATTTATAAATTTTGCTCAGCAAACCCTTATGAATGGTTCAACTTAATGGAAGCGCTGTTCTCTATCGCCTGGAACAAGGCTCATCTCAGGTAAATGCATCCAGAGTTTCTTACAGAAGTTCTATAAAACTTTGCCCAAGGAATAATATTTTTATCAATAAATTTATTTCAATAAAAGAAATATTAAATTAACAAAATACGATGTATTTTTTAGAAATATTTAATTTTCATTAAATATTCATAACTTCCAATTATGAATGGGGTACCATTCATGACAATATACAGGGTAATACAATTTAGATTTACCAATACATTTTTTTTAATAAGGCGGAAACATCGACCTCGACTTTCGAAATTTTTTCTACCCCAGTAAATTCGCTCTTGCAAATTCAAATTTACAATTATTATTTTTTAACTATTACACAAATATGTTAATTTTGGGAAATTCAGAAAGTTAAGTTATAAGTTACCGTGATATTATTTAGAAACCGCTTTGAATCATAAACAAATTAATACTAATAAATATTACTATATTCCGGTCATAGTATATCAAGCTATTGTATGACATAGATTTTTGTTCAAAACTACAAGAAAGAAACATTTTTATCAAACATCTATATATTGTTTGATATGTCGAACAAAAGCGTGATGAAAAAAATACCAAAATAGTAATATTAGTATAAACTGTCTTAGGATTCAATGCGGTTTCCAAAGTATGCTATATTTACTATTAAGTAACTTTCCAAAAAAATCAGAAGAAGTGACAAAATTAACAATTTTGGTACCAAAGTTTCTTATTTCGATCGAGATTTTGTGATAATCACTTATTTAATATAATAAATAAAACTATAATTTTTAAAAATTTTGGTTTTAATAATACTTGGTCTAATATCACAATAAAATTAAATAAATCAGACGCGATTTGGGAAGTATTCCATCATCAGAGTACATATAAGCTAAACTTAAATTTCTTATGTACATGTGTACACTGATAATGGGATACTTCCCGAAACGCGTCTGATTTATTTAATTTTATTGTGAAAAAAGAAAGAAAGAAAGAAATTTAATGTATTTTGAATATAAATAATTCATATACATAATAATTCATATACTTATACTTACTTAATCATATACATACTTAAAAGCTTCAAACAGGTTAAAATAAACAAGCCTATATAGTTACATTATTGTTTTTGTTTCCTTTAGTAGTTTTTTTATCTCTTTCTTATTATTTAGCTGTATGTTGATTATCTAGTACTGTTTACAGTATTTTAGTTCGATTATTTTCACATACACTTAGGAATACCTAAACTAAATAATATGATTTAATTAGGAATACAAAAACTAAGTAATATGATTTAATTTAATTCGTATAAAAATTACCATTACAAATATATATTTTTATTTTAATGACATGCAAGCTGATGAGTTTTCTGACTATATTAGAATGGATTGACTTATTTATATTCTATTTTAATAATGATAATTCTTATACGGATTTTTTATTTTGGTATTAATTTGATTAAAATACCCAATTAATTTAGTTTATTAATCATGTTCTAGTGTAAAGTTTAATTTTATTGTGATAAAAGACCATGTATTATAAAACCAAAATTTTAAAAAATTATAGTGCTTTATAGATTTGTGTAAAAATCACCTGTCTGATGTTTCCCTCTGGGGCTAGACAATATTTTCCAGTCACTGGACAATCATTGCCGAAAATTTTTAATAAATATTTTATTAAATCCTGGAGAAATTGAAATAAAAGTTGTAACACATAAAAAATAGTCTTGGTCATTTTTACTAACATTGCTTTATTTTTAAAAAGCTACCCACGGAAAATCATCTATAATTTATATCTTAATAAGTCCCGTCGTCGGAGTAGATCACCCGCTTTACTTAACGAGATTTATGATCTCAGATTTAATACTCGGCAGTTTTCCTTTGACGATCCTAATGCGCCTGAGCAACAATGCACGAACGGCTTTTCCTTACATGCCATGTTACTTTAAATCACACATACCAATACAGGGGAATTGTTTTTAAGGATATAAGTAAAAAAAAAATTCCCCACTAAATTAAAGCTCGAAACTTTTAGCATTAGCGCAGGGTTTCCCATCAATAATACCACTGTAATAGCATAAACCCTATTAGCAGATCTCTTATTGTTAAAGTCGAGTGTTTAAAAGCTTCTGGAAGTTTCCCCACAAATCGTGTTAATAACTGATTCCGAACCAGTAGTTAAAACATTTTATTCCTCAAGCAAGAAAGCCTTCTTAGCTGTAGAACTTGCCCGGTTAACTCTTTAAATACCATTATTTTAAAAATGCATAACTTCCCCTCATTTATAACATAGGCATCAAAATGTAACCTATAGGGCTCCTCTAGTAATAATATCTCTATGGATATATTCACAGAAATAATAAGTTTGGGTTTATCAAACCTCTTGTTTCATTGTTTACGATAAATACATGCGGGCATTACTCTCGTTATGCTTGTTACAGCCCCTAAAACAACAACTTTATCTTGAAAAGAAATGTAACGTAAAAACTGTAAGAATGACCTATGTTTGTATTCACTAATGTTTAAAGTAATAAAATTTGTTTAAAGCAGATTAAAGGACGAAAAGATTAGACTGGAGTCACGGTTGTAGTCCGGAATGAGGATTACTCGCAGGGGGCTCACTACCTGCCTGTATTATTTTAATAGCATTAGAATACTTAGCAAGTCTTCTTAAAACTAACGGGTATTTTACTTAATCAGTTTTAAGTGTTTAGTTTTTAAAACCTTATTTGGCCAAGGATAGGCTTAGTTCATTTCATTTAAATTTGACATCGTGTTAACACAGCATTAAGAAGAGGATCCTGTTTTGTAAAAAAATATATCAAATTAATTATACCAAAATGTTTCATAAAATATTTTACACCTTGATTTTTTTAGCGAATTTCCTTTGGGAAAAAATTCGCTAATGGGATAGGCGTCATGGCGGAATTCGAACCTCGAACCCCGACACAAATCCGTTTCAGAGGTCCCTAATGACGAAAAAAAAATTTTCGCGAGACTATATATATTATATATATATATATATATATATATATATATATATATATATATATATATATATATATAATATATATAATATATATATATATATATATATATATATATATATATATATATATATATATATATATATATATATATATATATATATATATATATATATATATATATATATATATATATATATATATATATATATATATGTATTCTAGACACTTTCTTGTAAACACTCTATCTTTCGAACGGATTAATATTTTTTAACCAAACTTGGTACAAAAATCAACCTTCGGGAGGACACGAACCCTATTGAAAACCAGGTTTTTGTGACGTCATTAACCCAGTTTGCTGAGTCAGCGAAATTTTCAAAAAATCAGCAAAATTCAGGGTGAATATTTTTTGCCGCGAAAAAGGTCAATATTTATGTTTTTTGAGACGTTGAATCGAATGAAACCGGTCCGAAGTCGATACGACCACTCTAAGTGACCTAAAAATCGAAAAAACCATTGTAAATTACCAAAAACCAAAATTTAGGTCGATAAAAAATAAATTTCGAGTAGGGTGTCGTTTTCTATGTAATTTTGGGCGCTGAATCGAATGAAACCGGTCCGAAGACGATACGACCACTTTAAGTTACCAAAAGGTCGAAAAAACCACACAAATATAGAAAACCAACATTACGATCGTTGAAAATTAAATTTCGAGTAGGGTGTCGTTTTCAATTTTTTGGGCCTCTGAGTTGAATGGCAGTGGTCCGGAGTCAATACGACCACTCAAACTCAGGGTACCTGGTTCACATCCTGGAAGGGTCGATAATTTTTTATCGTTTTTTTTTACTAAATATAAGTTTACAACTAGAAAATAATTTTGGCGCGGTGTTCCGCATGTCGGGCGAATTTCCTTTGGATGCGAGCTCTCAAACCCAGAGTACCTGGGTTCAAATCCTAGTAGGGACAATAATTTTTTATCGTTTTTTTTACCTAATATAAGTTTACAACTAAAAATAATTCTGGCGCGGTGGTCCGCATGTCGGGCGAATTTCCTTTGGATGCGTGTTTCCGTGCTTTTTACATTATATAAGTTTACAACTAGTAAATAAATAATTCCGGCGCGGTGGTCCGCTGTCGGGCGAATTTCATTTAGAATGCGTGTTTCCGTGCTAAACAACCCATTTCTTGCTTATGCAAGAACCATGCCCATTGCGTGGTTCCGGTTCATGCTGTCAAGCACTGCGCGTAACTCATTTTGTCTGTATTTTCCAAAGGAAATGCGCTAAAACCTTTAAAGATAACTGACTAAGCTTAAAGATAAGTAACTAAGCTTTAAACTAGTGCAAATAATAGTGCGTACTTTTAATTTTAGAGGCATAGTTTTGTACAACCAAGTAGATAATTATGCGCATTTCCTTTGGAAAATACAGACAAAATGAGTTACGAGCAGTGCTTGACAGCATGAACCGGAACCACGCAATGGGCATGGTTCTTGCATAAGCAAGAAATGGGTTGTTTAGCACGGAAACAACCATGCTCGCTCAGCCTCCTTTCTTCGGACTTATTTCGCTCATCCTCAGAGTATACAATTCGCCAAATTTATACTGAAACATGTCTTCAGACTCGCTTCGCTCGTCCTTAGGTAGTAAATGCATCATTCTCAGTTGTCACCAATACAGCACTGACCATGCTCAATACTGCTTAACTTTTATGATCCAATAAAAATCATAGATAGACTTGTCGTATTGAAACGAAACCTAGTGGGCTTATTTATTTAGTTAAGGTATACACTTGTACTAAATAAACTTATTTGAATCATTTTCTGATTTTTTACAATGTTTTAAAAAACGTACATAAGTCATATGATAAAAATTGAACTTAGGCTGGTAATGAGATGAAAAATGACACATGCCTGCCAAATCTCAGTTTTATGATTGTTCAAAATTTTTTGTGGGTCATTTTTGCGAGATAATGAAATCATCAAAATAGTTATTTGTGTAACTAGGCAGGAAAATGGAATATTACTGACTATAGTATCGAACTTAGCCCCCGAGCCGAAGGCGTGGGTGTGCTATTTAAATTACCTGCAGAGACGAAGCCGAGGCAAGTAATATATAATTTGACTGACGAGGCAAAGCCGAGAAAGGCAAATATACGAGTCAGTAATGTTTCCTTTCCTGCCTCGTTCCACACAATACTTTATCTGCGAACAGTAATAAATCAAAACTAGCATTCTTGAAAAACTTATTACGTTAGTATAATGTTTTATATTTAGATTTTCTTTGACTGATAATACAGATCTTATCATCGAGAAAGTTGACCACAGAGTAGCGCTTGATTTTGTGTTTGACAGTTCTTTTAAATACGCTAACACAACGTTTCACTTACATTCTTACCTTTTTTCACTAAGCACCATTCTTTGTGATATGCTTTGAGATACCTACTTCCTGATTTGCCAGGTAGTAGGCTCTCTATGGCATTTGTTGCTATTTCCAAAACATCCGACGAAGTATGTTCGAAAAGTTCGTCTATATCTTCCACGATATTCATCACAAAACGCTATAGAATAAACTAACTTTTAAACTGTATTAAATACGTGTTCGTATGATAAAAGTAGTAAATGACTTGACAAAAAAAGATGAGATAATAAACCCAAGACAAAAAGTGTTGCCTTTAAAATAATCAATAAAATTTAATTCTAATTAAAGATTTACATTACAAACTGTTTTATTTTAATTTTAATTAGTTAAATAATGTAATTATTCATTATATAAATTATTAAATAAATTCGATAGGCTTTTTATTATTAACTAATCAAAAATTGTCTATTAACTTTTTTTACCAGCATAGGCAGGGGCGGCTGGGAAATGCATAGAGATATATTACTAGAGGGGCCCTATTGGTTGAGTTTTGAAACATCGAAAAAATAACCTGACCACTTTGGATTATCAATAATCAAATGAACTGAACAAAATTACAGTGAATTATATATAGTAGAACCGTGAAAATATAAATGAAAACACAAACAATATGCAAGAAGCCGCAAAAAAATTATTTTTTATAGACCATAATTTTGTTTCCAGTAGTTATCCGTGTTTAATCCTCCAGCAAAAGAGGATGTTTGAGATATACAGGGTTGATGCCCCTAGATACAGATGACTCACATTAATAAGATTCACCGAATCGGGTTAATGACGTCATAAATACCTGGTTATACCTTGGGTCCGTGCCCTTCCCAAAGTAGATTTAATACTTTTAATTATGTTTCTAATGTGGTAATTTTTACAAAAAATCCCCCATATATAATATATATATATTATATATATATATATATATATATATATATATATATATATATATATATATATATATATATATATATATATATATATATATATATATATAAAGTATTGCTTTTAACAACTTCTTTTGACCTGAAACGGATTATGAGCCAATAAAAAAAAATATTTTGGTCGGGTCTCCCTAATAAATTTTGGGGGTGCCACCCCCGGGAAAAGTAAAAATATTGATCGGTCACCAGAATAAATTTAGAGATTAACCACTCCCTTAAAAAATTGATATAATTGGCTCTAATAACCACATAATAGGAAACACTTTTTATTCCCAAGGGAGAAAAAGTTACTTTTATTCCCAAGGGAGAAAAAGTTACTTTTTACTCCCAAGGGAGGGAAAAGTAACTTTTCTCCCTTGGGAGTGAAAAGTGCTTCTTTACTCCCTAAAAACTAGTCAATAAACTTTACACTATACACCGTCTGAAGAAAAGAAGAAATTTATAGTTAAGCAAGAAAATTGGCATTTCAAAGAAAATTCGCCCTGCTTGCGGAACTAGTATTTTGTTCCGAAATCAATAGCTGTATCGTAAAGAAATAATCAGTTAATTTTAGATTATAGTTATTTTTTATTTGTCTACCACATTCTGAATGTCTAACAATATTATTAGTTCAGTAAGGGAATAAATAATAAACAAAATAATAAGTTAACCTACACATTTATTAAGTAAAAAAAGTTTTTTAAACCTATAAATACTGAAAATAAATATTTTACAAGACAATTATCATACAATAAATTAACAAAAAATAAACGAATCAGTAGAGAAGCTCTATGCGCCTTTAAAATAATTAGAATAATACTAGTATAGAAGGAGCAAAGTATAGATATCTTGAAGCCTATTATCTGGTGGCCATAAGTAGGGATACCACCCTAACAACATTTTTTAAAAAAATATCAATTAATTTAAAAAGTATAACCACATTCTAATTTTTTTTAAAACCATAGAGATACCTTACTAGAGGGGGCATAGCCTATCTCATTACATTGAGAGACTGGAAACATCTTTATGGGGCTCTCATGTGCTCTGTGTAACCTCAATGAAACCTCCTCCAAGAGTGAGTTAAGGTTATAATAAATTAATTGTTTTCGGTTTCCCGCACATTGCTTGTATTTTTAACGCTCTACTGCAGGCCTGGGCAAACTACGGCCCGCGGGCCACATGCGGCCCGCGGAGCATTGTTATGTGGCCCGCGGGCAACATTAAAATAATTGGAAAAAAATTAATAAATTAAAAAGAACAAAAAAATATTAGGTGTATAAGCAAATTATTTATTGAATTCAAAATTATTATAAAAAGTTAGATACCAAGATAAGGAAATAATGGATTGCTACTTTAAAGTTTGGAGGAACAAAAACTAGTAAGATAAGAAACAATTACATAAAGAGCGGCCGCCTTTCATATCAATTCTCATTGTCGGATTTGGTGAATTCTAATTATTTTAGTGAATTTTCATTTTCAATAATTAGATAAAAAAAAGCTATGTTGCCTCCTATGAATTGCCGAAAAGGAGTTGATATAATACAATCCTTTTATTTCATGGTAATACTTTTTTAAAATTATTTTTACACCTAGTATTCTAGCAAAATTTGTCTTCAGTTATATTTCAAAATCTGATAAGGATACTTCGTTTTGTTTTTTCCGTTTAGTGTTAAAGTTCCCCAATTCCTATTCTTTGAGAATAAATTTGACTTTAGTAAAACACCAGCGTAACAGCAATTTGTTGCGGGTTTAGCATACTTTAAAATTTAAGGAATGCGGCCCGCGACTGGCTGTAAAAAGACTAAACGGCCCTTAGCTGGAAGAGTTTGCCCAGGCCTGCTCTACTGTATGAGTTACTGAAATTTCGTACTGATTATTTGATTGTAATTATAAACGAGGTAGTCAGGTTACTTTTTCAAGGTTTCAAAATGTAACCTATAGGGACTCTCTAGTAATAATATCTCTATGTTTAAAACATCACAAAGGTTAATAAAAGAGAACAA
This sequence comes from Microvelia longipes, assembly GCA_018340805.1. NCBI lineage: Eukaryota > Metazoa > Arthropoda > Insecta > Hemiptera > Veliidae > Microvelia > Microvelia longipes. Next base: position 39,457,171 of record JACMZG010000022.1, on the reverse strand, counting down.
AAATCTACAATTAGTTGATTATCACTACTTTTAATGTATTTTTTTTATTTAAGTTAAATTATAATTTAACATACTTAATTTATATTTAAGTTTATTGAATTTATATAAATTTATATTCATCCGATATTTATTTTAGTATTTAATTACTAATTATGCATTAATTAATCATTTACTTTGCTAATATAATAACCAGAAGTTTGGCCAACTGTGTTCAAAGAAAATTGTAGGTTGTTAGGGTGGCAGTCTTAGCTAAATGCATAGTCAGGGAAGTGTATCCCAGGATAAGGACCATGGAGGAGGCAGATTATTACATAGATTATTCTAATAATTAAGAAAATGATAAGAATGAATGGTTGGAGCAAATATTTTGACTTATAGTATGACACATGGCTAAAATCAGTTCATAGAGTAGGAAAATAATGCGAGGGAACCAATGAGATTATTCCTGGATGTTAAACCACGCCTACAATTTCAAATTAGGCCAACCTTATTGGTTCCTCAACACTATTTTCCAACACTCTCAACTGATTTCAGCCGTGTCTCCCATTATAGAAACTAGTAACAAAAACTAAACAAATCTGGCAGTGATTTCTTTGCTTGATAAAACTAATCTAAGATATTTATCATTTGACAGCTTGCTAGAGAAATCAGTAAAAAAGGGAAAGAATTATATTGGTACACGTACAAAGAGCTCAATCACATTGAACTAATAAAACTCCTCCCGCTGATTTGCAACAGGTTGTCAATAGATAAAAACCATTAAAGTAAACATATTTACATTTTTACACTTTTGAAAACCTAAAACATGATTTCTTGCATCCAAAGAGACTAAAACTATTAGAGGGAGTACAGGACCCGATTAACACAGTGATAAGGGGTCTGGAAGTGAGACAGGTGCCATAACTGTACTTACCCTTACTATAGTCTCCCTAGAGAGAGAATAGATACTCCCCAACAACTTCTATTGCAGCATGCATTCTACTAACAGCGGACATTTTTCAGTGATGCCACATTAAACCACTTTATTCAACACTAACAATTAAAGAATACATGCAATAGATAATAATTAAAACTTATTTTTAATTCATTTCACTTGATTTAAAACAAAATAGTCAAAAAATAATGTAATATTTATGTGAAATTGTAATTATTAGGAAAAATAAAAAAAATGACGTCACCAATGTACCGTTACGGCACCTAGCTACCCAAGGAATGAGAAAGAGAAAGAACTGTTGTATCCTCCCTCTAATAGTTTTAGTCTCTTTGCTTGCATGCTTTTGTATCTCACAATTTATATAATAGAGAGCAACAGCTACAAGAACCTAAACAAAAGCCATACCTATACAAGGGCCTTATCTTGCACTTCTTCAAATCAAATTTATTTGAAAATATACCTCAAACAATGAAGAAAAATCAACATCAGAGACCTCCTGTGTAGTTTTTACCAAGTTTTCTGTAAGTATATGTTTCTACTATCCTTGTAGCCTATGTGTGTGTCTGTTATCATCGTAGGTCCTAGTGTATTCGTGCTAGAGATTTGAAACTTTGTACAAAAATCAGTCTACCTCTGTACAGTGTATCGACAACTTTAAAAATCTTGACAGCTCAGTTTAGCCACCACCGATTCTAAAAAAAAATCCCTACAAAAAGGCAGCGGGGAAAAAACTTTGTAAACAAATCAGGTTATGTTACCCGTGTTTTCTTGGCGATGTTTCTACATTTCTTTTGTGTAGTTTTATTATTTAGGAAGTATGCAAATGTGGAAGAAAATGAATTGTGAAGGGAAATAGTAAACACAAGAAGAACCACAAACGAAGTGAACGAATGCCGGGAAGGAGGTTATTTCCCTACAGGGGTTATGGAAGTAGGGAATTTTTTTTCTCTTTCAAGAGAGGGGTTGGCAGCGGCTTCTCTGATTGGTCGATCCCCAAAATGCTTATGACCTTGGGGATTTTTAAACTTAACGATACACTGTAGTTGTGCTATTTGGAAAGTAATTTTTTTTTGACGTCATTAACCCACAATAATGAATCAGCAAAAAATCATAAAATGTGAAAAAATTAGGAAATCAGATAGATATTTGGCCTAAGACTAACATGTGTGCCAAGTTTCATCCCATTATCAGCATTAGTTAAATTTTTATCAAATGACTTGGTACATGATGGGTACGTTTTTAAAAAAAAAAAAAAAAAATCAGAAGGTGATTCAATTGAGCTTAAATTTGGTACAAGTGTATACCTTTACTTAATAAATAAGTACACTAGGTTTCGTTTCAATACGACTATCATATCTATGATTTTTGATGGATCATAAAAGTTAAGCAGCATTGAGCGTGGTCAATGCTGTTTGGGTGACCGCTGAGAATGATAAGGATGAATTTTATATCAACAAGCAAGCGAGTCTGAAGCAGGAAGGATGAGCATGGCAAATCTGATAAGATGAGGAAAAGTTCCGAGGTACCCCGTACCCGATTTTTTTATTTTATCTTTTAAGGTACGTTTTCAGAAAAATGTTAAAAAGAAGTACTAAATGAGTCACATGTTTTAGGTCCGGCTCTCAACCATAGACACAATTTTCAAATATTTTTCTTTAACGCCACCCGTCACACTCTTCATTAATATAGTATTTACTTTATTCACAGCTTAAAATAACAAAATAACAGCAAAAAGAAAGTCGATAAACAAAAATTCAATAGAGACATAAATCTAAAAGTTAAACAAATCAAGTTCAGAAAACATTTCCTTGCTCATAAAACATGAATATTGAGACTTTTAAAAATATATAACACCAATAACCACGTCTCTCCACTAAACATTATCTATTGCTATAATAATGTAGCAATTTCTACAATTAGGGGTAGAAATTGACAGTAGGGGGGGGGGGGTAGGGGACACAGTGATTCAACTCACCCAGGAAAAGCTGTTTTAGATGGGCCGCTGTTTTTCACTGGAGCAATGGTCTACTGGTCAGTTAATCTGGTCCTACATATACAAAATAATTATTTCTTCATTTTCAAGATTGAAATTATTTAAAGGGACTTCTAACAATCTTAATAATTGTATTAATTATTTTAGATATGAAATTTTCATAAAATTAATTAAATATACATAATATGTGTACAATAATGATAACAGTAGCACAAGGTGAAAACTATTTATCGGTGCTGTAGTTGATGCAACTGTTTTAGGAACACCTCAAACCAGGGAGTTGGATAACTGTGTACTGCCCCCAACCCCTACTGTATGAATTTCTACACCACTTAAGTTCTTACAATTTAAAAAGAAAAAAACCCTAAAATAACATATTTTTTTGAGGTAGTACGTAATTGAGCACTTTATTGGACCGTTTTTAGGATGAGAAGCCAATCATTATTGTACTAGGAGGTTATTTAGTACTTTTCACCTCCAAGGACAATAATGAATGTAAAAAAACTCCTAGGACGTAAAAGTAATTCATAAATTGCCGCCATTACTGTAATGTAGCGTGTTCAAAAAAACAATCTGTGTTAAACCCTCATGTGGTTTATTTAAAAACATTCATTTTGTTTCTGTTTTTGTTCGTAGACTAATTTTTTATTCGTTTCTAAAAGGTGTTTTAATTGACAATTTGTGTGTGTTTATTTGTAAAGCATTTACATTTTTGAGTAAAAGTGTGAAGCTATGGATGAATTCAATGACGACGATAATATGGAGTTAATTGGACGTTTGTTTTTTTTCAATTAAGTATATAGCGCAATTTATTTAATGAGTGCTACCTCAAAAAAAAATAATGTATGCCATTCGGCTGAGAATGTCTTTATGTCTTGGCAATTTTTCCTGACTCGCTTCGCTCGTTGGTAAATCTAATTTCCGTGACATAAAGACACACTTCTCAGCCTTATGGCATAAATAACTATTATTGATAAATGTCAGTTTATACGAAAAATTCCATTGTAAAGGATAAAATGTTTGAATAATGATTTGTGGAGGGAACCAACATTTTTCCCCATAAAGGCAGGCAACAGTTTTTACCTTTGTTGAGCTGTCTATTGTTAGGAGTGCTTATAGCAAGGAGGTTGAACATGGGTGCAAGACATGAATTAAACATGTTGGTCATGTGACTTCTTGAATGAATTACTAGCATGTTTTGGATTATTCTTTAAAAAAAAGGATAGCACACAATAAGTATTATAAAACCACATTAACAATAGTCAGAGCTTCCTGTGAATTTATATTGAATTTTAAATATTTTTTTAGGAAGTAAAAAATGTTTAAGCTGATATTGGAACAAAAGTTTGAACTAATCCAAGACGTTATAAATATCGATTCTAAAAAATGTATAATACATACACACACATTATTTATATGTGTGTACACCTGAATATTTTTGTTAATTTTAATCTTCAATTACATAATTATATTAACATAAAATAAGTAACAATTAACAAATAAACAAAATAGTGTACTGAGCTGTGGAGTGTAGTGCTTAACATTTAAATAACAGATTAAATTGAGCTGTGCAGTCTCACAATAGGAATGGAAAGAAAACAGTCTCTCCATAATAACTCGTTATAATAAACAAAGCCGACTTCCGGTCTTACAGACCATCATCAGTGTCGGTGAAAAGAGAAGGAAGTTAGACTATCATTTGTCAGGAAGCTTTATATTATAGTAGGACAGAGTCCTATAGCTGACAAGTTATTGTGGAGAGATTGTTTTCTTTCAATTCCTATTTCGATAACAGTTGTCTTTTGCACTGATTAAATTGATCGGTGGATAATATCAGCATTTCCTTTTCACTCCACTCATATAAACAGTAGAAAACAAAACAATTTGATTATCTCCACTCAAAGATCATACACCAGTAGAGAAATCTTATTTTTATCTATGAAGTAATCAGGCATTACTACATTTAATACGAAGAAAAAGTAATTTGATTACTCACAACTACAGTCAATAGAATAGTTTGACATAGTACATAATCAACCACGTGAAATAACATCGAAAACTTCTTTTAAAAATTTTCAATCCTAAAAAAAATTTAAAATTTCCAGTTTTGTAACAGATGTAACAGTTTTTAACGGGTTTTTAAACATAGCTTACCAAACCATACCAAGGTGCAATATGAAGTAGTTTGTAAAATTGTATTTTTATTTTATATTTGTTAAACTCTGATGATGACTAATTTTTAGTCGAAAGCTTAGTTATTATTATATATATTAAAAAATAAAGGACTTTTGTGTAATTAATCTTGTTTTTATTTATATATTTTTTTATAAGTCCACAAAAAGAATTTCCGTTTCAAATTTTCTTAACACGAAATAGCTTTGACAGTTTGATTTTTATTTTGTTAATAGTGGCTTTGCAAGATTTTTTTTTTTAAGAATAACTTTTCACCGCACTTCTCTAATCTATATTTTGATTCTAAACTTAAAAAAATATATATTTAAAAATAAATTAAGTAAGTATAAAATAGAAAAAAAATATTATGTCTAAATATCACCCATTTTAATAACTTATAAAATCTACAGAGGGAACAGTCGATTGGGAGTCAATTCTCCTGGAGCCATTCTAATCCTAGTTCACATGCGAACCACCAATCAGAGTCCAAACAACTCTAACTAATCCTACAAAAGGTTAGGTAGGGATTCAAAAAACAACACACCTCTGAAATCCTTTTTCTTTTCTCCTTTAGTATTTAAAACCACCTTTTAATGGCATTTTATTTCTGATTCATTCTCAAACCTCATGATGTTTATATACATGTTTGTAAAAAAAATCTACTTACATACCAGCCACTTAAGTATTTATTTCCTTAAAATGTAAAATTTTAAACTTGCTTTAAAAACTATATAGCAAACAAATATTTTTTTAAAGCAGTAACGACCTATACAGCTTATTTACAAGTTTGATTATTTATTTTCATGAGATTCTAAACAAAGATTTCAGAGGTTGGTAGGGTAGTATGTTTGGTATTTATAATCTTTGGTATAGCAAGAAATGTTTTTTTCAAAAAAAATTTTCTTGGTCTTGTGTCACCAGGAGCATTGATCACAATGTGAAGGATACATCTAGTTATTTAAGTATTTGTAGTAATATTAGAAATATCAAATATCAGTGGAAACACTATCGGTGTCCATATCAGGGGGAGCTGAGGCTAGGCGTGCTGATATGCTGTCCAGGGTCTGCAGGTCCGATAGTTTGCTGCATTTCTTGGATTTAGTGAATGTGACTGATTCCTCATCATCCGAACTAGTTTCATTTGGCTTGTACTCGGTTTGGTACTTGTTCAAAACATTTTGTAAATCTTTAACTAGATTGAGTCGGTTCCATTTCCTAGAGTAGGAATGAACGACACGCTCTAAAGCCACATAGAGATCTATTAAACCCTTGTAACTATTTATACTAGACGAGACAGTGAGGAGGTCGGTGAGAACCTTATCCAAACCTTTTTCGTCAACACTTAGAACCTTCTCTCCCCCCGAGTTGTTGGACTCTGTATGGAAACTATGCTCGGTGAGAGCAATCGAGTCGTCAAGCTTCCTTGTGATTGGTTCCTCCACATCAGAACTGCACGAACTTAAGGTTCCGTTATGCAGAGGCAGAGCAAACTCATTGTTTTCTTCTTCTACTTTCAATTTCTTAGAGGGAGTTTTTAATGGAGTAGAGTGAATTAAATTATCATCGGTATGGTTGTTAGGTGGGGGTTCAGAGTTGGAAGTGGCAGCCGGTGATACTCCAATCTTCTTTTTCTTGATCAAACCTTTAGACCAAGCATTCTTCCTCCTTTTCTTCCTGCTCTCTGTGTTAGCTGGAGTTCCGTTAGCAGATACATTAGTGTCAGGAGTGCCAGGTAAAGTCTCGACATTAGGTTTAATATCCTTGTTCTCCTCAAGCTGGTGATCAGGGAAGAACTCCTTAACAAACCTAGCAGTGCCATATTCTTTAGTCTTCTCTCGGTCGAGACGCTTGTCTCTAATTGATCTGCAGTTAACCTCAAAGTCAGAGTCCATCTCTGCCTTAATGAGAGCATAGGCAGTGTCGCGGAGATAACAAGCTCGGTGACGTATGAGCTTGTCCTCAGGGTCTTTGTCAGGGTTGTACTCGAGGGCGTTTTTACAGAGGAGATCTATGTCCTTGAGGAAGTCTTCGGCACACGTGTACTTGTGCAGGTCTATCTTGGTCATCATGGTCTCTAGGTCCATTGGCTCCTCAATGATGTTGAGGTAGTCGGGCACTTCATTGATATCAACTGGCTTAGAGAACATGTAGAACTGTTTGTTCCTAGCCAGTTTAGCACAGATCTGTCGCAGGAATATCCTCAGCTCTCGAAGTGTGTTCTCTTCATCAAAGTACACCTTGTCCTCTTCGTCCTTGGTCAAGGGTCTGGGGGGAGATGGAGGAGCCTCAGGAAGAACCTCCAGCTCCTCTGCCTTCTTCTTCACTATCGGAGGCTTCACCGCTTTCTCTTTGATAAGTGGAGTGAAAAATGCTTTCTTCTCTTGCGCTTCAGGCACATCAATATTTTGAATTTCACCATGAAATGTAGAAAATATTTTTTTAATTCTCGAAGGAACAGGTTTAGAGGAAACAGCCAGGAATAGTACGGGTAGTGTGGGGTCGAGGGAATCAATGCTAGCTACAAAGATACTCCTACTCAGTTCTGAGATGGACTCCCACCAAAGGGACACATCTCCCATCCAGAGGACAGCACCTGGGCGCTGGGGAACTTCTTTGAAGACCCTACTGATGGCTTCCTCGGGAGAGACAGAAGCATCTGAATGAAGAGACTCTAGGCTGATAGAGAGAACAGTGCAATGCTCTAACTTGTGGAGCAGAGCACCAGAGAGGGCCATCACTGCAATCTTCTCTCCCATGATAGCTACTCTTGCACTACGAACAACTTTATCTCTTTGAGAACCATTGTGAGGAAATACACTGCTGATGTAGTTGTAGATCCTGTTGAGAGATCGAGTTAAAAGAGGTTCAAGGTACTTAGGAAGTCGCCTGGACATACATACGGACCCTCGCTTGGAAGCCGGTACTATCCCTCGCTTTGCTCGCATAAAGTCCAGCCTCTCCACTTTCACCTTATCAGGATCTAAGTGTAATTTCTTCTCTGACAAATATATCTGAGGAAAGACTCGTTTGAGGGCTTGCAATATGGCTTCTGAGCAGAGGGCTTTGAGGTCCGAGCCACAGAAACCCCATGATTCTTCAGCCATCTTATTTAGTGTAGCCTCATCACACCAACCTTTAGTATGAATGGAAAGGATCTCTCTTCTCTCCTAAAAACAGCACAAATACAAAATATTACAGATCAAAAAATGCCTCTAAACCTGTCAGTAGATTAGAAGTGTTGAATAGAGCACTATTGTAAGCCATGCTAACAATTATGACATAGCCATAGTATGTTTATCCGGTACTTCTTTAGATAGTTACTCCCCAAAAGGGAGTAACCAAGGATTTGATGTAAATATTTGCTCCCTAATAACAAAGTAAGAAAAGGAGAGGTTGAAGGGCAAAAATGTTTATTAAAAACAAAAAAAAGGGAAAGTTAATAGGGAAGGGCTCCTCTAAAAGTGGTCCTTTTGCCATATAAATACTCATGGGGTGACAGTATAAACAAAGTATTGAATATAACAAATTTAATATAAATAAATTGGAGATATTCAACTTTTAATATGGCAGGATTTGATAATACATAGACACATGAGGGACACCTTTTCTATAAAAGTCCCACAAAAGGAATATTGGAAAAAAACGTATAAATAAAATAAATAAGTATAAAATAAATAAATATAGTAAACATTATAGAAAATAGAAATAATAATTATAGAATAATAAAGTACTTAATAATAATAAAGTGATAAATAATTATAATAAATAATGTGTAAGTAATATATGAAGAGTTTAAGTAAAAATATAAAACACTAAAACCTAAAACTAAGAGCAATATACATAGACAACGGAGAAGCCAAATTTGATAAAAGCACAGCAAATAAAAGAGTTACAGAAACATAAAAGTAAAGACATTCTAATGTTTTACTTACTTTGAAAACACTTGTATAGTAATGATATCAATATCAATTCGATTTACTTGAGATAAAACGTTCACAATGAGATTTCCAGGTCAAATAAAAATGAACTGTGATGATTTACTAATAGATAAAGATATTAATAGATTTAAGGTATTTGTAAAACATTAAATGAAAATGTCAAACTAAAATGACAAATGACATTAAATAATTGTAAATATGGAAAAAATACATAACTTGGTACAAACCTAACTATAAAGCATGAGTTATATATATAAGATAGTGATGTACAGAAGTAACTATCTGAAAAAATTACTCCTTCATGAGTAACATCACTCTTCTTACTCCCCTAGCGTTGTGGGGAGTAACCATCTGAAGAAGGTTACTCAGAGACCTTCTTTAAATGTATCCCTCATAGCATTGTTGGGAGTAACCATCTGAAAGGTACTCAGAGACCTTATTTAAATGGTACTCAAGAGCTGAGAAGGTTACTCAGAGACCTTATTTAAATGGTTACTCCCCTCACAGCGTTGTTGGGAGTAACATCTGAAGAAGGTTACTCAGAGACCTTCTTAAATGATTACTCCCCTCATAGCATTGTTGGGGAGTAACCATCTGAAGAGGTTACTCAGAGACCTTATTTAAATGTTATCCCCTCACATTGTTGGGGGATAACCATCTGAAGAAGGTTACTCAGAGACCTTCTTTAAATACTCATTGTTGGGGAGTAACCATCTAGGTTACTCAGAGGGATAACCATCTGAAGAAGGTTACTCAGAGACCTTATTTAAATGGTTACTCCCCATAGCGTTGTTGGGGAGTAACCATCTGAAGAAGGTTACTCAGAACCTATTTTAAATGGTTACTCCCCTATTTAACCATCTGAAGAAGGTTATCAGAGACCTTCTACTCCCTTCATAGCTTGGTGGGGAGTAACCATCTGAAGAAGGTTACTCAGAGACCTTATTTAAATGGTTACTCCCCTCACAGCGTTGTTGGGGAGTAACCATCTGAAGAAGGTTACTCAGAGACCTTCTTTAAATGATTACTCCCTCATAGCATTGTTGGGAGTAACCATTGAAGAAGGTTACTCAGAGACCTTATTTAAATGGTTACTCCCCTCACAGGTTGTTGGGAGTATCCATCTGAAGAAGGTTACTCAGAGACCTTCTTTAAATGATTACTCCCTCATAGCCCATCAGGAGAGACTTCTTTAAATGTACTCCTCACAGCGTTGTTTAACCATCGAAGAAGGTTACTCAGAGACCTTATTTAATGGTTATCCCCTCACAGCGTTGTGGGGAGTACTCCAGAGACCTTCTTTAAATGATTACTCCCCTCATAGCATTGTTGGGGTGAGAAGGTTACTCAGAGACCTTATTAAATGTTACTCCCCTCACATCGTTGTTGGGAGTAACCATCTGAAGAGGTACTCAGAGACCTTCTTTTAAATGATTACTCCCCTCATAGCATTGTTGGGGAGTAACCATCTGAAAAAGGTACTCAGAGACCTTATTTAAATGGTTACTCCCCTCACAGCGTTGTTGGAGTAACCATCTGAAGAAGGTTCCTCAGAGACCCTTCTTTAAATGATTACTCCCCTCATAGCATTGTTGGGGGAGTAACCATCTGAAGAAAGGTACTCAGAGACTTCTTTAAATGGTTACCCCCTCACAGCCCATCTGAAGAAGGTTACTCAGAGACCTTATTTAAATGGTACTCCCCTCACAGCGTTGTTGGGAGTAACCATCTGTTACTCAGAGGACCTTGATGAAACTGGATGTTTAACCATCTGAAGAAGTTATCAGAGACCTTATTTAAATGGTTACTCCCCTCACATCGTTGTTGGGGAGTAACCATCTGAAGAAGGTTACTCAGAGACCTTCTTTAAATGATTACTCCCCTCATAGCATTGTTGGGGAGTAACATCTGAAGAAGGTTACTCAGAGACCTTCTTTAAATGGTTACTCCCCTCAATCGTTGTTGGGAGTACCATCTGAAGAAGGTTACTCGAGACCTTATTTAAATGGTACTCCCCTTAGTTAAGATGCCATATCTTTGTCTTTCCCCTATTCTAAAGCCAACAAAAGCCCCAATGCTTTTCTACATCCCCGGGTAAGAGTGTATAATAAGGTAAAATTTATAAAGATTAGTAATAAAATCTAAAAACTAAGGGAGTAACCAAAAAAGGGAGTAACCAGTCTGATCTGTCAAAGGGGGTAACAATCTAAAGAAGTCTCATTAAATAAAAAAAAACAGTATAGTACTCCCCAAAAAGGAGTAACTATCTAAAGAATGCCGTTATCCTATCTGTATAGTTAATATACATGGAGGGAAATTTTAGATCCATCAACATTAAATCCTAGAAGATCATTAGAGTAAAACACTGAAATCGAGGTTAGATACTTACATTACAAAATTAGTATACAAACACAAAAGAATATTTTGAAAACGTCAAAGATTTTATCACATAGTACAATAACATGATATGTCATTCAAATAAAAATAAGGTTACAACCGACAATCATACAACCAATGTAAAGATTGTGGAGAAAACAGTAACAGCTGGTCAACAAGAGAAGACTGCAGCGCTGGGTGGCTACTACAGACAAATGACAAACTAACGATGACTAACTAAATTCCCCTGATAATCCCACCTTTTTACTAACTGCACACGGACTCTATTTACAATTTTATATTTATTATCAGGCTTTTTCATCATAATGACTAGATATATCTTAACATTGTATAATTATAAAATGACCTATAATATCAATATATTTCGTCCAAAGAGACTAATACTTAGAGAGAGGATACAACAGCTTTTATCATTCCTTGGGTAGCAAGATGCCGTAACTGTACATTGGTGACGTCATTTTTTTATTTTTCCTAATAATTACAATTTCATGTGAATATTACATTATTTTTTGACTATTTTGTAATAAATCAAGTAAAATGAAATTAAAAAAAGTTTTAATTATTATCTATTGCATTTATTCTATAGTGTTGAACACTGTTAGTGTTGAATCAAGTGGTTTAATGTGGCATCACAGAAAAATGTCCGCCGTTAGTAGAGTGCATGCTACAATAGGAGTTATAGAGGGGTGGGGGAGACTATAGTAGGGGTACGCCACCTATTGAAACTGTCTCAGTTCCAGACCCAGAACTAGAGGGTTCTGTACTCCCTCCAATAGTATTAGTCTCTTTGATTTCGTCCAAGCTTATGAACATCATCAAGCTACAAAATGCCGTGATAAATATTCACACTAAAAACTAATGGTAAGTACACATTAACTAAACTAAACATAAATATCACAATTTGCTAACTAATTGCTAACTTTTCGAGGAACTAAATAAATAACTCAAGATTAAAACTTTAAGTTTTAGCCTAAAAATAAATTTTCACAAGGTTGGACGAAATATATTGCTAATAATAGGTAATTTTATAATTATACAACTTTAAGCTATATCTAGTCATTATGATGAAAATTTGTGAGTTCTATAAAATTACTGGTGCTACTAAAGAAAAGTTGCAATTATGAGGCTCACTTATCATCATAAAATCTTAAGTTATTAGTGTTATCTAAATTACAAATAATTCAAAGTGAACTGGGTTATTATAGAAATTAATGTCAGTTTATTTCCTTCGGAATGCATGTTTCGGTGCTTAACAATCACCTTCATAACTTGAGCAGTTACTCAATTATCAAGCACTACTCGTAACTCATTTTTTCTGTATTTTACAAAGGAAATGCACATTATTATGCCGTTGGTAATACAGAACTATGCCTCTAAAATTGGCAGTGCTCACCATTATTTGTACTAGTTTAATACTCAGTTTCTTTAAAGGTTTTAGCGCATTCCATAGAAATACAGGCTTTGAGTGCTGGTATTGACTCCGGACCACTCTCATCCAACTCACCGGCCCAAATTATGTATGAAAATGACTCCTCACTTGAAATATGTTGTTTAGTGGCCATATTTTAGGTTTTCTGGTTTTCGACTTTTTGGTCGTTTAGTTTAGTCAGTCCCACATGTAATATAACACTTTGCTTGCTACATTTTATATGTGTCTTTTGCACAATTAAATTGCGTTAACTGTTCATGCTTTGCAAAACTTAGTAGAAGTTACATCAAAATAGTAACCTGATCACCTTTAATTTTTGAAGGAGAGAGTTAAAAATACAAATCAAATCCTAAATCAATTTATCTGTAAAACTCAAAATCACTCTTGGGGGAGGTTTCACAGAGTCCCCGAGAGCCCAAAAAAGATGTTTCAGGCTTCTTAATGCAATGAGATAGGGTATACCCCCTCTAGTAATGTATCTCTATGGTTGTTGTAGTAAATAGTCTGTCTACCTTGAGGCCAGGAAGAGGAAAGTAGAGCTCCCTGTCGAATCTGCCAGGTCTCCGCAGAGCTGGATCTATTGAGTCGATCCTGTTAGTAGCACCTAAACAAACACCACCATCTCCACTATAGGTACATCTCATAAAACAATTAATTGTCATTGCAATGCTATTCCACAGTTATTAATTTGCAATTGTGAATTGTTTGTTTCTATTAACTTTTAAATTGTTTGTTTATAACCTAATTTACTTTTTATTAATTAACTATATTATTTTACCCAAAAACACAAATTTTCGAGATTTCTTTAAACTAACATTTTTTAATCGCTTTGTATAAATAAATATAGTTTAGGGAAAATTACCAAAATAATCATTGTTATCAGGACACTAATGCAACAAATTTAAGAGGTTAAAAGTGATATTATGAGGTTATATATTCAGATATACAAATACATATCTTTATTCTTAAGATAATTTACAAAACAAAAAGCCTTCAGCTTCTTGCTTCGGTGTGGTCTAAGCGCCTCCATGTTGTTGTCATATATGTTAGTCTTATACATGGCTACATATGCGCCAAATCTCACAAAACATTTTTAGGATGAACATAGCAAATCCAATGTGATGTGGAGAAGAAGTTCCCAGGTACCCTGTATCTGATTTTTTAACATATGCCTTATATCAGCCCACAGTAAAAAAAAAGACTCAAAACCTAGCTTCCACACACTTGCAGGCACTGATAACTGATGATGACCTTGTAACGGTTATTCTTGATATTCATTTTGAGTTTCAAATTTTGTAGTAATTTGGTCAAAATGTTAAGAATAAGGAATATTTTCAAGTTTAAATTCATACTTTTAAATAAAGGCAGCAACGGTCGTAGCTGTCATTGGTTCTTTGATGTCACATGATTCTCGTGAACTCACGTTTCTCAACGAGATAACGCCGAATGTCGTTGCTTTTCAACATGTGTCTCCGGGACTCGGTTTCGACCGGGGCCTCGGGCCCAAATTAACGTTATGTTTGAGTTTAATTCCTTTTATCGATTGGTAAAAGTATTATAAGATTGTGGTTTAAAACCCCGCCAAGTTGTTTTAGTTTATTGTAGGCATTTTTAGATTATTGTTTACTTTTTGGATTAATTTAACACCCTTTTGGAACCATTCATGGAAGGTAAGCCCTCGTTCTTTGTCAATTGATTCTATTCTAAGTTATCTTTCTGTTTACTTGCTTGTTTTGGATTTGCATCGATCTAATTATCTCGTTATTTCCTTTTTAGGGTTTTTTTGGTACAGCCTTGAATAAAATGTGGAAGTCTCTCTGTCTTTATTGGTCCTAAGAAGTAAGGCCATGTTCACCACCTGCTTCACAAGAAGTTGTCACCAACCAGCCATCATTAGTTTAAGTTTTAAGGATTATTAATAATCATAATATAAAATATAAATGGTTAAGTAGATCTAATATAAGATCAAATGTAAGGTATGTTCTAATTTTATGTGGAATAAATGAAATGTCTTAGTTAAGGACTTTGATTAAAGCCCATTTAACAGCTCTTAGAGTTTTCATAATAAATGCTCATCTGCGATTTCACTTAATTATAATGATACTAAAAGAATTAGTGCTTATTTATTGAGTTTTAAGTGAAGATTACCTGACCTAGATGTAATGCACTTTTTAGAGATCTTTGGGGATTGGTTTTTGCCCTAAATTGGATTCTTTTCAAAGAACCTGGCACCCTATTCACATGGTATCTGAGAAGGTACCCATTACTTAAGTCTGTGAAGTCCTGGAGGACTCTGTCTGTTATCATTTACTGGTTAAATTTGAGAAGGTTAAGCCCTAGATAGATGAGCCAACCCTACTACTGATCTGAGTGGGCATTGTTCAGTTTTTACTGTAACAACCTTTAGTTGGTTGAAAGCCTGCTATGCTTTATATTAAATAAATATTTACATCAGAAGAAAACATAATTTGTTATTCTGGTCATGGTAAACTCCTCTTGAGATCATATTATGAATCTCAGTATGTTAATTTTACTGGACGAAGGATATACTGGAGAGTGCTAGAGACATACGTACCTATGACGATAATGTCTCCTCTGTTGTCGAGACCGTCCATGAGAGCTAAGAGAGTACAGACAATGCTAGCATGGATCTGGTCCTGCTTGGCAGATCTTACCGGAGCCAGTCCATCCAACTCATCAAAGAATATAATACTTGGCCTGTTTGCTTTAGCCTGCAACATTCATTTTAATAGGGAATTAATTTTTGAAATTTATAAATAGTTTGGTTAGCTAAAGGGATGAACCCAAGGGCCATGAAGGATTTTAAGGGGCCGTTAAAACATAGGAGACCAGGAGCGAAAATATAAATATAATTTTTAATTTTAACAAAATGAGGCAGAAAACATAATTTAACATGCCAATCATGAATGTCACCAACAACAAAGTTCCCTCATTTTAAGTAAAATGAAAGCCCTTATTGTAGCAATGCAGGATTGAAAGCCCTTATTGTAGCATTGCAGCATTGAAAGCCCTTATTGTAGCAATGCAGCATTGAAAGCCCTTAGTGTAGCAATTCAGCATTGAAAGCCCTTATTGTAGCAATGCATATTAAAAAGGCCTAGAATTCACTAATGTATTCTAGAAGTCACGGCCTTTGGCTGTGTAAACCTGAAATTAAAATATACATTAAAAATCAAAATGGTCCGGTGACTTCTAGAATTAACCATATAGGTTTAGTGATGGTAAAATATGCCTCTTGAGCCATATCACCACTGTAATCAAGAAACCACCAATATTAAATTTGTTAATTTATTATTATACCTATTTTGTAAGGATTATAGTGTGAAATAGCACACATTACAAATGGAAATTCAATTGTTTTGTGGACCTCTGAGCCAGATCTTTTTTCTTTATAGATATTTTAATTAGATATATCAAGGTATTACCTCTTCAAATAAGAGCCTGAGTTGACGTTCACTCTCTCCAACCCACTTGCTGAGGCAGTCGGCACCTTTCCTCATGAAGAAAGACACCTTACGGCTACCCTGACTGCATTCATTGGCCAGAGCACGTGCCATGAGAGTCTTACCAGTACCTGTATAAACCCAATACATTTTAAATGCATTCATAGAGATATATATTACTAGAGGAGGCATACCTTATCTCAATACACTGAGAGTTTTGAAACAACTTTTTGAGGCTCTTAGTGGCTTTGTGAAACTTCAAGTCTACTTATTAGTAAAATATGAACTGAGAAACGGTAGCAAAGAGACTAATACTATTAGAGGGAGTACAGAACCCGATTTACACAGTGATAAGGGGTCTAGAAGTGATACAGTTTCAACAGGTGCCGTAACTGTACTTACCCCTACTATAGTCTCCCTAGAGAGAGTCTAGATACTCCCCCACCCCTCTACAACCCCTTTCAAGGCACACACTCTACAAACGGCGGACATTTTTCAGTGATGTCACATTAAACCACTTTATTCAACACAGACAATTAAAGAATACATGCAATAGATAATAATTAAAACTTATTTTAAATTAATTTTACTTGATTTAAAACAAAATAGTCAAAAAATAATGTAACATTTACGTGAATATGTAATTATTATGAAAAATAAAAAAAATATGTCACCAATGTACCGTTACGGCACCTAGCTACTCAAGGAATTATAAGAACTGTTGTATCCTCCCTCTAATAGTATTAAATTAGTCTCTTTGAACAGTAGATAAGTTAAAATATTTAAATATTTTATCATTGTATGATAGAATACAAGAAAAAATAAAAATGGTGAACTAGGACACCGACTAAGTAAATATGGCAACATAAACACATTTTTATCAACAAACTGAACTAGTTTTTAAGCTGCAAAATGTCATTTTACCAACACTGTCGACAAAATATTTAAAAACAGTACGGGAAATTTTCTTGGTAATACTCAACCTCCTATGAAGTTACAGTACATTCAAATATAATAGTAAAAAGTCAAAACACCCTAGGAGGAGAAATGAATGAGTTGAGGTTATTATGTTGCAGGTTATTAAGTGAATTTCAATGTTTTTCATCTCGTAAAAGTGATTACTGTTTATAAAAATATTTTTTACAGATTACTAGCAGTGATACCCGAGCTTCGCTCGGCAAATATATTAAACTTTTTATTTTTAAGATATTATTTTATATTTTAAACCTGTGTTGTGTTATAAAAAAAAAAAATCCTTTTTTATTTATTTATTTTAACAACAAATTACTTATTATTCCTTTGAGAACTACAAAAAATAAAAGTCGTAAGCAGTTGTAACAACTGTTTTTCTTAGAAAATTTCTTCAGATGTTTTTGTCCATCCGGTGATTTTCGAGCCGTGCTTTATGATTGCTTGGTTCAATAAGTTGACGATCAAAAATATTAATATTCTTATGTTTATTTTTCAGCTGTAAGTAGGTAACATAGTATTATGCTACTATGCAGCAAAGGCTATTTTCCCAACGCCATTTGCCTGACTAGGGTTTGCCTCGTTAGTCAAACGGGTATTTGACCCATTTGGTAGAATTATCAAGTAGGAGGTCATCACGTTAAAGATTTTACAGCAAAGTTTCCGTGCTAATACCGGCCAGGAAAGGGAAGAAAATCAACAAGTTGTCCCCTTACTAACAAGAAGGGGCTGTAAGGGATAATAGCAAGTTAGGGATTATCAAGTAGGTCATCAAGTTATAAATTTTAAAGTAAAGTTTCCAGGCTGATAACAGCCAGGAAAGAATAAATCAACAAGTTGTCCCCTTACTAACAGGTAGGGGTGGTAAGGGATCATAGGAAGTTAGGCATTATCAAGGAGGATCATTAAGTTAAGGTTATCTGCTTAGGAAACTCCTCATCTTTGTCTCTAAATTCATTGAAAACCATTTATTTATGCTCATTTTTTCAGTATTTTATCTTATGGCTCTATGATATGGGGAAGAGCCCCCAGTGTGTTGAATAGACTTTTTATTATTCAAAAAAGAGCACTTAGTGTTATGTTGAAGATTTCTCCTAGAGAATCTTGTAAGAAATATTTTTTAAATAATGAAATGTTAACTATCTATTCTCTCTATTGCTATCAGATTGATTCAAATATTTATTTATACATAAAACTAGAACTTCCTTAACAACTATAGAACATATTCATTGTTATTACACAAGACAGACTGGTCAATACTATGTAGAATGGTAAAGGCTAACAAAGACAGCTAAGTACAACTCAATTCAAGCTGGACTTAAATTATACAATGTACTGCCTACAAAAATTAGAATATTAAATGAAAATGAAGTTAAAAAGAATATTAAAGTATTATTGCTTCTAAATCCCTTGTAATCTATTTCAGAATTTAAAGAAATAAATTTGATTAGGGGCGTAGATTTGATTTAAGACATTAAACCTCCGCCGCATCTATTTGATGAGGGCTTTTTATTTTAAACAGTATTTATTTTATTTATTTATTTATTATAAGCTTGTGGTTGCCTTACATTCAAAGGCCTCACAATAGTCAATTCATGAATACAAATTAAAACGTAAAAAAATACAATAAATAAAAATTATGTAAGATATTATTAAGTTAAAAAGGTACCAGTTTACAATTTTTCAGGATACACTATACTGTCATTTAAAAAGTCATTGACACAGTAATATGCTTTATCAATTAGTATTTCTTTAATAACCTTTTTAAAGGAATCCATAGGAAGGTCTACAATACTAGTAGGCAGCTTATTAAAACATTTGATTCCATTCACCATCGGAGATTGACTTGACTTACTAAGTCTGGAGAATGGCAAATTTATATTTGTATAAAATCTAGTGGAATAACCATGATTTTTATTATTATCTAATTCATGGTGTCTATTTTTAATGTATACTAAAACTGAAAAAATGTATGCTGAATAAAGTGTTAGAATCTTATTTTCTTTGAAAAGTTTTGCACAATGCGCATCATATTTAGACTTTGTAATAATTCTAATGGCTTTTTTTTTGCAATAGAAAAACATTGTGTGCACTCGGGGCAGCTCCCCATTCTCTGATGCCATATAATAATCGTGAGTGGAAATGAGCATAGTAAGCCAGCTTGCAGGTTTTCAAGTCAACAGTAGTGCTAAGCTTTCGAAGCATAAACAAAACAGAACTGAGTTTACTACTTACATCATTGATATGAATTTTCCAATTTAAAGAACGATCAATTGATAACCTAGGATTTTAATTGACTCTTTATTATTTTTATTGCCACTACCTTTAAGGTGTGGGTTATTACTGATTCTTATCTTTATTTAAAGTTAATTTGTTAGCAATAAACCATGTTTGAGCTACCAGTAACATTATATTCCATATTTTGTTTATTTACTGTGGATCGAGCCCTTTTACTACATATGTGGAATCGTCTGCAAACCTAGGACTCACATTACCGTTATCGGGGAGGTCGTTGACATAAATTATAAAAAAGTAAAGGTCCAAGGACCGAGCCTTGAGGCACCCCATACATAGTTTCCCCATAGAACTAGTTCCTCCATTGAAAACGGTAATTTGAGTTCTATGTCTCAGATAAGAATCAATTAAAGCCAAAGGAGTTCCTCTAATGCCGTAGTGATACAATTTCTCCAACAATAACTCGTGACTGACACAGTCAAAAGCTTAGAGAGATCGCATGACAACGTCATGACCTCCTCTTTGGCTTCAAAAGCTTCATAAATTACATTTGTGATAGCATTAATAGCATCCTGAGTGGATAGACCTTCTCTAAAGCCAAACTGTTGTTTATTAAAAATATCACATTTGTCGAAGAAATATACTAAACGAGCTTTAATTATTTTCTCAAAGACCTTCCCAATTACTGGTGTGAGTGAAATGGGTCTAAAATTATTAGGATCGTCCGAATCACCCTTCTTTAAGATAGGTACTACCTTGCTGGTTTTTAAATTATCTGGGAAGTAACCAAGAATCATAGAGGAGTTAATTAAATCAGCGAGTGGTTTTTTAATAATGTCACAGATTGCTTTGAGGAGGTCATTACTATGCAGGTAATATCATTAGATTTAGAAGCTTTTAAACCTTTGATTACTTTAGCAACTTCATTAGGACACGTTGGTTTGGAAATAAAAGTTTTTATTGTTGGCCTCATTCAAGTACTCCATAGGGTTTTTTGAGTTAGCAGGTAGCTGGTTTACAAGGTTATTAGGAACTCTAAGAAGTATAGATTGAGTTCATCAGCAGTAAGTTTTTTGATGAGGTAAGTTTTATTTTATTATTTTTTACCACTTTCAGTATTTATCAAATGCCATATTTTACGTGTGTTAGTTGCATTATTTTTTAACTAAATCAGTATTATGCTTAACTAATTCTTGTTTAAGGGTTTCTTTATATTTCTTTTTTTTAGATTTAAGTTTTGCAGCAAGGTATCGACTACAAACATCTTTAGCAAGTGATGACAAGGTAATTATTTCTTTTTTTAAATTAGTTAATTCTTGTGATTTTTTGTGTACCTGATCTTTTTTATTAATATTTAATTTTACTGTTTTTTCAGGAAAAGCACGTGAAATAAAAGCATTAAAAGTTTTCCAGTTATCATCACATTTTTTTATACTCGAGGCATCAGTAGTAAAGGCTTGTAAATCATGATATAAAAACTGTTTACCCTGCTCAGTAATAAATCTTTTTTTATAAGTAATTAAAGGTTTTTTTATTCTTTCCTGGTTTAATTATGGACATATCAGAGCTATGTGATCAGAAAAAAATAAAACTAAATTTACTTGATTTGATATCAGGGACATTAGAGAAAATATTGTCAATCACAGTTTGACTAGCAGGTCGCGTTACTTCTTTCCAAGTGGCTGACACACGTGATTATTTAGAATGTTATTGAGCTGGCAAGTACGATTATTATTACCATCAAGGAGGTCTACGTTCGTGTCTGTACAGACATATACAAATTTTCTATTTTACTAGCCACTAGTAGGGCTTTTTCTAAACTCATTAAAAACTTAATATTCCCGGAAGGGGATCGATACAGACATATTATAAACAGATCTTATATCTTTTTATAACAGCAGATTTTCAAAATCAGAATAGATGAAAAGTATTTCAAAGAGATTAATATTTTTTTTGTAAGAAGATATACTTTTATGTAAAAAATTGAGGTTCCTCCTCCGCGATTCATACTAGCAGGTCTATTGTATGAAGACACTAAATTAAAATCATTAATAGAATACAAATTGTTCTCATCTTTACGCAACCAAGTCTCTGTCAGACAAATAATCTTAATGTATTATCTTAATATAATCTTATATATATTATCTTAATGTATAATCTTAATGTATTATAATAATCTTAAAATATTAAGTGACGATGTAACTTTTGTGCATTTATTGTATTCTGTGTTAATAAAGATATATTTATTTATTTTATCTAGATGGGGCTTATCAAGTTAAGGATTATTTATTAAGAGGGTTCTGAGCTGATTCAACCAGGGGCTGCTAAATTAATAAGCTGTCTCTCCTTTCTTTTAAGTATTATAAGGTCAAGAAAAAAAAATCTATTTAAATAACAGAAACACCCCACAATTGGTACATACCAGGGGGTCCGTGGAAGAGAACTCCTTTAGGAGGAGTGACGTTGAACCTCTCAAATATCTCCTTATAGAGCATCGGGAAGACAACCATCTCCTTAAGGCAGTCTATGTGACTCTCCAGACCTCCCACATTAGTGAACCTACACACATCAACAGTTTGAAAACATCTACCAATAATATAGCTGGGCTACTAAACCCACAGTATCTATGGTATAGCAGAGTAACAGGGGAAGTGATCAAAAATAACAAAATCATTACCTATACTTAATATCATATGACTATTTGTGTCCATTTGAGTTCATGAATATACTTGTCGAATTAAAATAAAACCTCCATGGCAGAGATCATTAGTATTTAAACTGACCTTTGACACCACAGAGGTCTGGGGTTCGAATCCCAGGTTACTCTCTCAGTTTATATAACATAATTGTTTAAATAAATTATTGCCCACTTTAGAATAACTTTAATGGTTGCCACCACCACCTGTGGTATGGAAGTTACCCGTGGTCAAGTGGTTAAGGTACGAGGCTAACACACAGAATGAATGGACTTTAAATTTCCGAATTTATTTAGACATGGGTTCAATCCCAGCACGGGCCTCTGAGATTTTTATGAGAGGGATAAAATTTCTGCGTGCCACATTCTTCAAAAGGGTCGTGTAGCCGGTGGTCTCGAGCCTGTTCGCTTCTAGGGAACTCGTTATAGATCCCTTACCCTAAATGAAACTGGGTATAGGCAAAATTTAGGACCCTCATAGTAGATTTATTATAATACTATAGTGTGTCTGCCTTGTAGTTAAAAGTGTATGGAGGTTTGGTTTAACAGCGAGAGCACGTGTTGTTCCTAGTTTTCACAAGACTATAAGAGTCAGTGAAAATATGTATGATTGCTTGAAAAAAGCATGAATAAATAAGTTGCTTAAATGTATTGTTTTCAAAAAAGGTCACACATTGTATTTACACAGCATAGTGTACCTGATACTGGTGTCAAGGGCTAGAGGATCCACATCAGCCAGGAGACCTGTAGTCTGAGGTTTGGACGTGCCTGAACCTGTAGTACCCGCAAGTGCCATGCTGTAACAATAACAATCAAATAAGAGGTTATAATAATCACAATTTAATGACGCAAAAGAAGAATTAGCTACTATTGGTACTTTATGTTTGATTGTTTAACCATCATCAGTAGGAAGGGCAAACCTCAAGCTCTCAAATAATTAAGTCGTATCAGAGATTAAACTCAATAAGTAAGACGAGCCTTCTAAAGCTAAGGATGGAAGAGAAAGAGTTTATAGTGAAGTTTCATCTGAGATAGTGTTGCAACTAAGTATCTGTTTTAAACCTTGATCTTTGAGACTAGAAGTAATTCGCAGATATAACTTCATTAGTTGAGATCTCTATGTTGCCCCGCCTGTAGATGATGGTTCAGCTGAAACCATCTCAGAGATCTCTGTATCTGATAGGAGTTACCAACAGTATCTCTTTCTTTAAATTATAATAATAAATAACTTAAATTATAATAAATACTAGCGCTTATAATTTGAATAATAAATAACATAGTCAACAGGGCGTACAAGGTAAGTTGGAACAGGAAAATATAATTTCTTTTAGGTGCCTTTAATACACAGACAGACGTAATGATGCAATTTTGTTTTAGGGAAATTCGCTGGAGAAAAGGGGCATAATTCAACTTTAAATTTTTATGACTTCTAATTCATGTGGGATAGAAAAAAATAGCTTAATTTGAGTCATAGTATTGAAATCCATTATTATCCTTTAGAAATGTTGGCGTCTGGAGAACACTGGACCTAAAAAGGACCATAATACAACCTCACTGCCCATCTGTAGAAGTCAACTTTTCTAAAGGATAGAAATAAATTTTGACAGTAGTGCGAAAAATAATAACTTTTTACTATCAAAACTTGTCAAAAACATAAAATAAGATAAACCAAATTGCCAGCTGGTGGTAAATAGTGGCAGCTGGATCGGTAAGTGACCTCAAGTATTGCAGGTTAGTTGCTGATTGACACATCCTTCAATTATTTGCTCCTCAGTCACAAAACTATCAAGCATATTACAAGTACAAACACAAAACTGCAAGGTACCTCTTAGATTTGGCCTTGGACTTTTTCCTGTCGAAGCGATCCTCTCTGGAGGAGGAGGAGGAAGAAGATGAGGAAGCCCACCTTCGCCTTCTCTCTCCCCTCTTTCTCCTGACCATGACAGGGCGTATTTTGGGCTGAGATATCTGGAACCTGTTAACGGCAGGCTTGACCTGACGCAGACTGTAAGTCGTTTTCTTCACCACATTCCTGTGTCTGCGAAGACGCCCCACCATCCTACCATCACTTTCTTCGCTGCTAGAATCCGAATCTGCAATCCGAACACCCATTCAAAAATATAATTATAAATTTATTTAGTGTCATTCTTAGAAAATTGATGCGAGGCAAAAAAATTAAAAATAATAAAAAAATGTTTTTACATCTACAAGGCATATCCATGTTTTAAAAAATAACCTAAAATTTTATAAGTGGCCTTCAACCTGTTTCAACCCTTAGCCAGGCAGTACTTGTAGCAAAAGGGGGACCAATACCAGAGGGGGTGATGTTTCACACACAAACAACATTGTCAGAGGGGGCAAAATTTTTTCCTGGAGGCAGGTTCCTTTTCCTTCCTCCCTCCTTGGCTAGACTCTTACATAAGCTAATAAAGATAACGTAAGATCTTTATGTTTTTATTATAACACATAACATTTTTACAAAATTTATTGACCGACAATAAATGAAAGACATTTATCTTTTTGTGAAACCACACCTCAAATTCAAAAATGAATTGAGACAATGTTGTTATAACTTATTACAGCTGTGTTCCTTTCCTAATATGTTTAGTAAACTTACAAAATTTCATCTTGATATTAATTTGTCACTGCTTCTATGTTAATGTCATTTAAATTTTTGTAAACTTGGCACTAGAATGGCAACGAGCCAGCTTTGCGGTTTTTTGCAAGATGCTGACAGCATTTTTTTAACGACGATATCCTATGTATCCATTTGCCAATGGATATATAGGATATCATCATGTTAAAACCAAAATGCTGTCAGCATCTTCATTATCTAGGGGAAGCACAGATAATTATTGCATTTGTTAAATCCTTATGTATGAGCTTAAGAATTATAATATATTAGAGTACGCCCACTAGGGAGTTGTACTACGGTTATCCTTTTTACGTCACCCAAGTACCTGTAGGTATTTTTTCTTTCCGAAGTTGGACACGTACTGCTTCTATTAGAACAGCAGTTATATCACGGCGAGTATAGTAATATTGAAACAAAACAATGTGATTATTTATTTCATAAAGCAATACACTACAGTCTATCGTTTAGTTTAAAAATCTTGACAGGTCAGTTTAGACACCACTGATTCTTAAGAAAAAAAAACCCTGCAAGAAGGGAGCGAGAAAAAAACTATGTAAACAAATCAGGTTATTTTACCCATATTTTCTTGGCGATGTTTTTTTACATTTTTCTTTTGTGTAGTTTTATTTTAAAATATCATTTTTAAGATTAATTTGAAAGTAGTTTTCAAAACGATGTAAACAAAAGAAGAACCACAAACAAAGTGAACGATTGCCGGGAAGAAGGTTTTTTCCCTACAGCGGTTATTATGGTAGGGATTTTTTTCTCTTTTTAAGTGAGAGGTTGGCAGCGGCTTCTCTGATTGGTCAATCCCCAAAATACTTATGACCTTGGGGATTTTTAAACTAAACGATAGACTGTAAAGCCCAATTTCAACTCACAGGGATATTTTTTTAATTTAAAAAAAACTAAACATTTGTCATAATTAAATGAATGCTGATAATGAGATGAAACAGAGCAAATTTGTTCCTATATATGACTAAATGTGGATCAAATTCCAAATTGACCCATACAATGTAGAGAGATTAATGAAGGTTTACACTGTCTTTAAACATTATTTTTCTGATAGACCTAAAAGTTAATTTTTGAGCCAAGGCGATCTTAAGTGATAATAGGCACACACTCTTACAGACAGAGCACTACAGTCTATCGTTTAGTTTAAAATCTTGACAGTTCAGTTTAGACAACCACTGATTCTTTAAGAAAAAAATCCCTGCAAGAAGGGAGCGGGAAAAACTATGTAAACAAATCAGGTTATTTTACCCATATTTTCTTGGCGATGTTTTTTTACATTTTTCTTTTGTGTAGTTTTATTTTAAAATATCATTTTTAAGATTAATTTTAAAATAGTTTTCAAAACGATGTAATCAAAATAAGAACCACAAACAAAGTGAACGATTGCCGGGAAGAAGGTTTTTTCCACAGCGGTTATTGTGTAGGATTTTTTCTCTCTTTTAAGTGAGAGGTTGCAGCGGCTTCTCTGATTGGTCAATCCCCAAAATACTTATGACTTGGGATTTTTAAACCTAAACAATAGACTGTAGGTAAAAACCACTCAAGAGATATTAAAATCATCTGAAACAGATAAGTCAGTACCAAACTGGGATTTCAGATATTTTTTTGTAAAAATGCTTGTTTATCCTCTACACCTATGTTACAAATAAGGGCAAGGGAGAATATACCTCTACACAAAATAAAAAAATGTTATAATAATAAAATAATAATAATAATAAGAGCTTTATTTTCAATTATGTTTTACAATTATAAACTATAGAATAATGTCAGGTTTAATTAACTAAATACTATATTACACACATACATAACACAATAACAATTATTACAATCAACAATCTAAAAAATAAACTAAAAAACTAATATATCAAATGATTATTTAAATCTAAAATTAAACTGATTGAACTAAGTGTGTTCATTATATTTTACTTTTTATTCAGGAACTCTTGGTGAGTATAGTAAGGGTGTTCAGTAAGGAACTCCTTAATATACTTTTTGAAACCTCTAATAGGCAGTTCCTGAATATTTTTTTCAAGAGAATTAAAATATTTAATTCCAAGAATGCTGTGACCAACCTGAGATTTCTTAAGTCTGTGAGGGGGTATGAGCAGAGCGTCCTTGTTTTTGTGTTGTAGTTGTGGTCAAGTTGTTTCTGTCGTAAAGGTGAATATTTGTCTTTATATGGATAAGGGAGTGATAGATGAAAAGGTTCACAACAGTCATGATGCTCAGTTTTTTAAATTCTGCAACACATGTAGCATCTGGTTCTAATCCTACTATGATTCTAATAATCTTTTTTTGTACAAGCAGAAGTTGATTAGTGTTTGTGTGTCCCCATAAAGTAATGCCATAACTAAGTCTGCTTTGTACAACTGATTTGTATACTGTTACCATAGTCTCTTGAGGTTTATACTCAATTATATGGGTATTTATTTTTAAAATTGACCCTTAAGTTGATTATCTTATTCTTTTTTTACTATACATACAAGTGTGTGTTACATACCAGACTTGTTAGGCTGAAGTTCCTGTGTGGTGTTGTTACGTCTCCTCTGCTTGACCCTGGCATACATGTCCTGCACACACCAAAATTTACTTCATCATGATGTCACAACTTAGGCTGATGACATTATAAAGTTTTGATAAACAATAGGTCACCATATGCAAGGGTAAAAACGCTTACATACATAGACACACACAATAATACAATATGAGTGTGTGTGTGTCTATATATTATATATATATATATATATATATATATATAATATATATATATATATATTATAATATATAAATATATATATATATATTATATATATAATATATAAATATATATATATATATATATATATATATATATATATATATAATATATATATATATATATATATATATATAAATATATATATATATATATATTATATATATATATATATATATATTCATCAGCCCTAAAGTAAACACCAATGGCAAATCTCCTGAAGATGGTGTGACTAACGAAATTTTAAAGAAAGCTTTTGAAATCATCCCAAAAATGTTCACTGCATTATTCATTGAATATTTTAAATGAGGAATCTTCCCTAAATGTTGGAAAACGTAAAGGATAGTAGTTATACAGAAACCAGGAAAAGAACATTGTTGATAAACTGCAGGAAAATATCGTCCAATTAGTCTATTACCTTGTAAGGCTAAACTATGGTTTTCATATTAAACCAAAGTACATAATGATCTGACTTTTGACTGATGGGTGTTTACGGTGTATTTTCTCCTTACAGGACTAGATAACGTAAATCAAATTTACAGGACAAGATAACGTAAATCAAATAAACAGGACAAGATAATGTAAATGGCATTTACAGGACCAGATAACGTAAATCAAATTTACAGGACAACATAATGTAAATGGCATTTACAGAACCAGATAACGTAAATTACATTTACAAAACCAGACAAGGTAAATCAAATTTACAGGACAAGATAATATAAATGGCATTTACAGGACCAGATAACGTAAAACAAATTTACAGGACCAGATAAAAAGATTGTAAACAGACCTTACAACTCCAAGAGTTAATAATGGACAATCTCCTAGATAGAATAATAAACAACACGAGTAAGGAGAGAAGAGAACAGAGAGTTAGGTTACCTGATAGCTCTGATCTTCCTCTTTGCACTCGTCCTCACTGCTCGACTCATGATCTTCATCTTCTCCTTCAGCCTCAGGTTCAGTTTTCTCCGTCTATTCAATCAAAAATGACATGCAATGACAAAGGATATAATAAAGACAACAGTAAAAGAAAAAATAAGAACAAAGTAAAGATCATCAATCCTTAAAGCAGAAGTCAAAGCTCAACTAAATACAATTAAAAGCATGCAGACAAAGAAACGTCAGCCTTAAATTTATTAAAAACAATAAAAATTGTACAAAAATGTATGTATATTGCTCCTATTTTTTAAAAAAATTGTATGTATATAGTAATATACATACAAAATTTGTATGTATATTGTTCCTGTTAAAAAAAACATTGTAGAATTAAAGTTGTGTTTTCCTAATAGTAATTACAAGAATGTACAACAAACAAGTGGATAACAATGTATAACAAACATAGTGGACCGGAATCTGTCCTGGCAAAGCCATATTGGAGCTTTGATAAACGTTTAAGGCAATACATTACTTATTTCATAACGTTAAGGTTTTTTATCTACTGATAAACTCAGGATGCTTTACTTTGCTCTAATAGATTCTGTTCTCAGATATGGCATGACTGCTTACGGATCAGCTTCAGAAACCCATTTACTACACCTGTATTCCGGCTTCAAAAACTTTTTATTAGAATAATACTAAAACAGCCGAATCGTGAAGAATCGGCTCCGCTTTTTAAAAAACTTAATATCTTAATTTTCCCTGACATGTATAAATTCATAGGCTTACAGAGAATTTACGCAGGAAAACATAATTTATCGCCTATAGAGCATGGTCTTAACACTAGATCAGCTCAACAAAACTTATACTTAATTCCGAGAAAGCATACTACGATGGGCCAAAAACATTGGTTCTATGTAGCTGCAAGTAACTACAATCAGTTACCTATTCATATTAGAAACTCTAAATCAATAAATATTTTTACTAAATTTATAAAAAGTATGTTCATAAAAAATTATTAATCTAAAATAAAACGTTTTTGTAATTAAAAACAAAATATAAATGGAAGTAATACTGTACATAGTCTATACATTTTATAATTATTATGACTAAACATTATATAAGTTATTATGTTATTATAACTATTATATCTTTCACACCTGTGCTATTATTTGTAATTTTATCTTTTAATAGACAATAATGTTAGTGGTCTAAACACTC
The DNA here is from genome assembly GCA_018340805.1 of Microvelia longipes. Classification (NCBI taxonomy): domain Eukaryota; kingdom Metazoa; phylum Arthropoda; class Insecta; order Hemiptera; family Veliidae; genus Microvelia; species Microvelia longipes. The sequence continues at coordinate 39,427,437 of JACMZG010000022.1, read as the reverse complement.
CTCCCCACAGCGCAGAGCTTCAGTGGCTCTTTTGTGGGGAGAATATTCCTATCAATCACAGTGTATATTATTATTTTTATTGCTATATATGTCCTTTTTGATTGTACATTTTTTATATTTTAGTTTGTTAATAAAGGATTTTTCTTTAAAAAAAAAACAAAAAAAACAAGAGAATTAAACTCGAAACAATTTATAGAAAGAGTTGTTAATTTACCATGATAAGTTCTACTCGCATGTTCCTGTGGACAAGGCCAAAGGAAACATAATATAGACATTTGAACGACCATATCTAAAGATAATAATGATAATAACAAAATGTATCTTTAGGAACACAGTTGAAACAGCCTCAACTTTAACCTCCTCATTGTCAGTAATGCTCTACCTATTAGTATTTTAAGAGGTAAAACCTTAGTGTCTAGATGTGCTGTGTCATCATCTTCCTGCTTAACTCCGTCCTCTGGTTTGCCATGTTGTCTGGGTCGCCTGGGTCTCTTTGCATGCAGTGTGTCAGGCTCTAGTCGCTGGGGAGGCCTCCTGTTCCTCCTCAGTCTGTGCTCTCCATCACTTTCAGACTCCCTCTGTGTCATGTCTTGCTCAAGTCGCTGGGAATGCCTCCTATTTCTCCTCAATCTGTGTTCTCCTTCGCTCTCAGACTCTCTCTGTGTCTCGCTGCTATGTCGTCGCGTTGCTACTCTCCTAACGCGCTTTCTCTTTCTAGAAGGCTCCTCTTTTCCCTCTTCCATCTCCTCCTCATAAGACTCTTCTTCTCTACTAGTAACATTAATTTTAAAAGATAACTAAAACTGACTTACTATTAATGATGAGAAAAATGAAGATACTTCTTTAAAAAAATTATGAATTGGAAAAAATAATGTTTACAATCTATTGTTTAGTTTAAAAATCCCTAAAGTCATAAGTATTTTGGGGATTGACCAATCAGAGAAGCTGTTGTCAACCTCTCACTAAAAAAGAGGAAAAAATCCCTACCACAATAACGTTCAATAATCGTTCACTTTGTTTGTGGTTCTTCTTTTGATTACATCGGTTTGAAAACTACTTTCAAATTAATCTTAAAAATGATATTTTATAATAAAACTACACAAAAGAAATGTAAAAAAACATCGCCAAGAAAATACGGTTAAGATAACCTGATTTGTTTACATAGTTTTTTTCCCGCTCCCTTCTTGCAAGGATTTCTTTTCTTAAGAATCAGTGGTGTCTAAACTGATCTGTCAAGATTTTTAAACTAAACTATAGACTGTAAATGCTTACTGATTTTATTTATTTATTAAGAAAAATAAAAAGCTGCAAGCAAAAAAAAATTTTTTCTAAGAACATACTAAATATACATACACACTACACTAAGCAATCAATGACAGAATTTACATTATTTTACTTAATAACTTGGTTATAGCTACCGATGATGGTCCAAGTCAAAAGCTGGCTTTATACTCATAAATCATGTAGTAAAAGATAACCTTAGTTTTTAGCAAATTTTCATCAAAAGGAGGGATTGATTATACGTGGATTGTCCCCCCCCCCAAGTCTACTTCTGAGGATCCAAAAACCCTTGAAAGCATAATTCCTACTGGAAAATGTCTTTCCTCAGATAATTTATTCCACAGACTAATAAACAAAACAAAAATAAGGGAGAAAACAAGAAAGAAGATTAGGAGTACCTAGGCCTGGACTGCCTCCTAGATCTCCCTATCATCCTCGACTCCTCGTTACTCTTTCTCCTTAGTATTTTTCTTGGCTCCTGTGCCTTATCTTCTTCATCTTCCTCTTCATCCTCTGTAGGAGCCATCGTAGGCAGAGCTTTCACCACTCTTCTCCGAACTCTCTCTGAAATATTCAAATGTCTTTGTAACGCCCAAAATAATTGTTTCTTAACCAAGCAGCTATGAGTGGATTTTTAGGAGAGGTAAATTTTTGTGAGACCTTATGTTTTTTTGTTTTTTTTTTTAAACAAATATCTCTATAAATTTAAATTAATACACAATGTAAAAGTAAAAATTATACATTTTTGATGTTGAAGATTATCTAAATAAAAAAATCACTAAAAAGTACTAAGCATAAAACCTCTTGACCAAAACTGGCCTCAGCAACAATTCTAGTTTAACTATAAAATTTGAAGACTTTAAACTTATTCTTTAGTGTCGATCAAACTTTAACTTAACGCTTAAGCGTTTGCTTCTTATACTATGTCTCTTCATTGCTGGCGACATACTCATGAAAAAAAACGAATCTTCGTGAGACCTTCATGTTAAAGGTTATATAGTCTTAATAATCATCACAGCTTATAGGTCTAGGTCTATAAGCTATAGCTAAGGCCAAAAGCTTAAAGGTAACAAATAGGTCTGTTTAGCATGAAAAAACTTTTGGAATTTTTATTAGATTTGAACCTAGGCAGTACTCGAGTTAAAGGTCCAAACATAATTTTAAAAAGATGTGACATCCAAAGTAAGTGAACTTGACTCTATACAGTAGATAAGGTACTAGAGAGAGTTGGTATAAATAAAAATACATCAATTAGTAATAAGGTGAGAAGTAGAAATAAGGCAATACTCAACAGTGTTAATTTTAATTCAGTTTTAATTTCGTTCTTAAATTCGTCAGTCTTAATTTCCATAGCCAACACGATCTCTACATAGAATTTTTAGGAATGGTTAATTAAAATGAGGATATCTCTCTAACAAAGGAAAAAAAGCTTCACTTAATGCAAGGGACAAAATCACAATATGTGTAGAGAGAAGAATAAGTCTACTGATTTAGCGTATTTTCACTAGAATTACTAATAAGAACTATTACTTCGCATTTTATTTTAAATAAATAAATAAATCTAATTTAGTCTTCGCTCCGAGACAACTGGAGGCAGATGGAACACATTGCCTACGTTGGAAAGTTAGCCATTAACACTCTAGCATAAATGAAAAGTTGAATAATAAGCAGTATAGAGAATCAGAGTGGAGTGAATACCTCTATTGGAGAGCTGGGCATAGGAAGGATATCCCTTGACAGTCTGAGACCCCACGATCCAGCTGTCGTTATAGTTGTCATACTTCAACTTCCTCTGCCTCGTACTCCTCCTGATATCTACAACAAAATTCCCTATTCCTTAGTAAATAAATTCTTGTCCCGAATAGACTAAACCAGTAAAGGCATGACTCGACAATTCTTATCATTGGTTGTAACCACACTAACATTTGACACCTCCATCACCCGTTACAGCCTGAGTTAACCAGAAAGTAATAGCAAGGCTTCAAGACACTCTGCCAGGAATCCTACTACAGTATTTCAGACATAGTATGTTCTCCTTCAAATGGCTGATGTCTGACACCCTCTTACAGATCTTTCTACAATACCTATAGTAGTATAAAACTAATTAAAAAAACTACTATACATGTAAAAACTTCAAACATGCATGTCATCACTCAGCTGATAGTTAACTCAAAATATCAATTACCTTCATTTCTTAGAATAGAAAAAGTAATGCAATCTCCCCACTATAGTACAACACATGGCTAAAATCAATTGACAGAGTGGGAAAATAATGCGAGGGAGCCAATCAGGTTAGTCCTGGTTGTTAAACCACGCTCTCAATTTCAAATCAGCCCAACCTTTTAGTTCCTCAGCACTATTTTCCCACGCTGTCAATTGATTTTAGCTGTGTGTTGTACTAAAAGTACAACAAGTAATATAAGTACTAGAACTTTATTAAGTATCGTACTTAATCAATTAAGTTACTTAATTATTATTAAGTATCGTACTTAATAAAGTACTTAAATTAGATATAAAATTACTTGTTTAAAGTACTTTTAAACAAGATATAAAATACATACAAGTACCCTATTAAGTACAATACTTAATAAAGTACTTGTATGTATTTTATATCTTTTTTTTTTATCACTCATGTTTGACTTGTTAATTTTATTAATGAATTTTTCTTTATTTATTAAACTTTCGTTATTTAGTTGTAAGTTTTATTTCAATGTAACTTGATATCAATGTAATTTTTTTAAATATTTTTTCAATTGTGTTTAATTCTAGTGAGCAGTATATATTTTTAGTGAATATATTACTTTTATGGTTAAAAATTAATTTGGAATTTAAAGTTGTCTATAAGATTGATCAGTACGCTGTGTATTATAAAGCAATCCTTATTATAAGGACAGCCTCACTGTATTTATATTTATTTTTGTAAATAAAGTGTTCTCTCTACTTTATTAAGTAAGTATTGTTATTACTTAAGTAATAAGTAGTAATAAAAGTACTCAAGTAATATATATATATATATATATATATATAATATATATATATATATATATATATATATATATATATATTATATATACTATATATAATAAAATCAAGAGTAGTGAGTGACTGACCATATTATTTTATTGCCAAGCTCGATGCCGTTAAGAGAGCACACCTTGTCTCTGGTAAATACTTCACATTATATTCTTTGGAATTTTAAGTGAAGGGCAGAGTGAGTTTAGCCTAGAACCATCAATGATTAAGAATGTCAAATAATAGAACAATTCCCACATAGGAGTTATCTTGATACATTTCCTAGGTGTCTCTCGCACAATTATGTTGTGTCAACTATTCATGTTTTGCAAAACTGGATAGTATCATGATTTAACTGATGATATTACCCTGAGCATCTTCATCCTGCTGTTGGTAGACTCTCCTGTCCTGACTCTGCCGGTCTCTTCCTCTCCTCCCTCTAACACAAACAATACATTAAAACTAACTTTGCCCAACCAAACTCGTTGAAGGCATCATGTTTATTTTAAAAATATATCATAATTTGTGGGACACCCAAAATGCAACATAATACTGACATGAAAAGTTCCTCTAATACAAGAAAAGTATCTTGGGTCATTACTTTATAACAGGTAATGATTGACCTGTCATCACAATTATTTGATTGTGATGACATGATTAAAAAAAATAATGTATATATATGTATATATATTATATTATTATATATGTATATATATATATATATATATATATATATATATAATATATAATATATATATATATATATATATATATATATATATATATATATATATATATATATTATATATATATATATATATATATATAATTATATATAAATATATATATATATATATATATATATATATATATATATATATATATATATATATATATATATATATATATATATATATATATATATATATATATATATATATATATATATATATATAATACTATATATATATATATATATATATATATATATATATATATATACATACATATATATATATATATATATATATATATATATATATATATTTATATATATATATACATATATATATTATATATATGCACACGTATCTATGTATATATCAGGAAGACAATCCCCCTTCCCCTCTATTGATGATGGAAATTTGCTAAAACATGAGTCCACAAGGTGACACGAATGCAATTTGATCACTTGTAGATCAGGCTGTAGAAGTTTTCCTAGAATCTTACATTCAAACAAATTTCCCACAAAAATATAATAGCAAGCAAGTTAAGGCTACATATGTGTTACTTACTGCCTCTGTACTGGGGAAAAGACAAGATCCTCATCATCCTCAGTCTGACTGACGTGGTATTGAGGCCTTGGCCTCCCTCGACCCGATCTCCTTCTTCCTGTTTACATATTAAAATCACTTTATAATATATTACTAATACACACTTCCAAACACTCCTCACCTGTACTGATGATGGCCTGTTAAATCCAAAAGCTGGCACTGTCATTAAATTAAAACAGCAGGGGAGTGACTTTTGTTATTTTCCCTCATATTTGGATTTTAAAACTCTATTGTTTACTAATATACATCATTATCATTATTATTATTACTAATATACACTTAGTTCCATCCATAACAACTCATGAGGCACTTCTTTAAAGGGTTACTACCCCTATGACCTTCTTTTATTTGCAGCAACATATTTACAGTAGAAAAAGTAGTAGGATTGCGAACACCTCTTTACAGGCAAAAAGTTCACTAGTTCTAACAACCCTGAAAAGTCATTCTCTCGTTCAAAGTAAAAATAAATGGATGCCTAAAGTGTCCGGTCAGTCATTAAGCCATCTTAGCTACCAAGGATGATAAATATTCTAATCTTCATAAGGAATAATAAATATGCAGCAATTAAGTAAAACAATTAGAAAACTTATTTTGAAACAGTGAGAAAAGTATCTAGGCTGGGAATCTTGGATCTACTGTTCTAAATTTGATTTCTCATACGATCTTCACTATAAATGCAAACCACAATAATTCTACATCTACAATACTAGCTCAGCAAGTATAACTTCTGTTTAACTTTATGTTGGAATATTTTTACACATGTCTATCAAAGAATTGTGCCATACATAAAAATTCAGACATTTAGAAACGTGTCAGTCTTGAGTATTGCACATGGATCAAACAATTATTAATCATAATACTACAGATAGTTTCAAAACATGTCTCAAAATCTAATGAGGCCGGTACATCCCTTAAGTCCACAGTGTTTTTACAAAGAGCTGATGTATTTAAATTTCTTTTCATTACAATTATGTATTAAGATAATATAAACAACTACATATACTTTTTTCGATCTCTTATTGAAGTATTACTCATTTTAATTTTAAGAAAGTTATTGTTATTTTGGTATAAATTAAGTATTATAATGCACATTGATGTCATAACTTTAGTGCTACTTACATTTCTGTTAGCCTATTACCATGTTACCTACTAGTGGCCTTCTGGCTGTCTAGGTTTTACATGTAAATCTTTTGTAAAACAAAATAAAAAATATTGTAACCCTCTATGTTTTGTATATTCTGCCTGTACAGTTATTTCTTTTTATAGAAAACAAAGACAATAGAAATATAGAAACAAAACAAATAAAAAGAGGGATTTCAAAATGTTTGTGGGTAACCCCTCATTTTAACTTTTAAATCTACTTTAACCTTTCCTAAATTAATTTGAAGGTACAATCGCTACACAGGTCAGTCATGTTAAGCTATCTGTATTGTTAATGGGAAAGATATTGGCTGAACTTCGGTATACGGTGCACCCTGTTATCAATACTATACATCGATATATTTTTAGTTTAGAGATGTGACGTAGGAATCGATATATGCCTTTTCCTTTACGTTTATGAACATATTTTATTATTTTTTAAATGTTTTTTTGTTGTTTGTGTTTTTTTATATGTTGTAAAATGGTTTATAACTATTTTTATATTTTTGTTTTATGTTTTTATAATGTTTTAACTATGTTTTCATAAGAATAATCGATGATACACCACATCTAATTTTATGTTATGCGTATTTTTGTGTTTGTTATTTTCAGGTTTTTTATTATATTTTCGTTGTTAATGTTTTCATTTATTTGTTGTATGGTTTTTTTAATGTTTTAATTATAATTAATAATTTAACGACGCTGCTTATCTTTTAAGTGCTCAATTCTCGTTTACGTGTCGCGTCACTAAAAATATATCGATATATAGTATTGATAACAGGGTGCACCGTATACCGAAGATTTACCAAGATATTAAGTACAATACAGATATTTATTTACTTGGGTATAAAACTCATTACAGTTTTTTAACCACACTATACATTAACAAAATGAATAAAAAAAAAAAAAAAAAAAAAAAGATGATTAGTTTTGAGACAAAATAAACTCACCCCATGCTTCGGCTTCAGGTGAAATAGTATCTGAATCAATGTTGGACCTCGGACTCTCCGTGTCCACCTGAAATAGCACAACCATACATTTAACACTCACTAAAACATTTCCCCCCTGTCCACCATAAGTTTTTTGGTCATACCTGAATAAAGTTCAAGAATGAAGTCATTATCTGATAAAGTTTCATCAGTAAATAATGCATACGAGGTTCTTCAGATGACAGAAGAGAAGGTAGGAGTGGTTTCTTTAAAAAAATTATGTGATTTGGATTGAGTTTAATAAAACATTTGGTGTTTTTAAACTACTTTATTTGAAACATATAATAAACTACAATATAGCCCTATAGGGCCTATTTTGCGCAGTTACCCAACTTAGGTTCATAAAAACTACAATCATTCTCTTTAGCACCTCTTCAACATGATACAAACCTCTTATTTTTCCCTACTTTATATCCTCCCCATTCTATACACACCATGTCCATTACAACAATACCCTCAACATGTTGTAACCTTGTTAAACAAACACCCCATAATTCTATACCCATTATATAAAAACCATACAGAAACCACCAGTGCTTTCCAGCGTCCAGAATTAGAGATGGTAAATTATAACTTAGTATTAATTATTATTCAGTGGGTAACTAACTAAAACACTCCCCATGCATACTCTTTTACTAAGTTACCCATTATCAGGTGGGTAACCAGTTAAGTGCTTTTGACTCTACCTCTAAAAGACAATAACAGGTATGTAGTTACCTGGTAGGTTATATAATGCCTTATAATATCAACAGCTCTAAGGTCTAACTCAATTGTCCCAGAAAACAGGTGTCACAAGCCAAAGCTAAGCAGATTCCTTAAGTACTAGTTGCTTCACAAAGTAGCATTTAAAAACATGCCAATTAGCAAGCCTGGAATTAAGTGACGCTTTCATGCTAAAGACCACGCAACATTCATTCAACCTCTACAGAAAAAACTAACTCATTTTGAGCATTAGTATGCCCACTTCATAGGTTCATAAGAGTGGCCTAACAGACTTGAACCTGATCTTCCTAGAGACAAGAGTAATTGTCCTAGTGATATTGAAAAGGACTGACTCACTAACAATCTGAGCCATTAGTGAACTCCTTTCACTTACCACAGAAATGACAACAAACAAAATGTAAAAGACCAAGTACTGACCCTGGACGATCTCCTTCTTACGCTGTAAGGACCCTGTTTCGGCATTACACTTCCACTTATTACAAAAACTTCAACTAACCAACAAAACTTATAAAACACAACACATTAATAATTAACATTAAAATAATAAATTAACATTAAAAATAACAAAGTTTCATTTTCATGGGTTCCTCCATGGACGCCATTGTGCCGGATGGTCACAGAAATGGAGGGAAGGGGGAAATATTGCGCTAGCCGCTAGTGCAACAAGCACGATCAAATTGAAACAATGACATTATTTATAATTTTTTATAGCATAACAACAAATTAAAATTAACTAAAATGAAAAAATTAAAGAGCAATGCCAACATTGTTCATATTTGGTAAGTAACAAAAAAGTTAAGCCGCTTGCATCAGTCACCAAACATGAGGTCTCGATCAACATAAAAAACTAAATCAAGAACTACATTTTCTTTTTTAAGTTGATAGTGCCACTTTTAAAATCTTTTGGCGATTCATTTTGCAAACGCTTCAGAAGAACTCAACAATAAAAGGTTTGATTGCAGCTAGAAGTAAATATTATCATATTTTGTATTGGTTGCGATAAGCAGCAGTTTCAAAATACCCGAGATATTAAAACCAAACAACATGTTTATTGGCTGGGTGTCTCATATTGTGCATATCATATATCTTATGTAAGGCAAGTTACAAAGATATAGGAGTCGCCAACTTTACCATATGATGCGACTATCTATCCCATAGTTTATATAGTTGTAAATTATATACTTATATCATAATGACTAAAACGACCATATTATTGAAGCCATATTCTCAAATACAATAAAATTATACATACACATACATTCATCTAGACTTGCCGATGTTAAAACATCGTTTAAACTCCTCATAAACCTTCCCATCTGAATTATTTTAAAATAGGAAGCATAGTTTCACATGTAGCAGTTTATACTTGTTATGGATGAAACTAAGTGTTATTAGCAATTTGTTTAGTATTGCTATCATAGAGACTTATACTAAGGAGTATATTATTAGTACCTGCACTATACTTATTGCCTATACTACTAGACTTATGTCTTCGCTTGCAACTACAACCGAAGACACCGCGTTGTATATGTTATGGAACATTTAGAGGGAGGCCCTGCATCTGTGTTTAGAATCTCTGAGCCCTTTTCTGCTCTAAGTTTAGAATCGTACTTAACAACAGGCTTAACAGAATGATAACCAAGAGAAAGGTTATATTTGTTTTGGTTTGTAAATTTGATTATTGAATTTTACATTTTATTTTTAATTACTTTTTTTTTTGATAATATTGAATGGGATAGAATGATTTGAGAGTTTGGGATCCTAGGTGAGTCGAATTCTCGTACTGTATAATTGCCTTAGCATTGTTTTGCTATGTCGTTGCTCAGAGATATATGTACATAGAGATAGCAGTGTCTTTCTCATACCATTCGACAGTTTGAAGTAAAGCAAAATGACTATTTGTAATCTAACTTTCCTAAATGTAACTTCCTCTTATAGCCTAATCTTATTTTTTTAGTATTGACCTAAGAACAAGTAAAAAATAATTGAAAAATAGACCTGACCTGGTTAAATAGAATACTTTCTACTGTCTATTTATTTAAGAAATCTAGTGCGTGCGTCAGCTGTAAAACTAGATTACAGCATATTAAGGGCGTACATTAATACGCCTTTTAAACGGCAGGCATTTACAGTGACCTCACATTACATCACTTTACAAAACGCAGATAATTAAAGAATATATGCGATAGATAATAAATACTACACATTTTAAATTAATTTGACTTAATTTAAGACAAAACGGTCGAAAATAATATATTATTTACGTGACATTGTAAAAAAACAAAAAATGATATCACCAAGGTACAATTATGGTACGCAGCTTCCCAGGGAATGATAAGAGCTGTTGTATCCTCCCTTTAAGTATTTGTCTTCTTGCTTTTAAAGGACAAGTAGAGACGAGGACTAATTTTGTGTGACATTTCTATGATTCAGGTTTGGGTATAGGCATGTAGCAAACCTGTTGTCAAACCCTTAAAATTGAAACAAATATAGTTATTTATTTTGTACTTATTAAATTTTATTTCATATTATTTGATTCATTTTTATTTTTTGTTACTTATTATTGGTGATATATTTTAACATGTTATACTGATTAATTCAACATCTTTTGATAGGATTTTACCCAAAACAATATAAATAAAAAGTTAAATTCTAGACTAAGCATTCATGGTAACTGCATATCTGCTGCACATGGAGACTATGTGATTATCTGGATGAATAATCTTATTATTATTATAAATTAACTTACTTGGGTTATTATGAGCTTTCTTACTTGTTGTAATACAACACTGATTATGAACAGACTCTTTGCTATTATTTGTTCAAAGGAATGTCTTCACTGCCAGCAAACAGGAAGGAAAATCCAGGAGAAGGTACTAGTCAAGATGACCACATTAATCAAGCAGCCAGGCCTGCCAACCACATGACTCTGCCCCCACCTGAGGATGATCAGTTCTATCAACCCTTCCCTGAGATATTAGGTTCTAGTGAGCCTGAGGTTGGCTGCCCTGATCAGGGCTCCAGGTCTCCCAATGACTCAGACTATAACTGGCAGGCCAACAAACCCACTGTTAAGGATAGGTAACCAAAAAAACTAGCTAAGTATTTGATAAAATCAGTCCTAGATAGCAAAAGGGTATTGGTATACAAGAATCTACATTTTGTTGTGGAGAACTACTTTTAACATAATTTTAACTAAAAATGTTAAAATACAATTTAAAATGCTTAAAAAATTGCAATGCACATATATTTATATTAGAATTTTATGATTAATCAATTATTAATTCATAATAGAACATAATAATTGAGCAATCAGTAGCAAAGTTAGCAAGAATTGCCAACTTTGTTATAATAAGAAAATTGTATATTATTAGGGTGGCAGCATTACTTGAGACCACCTGTGAAGACCGCCTTCTATACATAGTATTATTCTAAGATTAAAATACTTGTTTATTACTGTTCTTTATATTTAACGTGGTTTCCTTTACTTATGCTTTAATTTAATTTTTCAAAACCATCAAAAGTAACAAATTAACAATAAGTGGGTAATGACTACCAAACAAATTGGTAATTTTAATTAAAATAGGCTAGTACTATTGGGTGGAGTATAGTGCTTTTTTATTGTATAGTATGTTTGATTATATACATATATATATATTATATATATATATATATAATATATATATATATATATTATATATATATATATATATATATTTGTATGTGTGTGTGTGTGTGTATAAAAAGATTTCATTAATCTAATAGATGGACTAGTTATGGTTTTCAATGTGTTCAGGTTGTCTTTCATGTTCATCAACGAAAAGCTAAGTGATGTGCACTTCATTGTGGGACGAGATGAAGCGAGACAAACGATCCCTGCTCACAAATTTGTGCTGTCCATAGGCAGTGCTGTATTTGATGCCATGTTTAATGGAACCCTCGCTACGGATGCAGCTGAGATAGAAATCCCTGATGTAGAACCCTCTGCTTTCATAGCTCTTCTCAGGTCAGTTTTACTCATTTTATTTTTTTAGAGTACTGATATAGTGATAGTTACGAGAGAGAGGTAATACCATCACCCTTGAAGGGACATCATAAGTGAGGATTTCTATCCCATATAAAAAAAACCCTTAAGGTTTTGACCAGGGTTGAACTCGTAATGTCTTTGAAGCAACCCTCCGGACTACCTATATTTATAACTTGGTGTTAAAAATCACTGCCTTCAGACTCCCTTCGTTTGTCTTAAGATGGTAAATACATCCGTTTCATTCTCAGCTGTCACCTATACAGCATTGACCACACTCAATGCTGCTTATCTTTTATGATCCAACAAAAATTAAATTTTATTAAAACAAAACTTGGTGTATTTATTTATTACATATAGGTATACACTTGTACCAAATTTCAACTCAATTGGATTATTTTACATTTTTTTAAAAAACGTTCACAAGTCATCTGATACAAATTGAACTAATATTGACAACGAGAAGAAACTTATGCTAGTCTAGTACATGGTCACATGCGTGTCAAATCTCAATCCGATGGCATCATCTTTCTGCATTTTATGGTTCTTCAAAATATTTGCTTAGTCATTGTGGTTAATGACGGAATAAAAATATTTTCCTAATAGCACAACTACAGTTATAGACTGATTTTTGTTCTAAGTTTCAACTCTGTAGCATAAATACACTAGGAGCTATGATGACACCATACAACCACACATACAGACAAGCAACTTTGTAAAAATCACTCAGGAGGTCTTAAAAACACCTGAAACAAATAAATCCGGTGACACTCCGGTTTTGGATTTCTTTGCAAACACAACACTTGTCCTATATTCCCACATTATAAATGAGGGAAAGTAAAAAATGATTTTTAATTTGTCAATATTGAATCAAATACGATATTTTAGCATGTTCTATATAGTTTTTTTTGTCTTCGTGTATTCTATGTGTTTTTGTATATGCAATAGTGTATGTATGTATGAATGTGGATATTATATGTACAAGAATAAAATAACTTTATAAGACTATGTAAATATTCACTTTTCTTTTATGCTTTATTAACAATTTAAAATCTTTGTTTAAATTTACTATTAATTTAACAAGAAAAATTGGTAAATTTTAATAGAAATTACTAACTTTATGTAGTATAATATTTAAAAATCTTTTTTTAATTAAGAAATTATATCTGTACACAAAAAAAAGCAACAGCTTAAAAAAATAAATTAAAAAAATGCGAACTAAAAGTTGCCACAGCTACGGCTGATTAGACTTAAGTATTTTCTTGAATATGTAAATATTTATATGTTTTTATTCATTGTCTAATAAATGGCTATTCTATTCTATTCTATTCTATTCTAAAAGTAAAAAATGGAAAAAGGTTACCACATTTAAGTAACAATTACATAATAGTTTATTTTTCCACTCACCTAAGATGACCATTTATATTAATAATAATCATACATGCTTGTAGTTGCTGCTCTTAGTTTTGTCATAATTTAAATGGTATCCTCAAGGAATTCCTCAATATTAATAAGATTTACTTCTTAATAAACTAAGAACTAATAACATGATATTTAAATTACTCAGCAGGAAAATTAATTATCCTTATATCAAACTTATTTAAGTGTTTAGTACCCATATGTAAGCATTTACTGATAGCTTTGTTGGTTAAAGCAACTGAGCCTTTGGGTAGCCTTTTCAAGGGATACCTCTTGTTTTTCAGGTAGCCCACAGTTTCAAATCTCAGTTAGGCTACTTGTTTTTCACACTAAATAGCTGTTCTCTGGTTTTACCTTTTTCTTAAAACGAGATTTGAGCTGTTGAATAAAATGTTGGGTGATCTTTAACATGAAGACTACTTCACTTAATTTCAAGCATGCTAATTGGTAAGTTAATAGATGCTTGCTTGAGAAGCTACCAGCTCTTACTACTTACAGTGTGATGTGGATATGCTTATGACGCCTGTGGTACATAACATAGTACAGGTTAGAAATCTGAATATACTCACTATAAAGTAGAGTGAGGCAGATGAAGGAAGCAAATTGATACTACGTTGGTCTCTTAAGACTGCTCTCTGAGTCTAAAGAGAGCATTTGACTGCTCTCAAATAGTTTTAAAGAGTAATGCAAACTTATCGATTTCGTATGAGTCTCATGATTTCACGTGGGGCCATTTTGGAAATTCTGAGATCATGTTTTCAATATATTTTAATCAATTTTTTAGGGCATGTGTCATGTGAACATTTTCATCCATTATATTTACGTAAAGGCATAGTTGATAGAAGATATCTGTATGTTCGTTGCATTGAGGAATATTATTTTAATAACTGTTTAATTGGTTGCTGTAGATTCTTATACACAGACACAGTAAAGATAGGGCCTGAGACAGTGATGACTACCCTGTACACTGCCAAGAAGTACGCTGTACCCGCTCTAGAGGCCCACTGTGTTGAATTTCTTAAGGTATCAAAAACCATACGTACTAATTATAATAAGCTTTATTTACATTATTTTCAGAACAGAAGTCTTCAAGTGTTTGTCCCAACATTCCCTGTAAATATTTTCCACTACTCTATTTCAAAGTTCTTCTCTACCTGAACATGAATATTCCTCCTCTCCTTTTGAAATTTCTGGGAATCCACTTAATAGTCAAGTTGGAACCCCTGTTTTGTCTATTCTTGCCAGAAGACTAACCAATGTCCATTTAATCTAATGAGCTAAAGATTTTTCAGCCTTGTTGCTTTAACTAGAGCAATTGTTCTCAACCCGTTTTACCCATCCGACACTTAAAAAATTTTCATCCATTCTTGTTCTCCCCCTTCACCCCACGTAATACACATGCAAATCCATTTTCTGTAATTGATCGGAATTCAGTACATAAATCATACTTATATTATAAACATAACGAGAACTATTTAAAATTTAAATAATGTAATGCTAATTCATTTAGTCAGCAAATGTTTGGCAAAATACAAATTTTCAAATTTAGGTTCATATTCAAAGACATTTTCCTAACATTCTCCTTAAGGAACAAGAGAATGTTAGGAAAATGTCTTTGAATACGGGCCTTGTTTAGGTGTTCTCTTGCTGTTGAATCAGACTGAAACCAAGGAATTAGGATTGGTCCGACCTAAACAAATGAAAAACTGTAAAATAATTGAAAATATATTTTTTAATAAATTAAATCTGTTTTAAACTGATCAGGCACGAATGTCTAGCTAAATTAAAAATTGCTACAAACATGGCTAATAACAGCAGGACACTAACAATGTCTCAAAGGCGCTGTGTACATGAAGTTCTAAAAATAGATTCCCACTCCTCTAAAAATGTTTTTGGTATCCCTGGTTAGGAATCAATGAATTAGATATTTGTTAGTAACGCTATTGGTACTTTTCCAGCCTACCTTATTCAAATACCTCCGGTGGTATGTTTTGGGGAAAAAAGTGAATGTTATGCTCTTGTTACTGTTACAAGTATTAGCCCATTTGCCAATTCTCATCAAAAATATTACATTTTTGAGGTTATTCGGATGAGAGAAGTGCTGGGGGAGGGCATAGAAATATATACTAGAGGGGGTATAGCCTATCTCAATCCATTGAGAGGCCTGAAACATCATTTTGGGGCTCTCAGGGGCTCTGTGTAACCTTATTGAAACCTCTTTCAAGAGTGATTAAGGTTATTATAAATTAATTGATTTTGCCTTCCCACACATAGTTTGTGTTTTGATTTGTATTTTTTTTTACTTTTTACTATGCAAATTATTGATTATTTGATTATATTTTAAGTGAAGGTGGTCAGGTTACATTTTTTATGTTTCAAAATTTAATCTATTCGGCCCCTTCAAAGAATAATATTTCTATGGGGGAGGGAGTGGGGTCAATTCTTCTTGTTTACTTGGTTACCTTAGCATGTGATATATGTTTGACAGTATTTGTTAAATTCCCATCAGTCTACATTTAGGAACCGACCCTGTTATTTTTAATATTTTATTATTATCTTGTTTTACTGTTAATTGATCTCTAAGTAATATTATATAATGCTAAATTATAATTTCTTTCATAAAATAGGAGATTATGTAGTTAGGCATTAAAGTTGCATTTTATTGCTAAGGAAATTTGTTGTTTACGAGTACTAGGGAGTTAAATCAATTAAGGGCCTATAAAAATCCAAAGAGACAAATAATTAGAGGGAGAACTTAGGTAGAATTACACAGTGTTAAGGGGTCTGGAAGTAAAACAGTTTTCGTAAGGTACCATAACTTTACTTACTCCTGCTTGAGCCTCCCTAGAGAGACTAGAAACTCCCCACCCCTCTACAACCTCTATCAGAGCACATATTAATAATTCACCCCACAAACAGCAGGTATTTTTCTGTGACGTCACATTAAATCATTTAAAACTCAGATAATTAAAGAATATATGCAATAAATAATAGTTAAAACTTATTTAAAATTCATTTTACTTACTATAAGACAAAATAGTTGAAAAAATAATGTAATATTTACTGAAAAATATATAGTTATGGTACCCAAAGAATGATAAGAGCTTTTGTATCCTACCTCAAAGTATTAGTCTCTTTGTAAAATCATAAATCTATGACATGAATCGCTCAAAGAATTGAACAGTCCAGAGAAGTTGAGGAGTAGTATAGCGGACATACAATTTAACTTATGGTCCTCTGGACATACTGTTTTTAAGTCTATATGATCTAAAGTTGAACTTTACATCCTCCAGCTGTAAAAGTAAAATAATTAACACTGTACTTAAAATCATTAATTATTATTATTTACTACTGTGGACTGTGGTTGTGAAGTATCTGATTTACTGTACTAAGAAGAATTCCTCTTGCATTTGTATTTTAAATGCTAAACAGACTATTACGGAAGTGTAACCTTTGAGGTTTTCCATCGGTGAAAGGCTGTTTTGTAAAAATTTTATGTTTACATTTCAAACAAACCTCTACTTGGAGAAGACATATTTTTCTTGACTACATTACTTTAATTGTCTTATCTTGTCTTAGTCGAATCTGGGTGCTGACAATGCATTCATGCTGCTGACACAAGCCCGCCTTTTTGATGAGCACCAGCTAGCCTCACTGTGTCTAGAAACCATAGACAAACACACAGCTGAAGCTCTGTCTGCTGATGGTTTTACCGACATAGACCAGGAGACCCTGAGGGTGGTGCTGAGGAGAGACACTCTCAGGATATCCGAGACCAAACTCTATCAGGCTGTCATCAGGTGAATTATTTTTATTCTCACACTTCTTTTTAATCTCAATTTTGATGTTTATCCTAAATATTGTCTACCGATTTTGATATTGTTAACCGATTTTGATGATTGAACCTGGGGCCTCGCCTGCACTTAGAAAAGTTTGGCCCCCCTGACGAAGTATTTTCAGTAAAAGTCCCTTATAGATGTGTGAATATCTCCCCATCTGGGATTGGGATAACTCCCCTCCCCCCTTTCAAGTTTAGGCTGGCTACAGGCCTGCATGTGTGTCTGCGTATTATTGACCTCTAAAGGCCACCAAAGTTCTAAAGTTTTTATCTGCTTTAGTTCTCGATATTTGGTTGTTTCGACTTAGCTGCTACACCCTGTATACTCAGAGTAAAGAAGTTAAAGAGTACCTATATACTCAAAGTAGAAACAATTTTTAAACTTTCCACAAATTTGATCTT
The DNA here is from genome assembly GCA_018340805.1 of Microvelia longipes. NCBI lineage: Eukaryota > Metazoa > Arthropoda > Insecta > Hemiptera > Veliidae > Microvelia > Microvelia longipes. The sequence continues at coordinate 39,409,275 of JACMZG010000022.1, read as the reverse complement.
GCATGTAAAGTAAGAAAAGAAATAATATAACTTCAGTAAGCGCAGTAGAATTTTCTACAATAATATCAACACCAACAACGTCTTTCAACTAATTTTAAACTTTATTAAGCTGAGCTGGCTTTCGGCTATAATGCCATCTACAGTGTCGTGGTGACATGTTGAGTCTTTCAATTCAAATCATATTCCATGAATTGAAAGACTCAACATCTCACCACGACACTGTAGATGGCATTATTGCCGAAAGCCGGCTCTGCTTAATAAAGTTTGAAATTAGTCGAAAGACGTTGTTGATGTTGATATTATTTAAGAAAAGAAAAATTTAATTCAAGTATTTATTTTGAATTATAACTGTGTCAGCATTTAATTGACACAGTTATGATATTTTGTAACATGTCTGTAAACACCAACAACACTGGAATAATGCTCCTGGTTTGAGGCACAGTAAACTCATGTTGAGAGGTCCTCAAGCCAAACTGACAGATGCTCTTCTAAAGCTAAATAAGAAAAACTTGAGTATAGTGACGGGCTTAATAACTGGTCATTGTCACTTACGCAAACATATGCATACAATCGGCATATTTCAAGAAAAGCCTGTCTGTAGACTCTTTGGCCAATGCCCTGAAACATCAACTTTGAATGCGAAGCTCTAGCATACCAGAGATTTCTGTTTTTTGGAGAAGCCACACTAAGCAGAATTGAAAACCCAGATGCCAATTTAGTACACAAACTTTTAGAAATAATAAAAGGAAAGGATCTCCTATAAGCTTAGAACACGAGGGTACTTGTACAAAAGACTCAAAGTCGCAGTGCAAAAGGTTTTACACCTACCCTCACAATTAATAATAATAATAATAATAACATGTCTGTAATGTTTTAGCTATTTTGTATACTACTTTTTTATTAAATTTCCTTTATTATCAGTCATTTATGATACATTTAAAAAATTGTTTGTTGGGTTGGTACACCTAGTTAAGACTGTGTTACTGTTTTCAGTAGAATTCTATTGTGTTTGGTCTTGTGCTCCTCCTTCTATACTTATTTTATTCTATTTTAAGAGTAGACTGTATATAGTTTGTTACTAATAGTACTATTGTTTAGATGGTGTGAAGCTGAGTGCAGTCGACAGGGCCTTGAAGTGAACGGAGACAATGTGAGATCTGTGCTTGGTCCCACTTTGTTCCTGCTCCGTTTCCCTCTCATGTCCGTGGAAGAGTTTGCATCCGGGCCGGCCCAGTCTTCTGTACTAACCGACAGAGAGATTGTCTCTCTATTCCTGTACTTTACTCTCAACCCTAAACCAGTCATCTCTTTTAAGTAAGTTAAAATTAACCGCAGATTAACATCATGACTTGCATAATACATGTTACCTGTTGATCAACTTGTCTTGCAAGTGTTAGTTATAATGTTATTAACTATGGTATAAACTTAGTACCAAATGGAAGGAACCCACTCAGTATGAGATGAAAAAATTAAGGTACAGAGCACCTCGGAACTTTTTCCCAACATATTGAATTCAGTACGCTCATCTTCCCTACTTTGCGCTTGCTTAGCTTGTCCTCAGACAATACGTATCACTTCGCTCGTTCTTAAACAGTTAATACATTCGTTCATTCTCAGTGGCCATCCATCCAGGCACTGTCCTTGCTCGATGCAGCTGAAGTATTATATATATATATATATATATATATATATATATATATATAATATATATATATATATATATATATATATATATTACATATACATATTTTTTTTATTACAATTGTACTTTTAGAAATGTAGATTTGTACTGTACTACTTAAAGCTGACAATGTGTTAATGTTTTAGGGATACTCCAAGGTGTTCAGTGACTGGGAAAGAACTCATTGTCCATAGATTTTCTAGTATGGAGAACAGATGGGGATATAGTGGAACTAGTGACAGAATTAGGTCAGTCTCTAATTTGCATTTAGCGGTCTATTCATCCCTCTGGTCTTATATTCAGTTATGACCTTAGCTATAATGAGACTTGGGGTATTACTTGAACACCCCAAGGAAAGAAATCAAAAAGTATATCATTTGATACTACCGTGTAAAGAGATAAAAATATAAAAACAAATACTCTAAATATTATTTAATGAGATAGATATATAAAAACAAATGTTCTAAATGTTATTTTAATGAGATAGAAATATAAAAACAAATACTCTTAGTATTATAATAATAACATAGACTTAAAAAAGTTAAGTATTCTACAACAACAGAATATTCTACAAACTTAGTTTATCAAAATCCAAAGTATTAATAAATTTAGAAAGAATGTTAAAACATTTGAGAAACATTTTAAAAATAGTTGGGCTCCAAGATTTTCCTTTTGTGACGAGACTTGCTATTAGTTTTTCTCTGCATAAAAAAGTGAAAAGTCTAAAATAAAATAACTATTCCTATGTTTGTGGAGTAACTCCACCGCAGGTGCATGATGGCTCTGTAATGATGTTAAAATGGTGGAGAGATGCTTTGTTGGAGCCATCTATAGTATTGTTATATGGCTTGATAATACAGTATTATTCTACATTGAAGTTCATTGTGATGAATAAGCCAAAACAAAATGGCAGATAATGAAGATAGCAGTCGGGTGATAAGGATGTTTAGTTCTTTATTCAGCATATTTGTTTAGGATATGTTAATGCTAAAATGGTGGGGACATTTGATGAATTAAAGGTTATTGTAATATCTCTAGGGGAAAGCGATTTCATAGGTTTCATAAGTTTGAGATAAAGGGTTTAAAATTCAAGAGGAAGGGGCTAAGATATTTAGTTTCCCTATAATTATGTTGTGGAAAAAACTTATATTTCAGGTTCGTTGTGGATCGTAAAATATATGTGGCAGGGTTTGGACTGTACGGATCATTCCTCGGACCAGCAGAGTATGATGTTCAGATGGAAGTGGATACAGCAAGTGGGGTGGTGTGTGGGTACAATCACACACGCTTCACCTCAGATGGATCTACATACCCTTTCAGAGTCATGTTTAAAGAGCCCATCGAGATAAGGCCCAACTCAAGCTATATAGCTTCTGTCACACTCAAGGTATCCTTGACTTCTTATAATACAACACACGGCTAAAATCAAATGACAGCGCGCCAAAAATCTATGACGGAAAGAATTCTATTGGTTCAGACCGACCACGCTCCTTTCCCCTCCTCCTCATGCCAACCTCGGTTTAAAAAAATACCTTTTTCGTAAATAAAATCATAAAAAGGCAACACTGGTTGTAAACATTTGTAACCTCGCGTCGCTTTTATTTCCCTCACTGTGCATATTGATCTGTTTGAGTTCGTTTCGTTTCATTCCAATCTGTGCAATTCATCCAATTATTGCGGAGTTGTAATATGATCTGAGTGTCTATATTTGAAGCATGGTCATTGACGTATTCTTCAAGCATTTCTTGCAATTTGAGTGCAGCGCAGGGTCTGTAGTCTGTTAACCAAATGACACAATTTTTTTTTGGAAAATTCCATGTCTTTCAATAGATGACAGTCTTGACTTTTTATGTCATGAATGCATATTGTGTCATATTATTTTTATAATATGAAACAATACGCTACAAACTTAACAAAAAAAAGCAGTTTGTTTTGGAAAAAGTAATTATAGCTGACGACTTATTTAAATCTTCTAACTTTTATCATAGAACTATTATGATCCATTGCATTACGTAATTAACAACTTTAACTCCACTTAATTTATACTTCCCGAACAAATTTAAAGCAACACTTAGTTGGTAAATTTATAAGATACAACAATATTCCTACTTAAAATAAATAATTTTTAAAAAATAAAAAAATAAAATAAAACAAATAATAAAAATCAAAACATAACCTGACTTACAGTGTTGCCAGAGTAGGGAATTTTTTTTGTTACTTAAAAGAAAGGATTTTTTGTTAAAAAAGAGGGTTGAAAGCATTGAGATTTTGGCGGGCTGTCAATTTACTTTAGCCGTGTGTTATATTATAATCAAAATTTATTATACCTCTGAGACTACAAGACACTTACATGTGTATCCTAAAATCATTAAGGTTGAACCGACCCTTCTAAAATTTTTAAGACATAAATGTTAACATGGAAAGTTTCTATGGTCGAACCTAAGATGCTATTTTTCCTTGAGCAGTTAATTGGTTCCTAAGGCGCAAGCCGAGGGACCTAAAGCATTTTACATTTAACAGAGCATTTAAGCAATAAGGTAATTGCAAGAGGAAAATTGCATTTTACTCCCAAGGTGCATACAAATTTTATCTTCAGACGTTGACGTCATTTAGTTGTTATTATATTCTTATTTTCATACATTTTGTTGTATTTTATTATTTTTTTGGGGTCAGACACCCCTTTAAATTTTGGGGGCGCTGCCCCCCCCCAAAAAAAAAATCAAAACATTTCTTTATTGCTCCAAACAACTTCTTTTGAAGAATTTTGAGCCAATAAAAAAATTGTTTTGGTCCCCCTTATAAATTTTGGAGGTCCCGCCCTGGGAAAGTGTTTCAAAAATTGATTGGTCCCCTATATAAATGTTGAGGATATCCTAAAAATTGATATAATTGGCTCTAACCCCAATATTAGGAAACACTTTTTATTCCCAAGGGAGGGAAAGTAACTTTTTCTCCCTTGGGAGTAAAAAGTGCTTCTTTACTCCCTAAAAACTAGTCAATAAACTTCACATTATACACCGTATGGATTTAAAGTTTTTGTTTCAATTACTAAAAGTTCCAATGTGGCATAGAGGCTGGGTAAGTGTAAATATTGATTTAGGTTAAACACTGACTTTTATGATAAAAATTACTGGTATTTAAACTAGCTTTAAGAGGGATGTAACCTTGTTTTTCCCCACTTAAATTATTCTGATCACCCAGATAGATAATTTCTCTGGGAAAACTCTTTTATTTGGTAATTTATTGAAAAATTATGGGTTTTTTAAGTATAGAATTGAGGTTAGTTTGTTTGGAATGACCTCAAGTTCAACTTTAACTTCTAAAGAACAATGAATCAGTCATCTTTCCATACTTCCAACTCTAATTTGATTCTAAAGTGGATTTATGTTGTTTCAGGGTCCTGACTCTCACTATGGTTCCAAAGGAATGTGGAGAGTACCTGTGGAGTGCCCTGATGGCAAGGCAATTACTTTCCAGTTCTACTATGCACCTGGTACTAATAACGGAACCTCCGTGGAAGACGGTCAGATACCCGAAATTTTGTTCTACACTTAACTACCATCACAGTCCGATGAGTACACATAGACGTCTCATTGAATACAGATTCAATGAGACGTCCAAGTGTACTATCAGTATAGAACGTATCAGGTTGCTTTCAAAGAGTGCACTACACCTAGAGAGATGCAATAGTTCTTCAGGGACTTCTAATAGTTTCGGTTTTAATCAGTTGACAGCCTTAATGAAATCAACCAGGGAAATAATTCCATTGGTGCATGCTTCCTCTAAAGTTTAAGATGTAAATTAACCAATAGTATTCATTCCTTTACTCATTTCTGGTGAGCTGTTAATAGATCAAAACCAAATCTGTGATTGTATTACAGATTAATAGAAGGATAGGAAAGACAGAGAGCTCTCTAGGTAAAGTCTATACTCTTTCATTAATTTTTTCATTATTTTGGTTTCAAAACTTGATTGTTTCTCTTAGAAGATTAATTCTAAAAATAATTCTAGTATTGAGAGTAACCAGTGTCAAAACATGTGTACTGATCCGCGCAAGTAACATTTTGATTGTAAATTGTTACCATTAGAAAAGTTATTAAATATTTGTTTAGTATTTTTGATAGTTTGTAATTAAGGTGTTGGTTGGGCTTCAATTATGTCCAAGCATTTACGGGAAACTATAGTTGATCTAGTTGTCAGGAAAATTGAAAGCTGAGTAAACCCTGGTCGAACATACTATCAAATGTTTTAAATACTAAAATTATTGCCGAGTTGGTGAATTTAATTGTTTGAAATCCTCCAAAATAAATAAACGTGTGTTTTTAAAACTAGCAGTATTGGGTTTCAAAACAGAAAAAAATAAACCAGGAACAAAGGGGGCTTTGGGATGAGACAATTATAAAAAGTGGTCAAAAAAAGGATTACTTAAATATAAAAGGAAACAAAATGATAAAATTTTTCTCTCTTAGTTATTGATTATTATTGGACCATCATCAGTGGCTAGTAAAAAAAATAACACAGTGAAATATTAAAAATAAAAATGTATTTCAAAGACACTATAGGGATTCCCTATAGTGAAGAAATTAAAAAAACAAATTAAGATCCAAAAATAGACTAAAGAATGAGCATAAATGGAGTCCATTGTGATAGAACGAAAGAATAGAAAGTCTCTCCACAGTTCAAGATATTTATTTACAATAAAGCAGTGCGCTTTCAACCTAACAAGAGGTCATCATCAGTGATGACGACCGAAGACCTCGTGTAAGGTTGAAAGTGCTTTGCTTTATTGTAAATAAATATCTTGCACCGTAGAGAGGCTTTTTATTCTTTCCTTCTACTATGAATAATATTAAACAAGCAATGAAAAAATATTATGTTTTATACTTTTGTTCATTTGGCAGATTTTCTTTTGAAATGATGGTTTTGAGGATGTTTTGATGATAGAAGTAGAGTGGGGAGACAGGCCGTTGATTTAGCTTGGCTCCTAATTCCAAAAATCAAACAAAGTATATATATATATATATATGTGTGTGTGTGTGTGTGTGTATATGTATATGTATAATTACACACACACACACAGATATATATATATATATATATATATATATATATATATATATATATATATATATATATATATATATATATATATGTATATATACATATATATTAATTTTTAGAATTTCATGTGTTACTTTTTTTGTTAGAAATGATGTCTTTTGTTTTATGTCCAGTTTAATTTATTTTAAACAAACAATAAGTAACTACCAAAGGAGTATTTATTTTTTTGTTTATATTACAAAGCTTTTCATGTATGGTTCAGACTTTTATAAACATGAACGGGTATTTAGTGTGGTTCTGCTATTTTAATCTTGTTTACAGAGTTATGATTAGTTGATAGCCTATCCTAATAATAAGGGAGAAAAGGTATTCCATTGTTTTTTCGTAGTGGTGGGAGGCATAATGAGAAATAGAATTCATATCCCACTGATTAGAGCAGCCTGTAATGTGTATATAGAATTCTTGGGTAACATACTGAATATGCCTTAAGTAGAAGTTCTAGCACCACTTAGGTGACGTACTGAATATAACTTTAGCAGAGTTCTAAGCAATACTTGGCCGACATACTAAATATAACTTAAGCAGAGTTCTAGCACTACTTAGGTTAACATACTAAATATAACTTCAGCAGATTGCTAGCACTACTTTAGTGACATACTGAATATAACTTAAGCAGAGTTCTAGCACTACTTAGGTAACATACTAAATATAACTTAAGCAGAGTTCTAGCACTACTTGGGTGACATACTGAATATAACTTAAGCAGAGTTGTAGCACTACATGGCTGACATACTAAGTATAACTTAAGCAGAGTTCTAGCATTACTTGGGCGACATACTGAATATAACTTAAGCAGAGTTCTAGCACTACTTGGGTGACATACTGAATATAACTTAAGCAGAGTTGTAGCACTACATGGCTGACATACTAAGTATAACTTAAGCAGAGTTCTAGCATTACTTGGGCGACATACTGAATATAACTTAAGCAGAGTTCTAGCACTACTTGGGTGATATACTGACTATAACTTAAGCAGAGTTCTAGCACTACTTGGGTGACATACTGAATATAACAAGCAGAGTTGTAGCACTACATGGCTGACATACTAAGTATAACTAAGCAGAGTTCTGCATTACTTGGGGACATACCTAAATATAACTTAAGCAGAGTTCTAGCACTACTTGGGTGACATACTGAATATAACTTAAGCAGAGTCTAGCACTCTTGGGTGACATACTGAATATAACTTAAGCAGAGTTCTAGCACTACTGGGCGACATACTGAATATAACTTAAGCAGAGTTCTAGCACTACTTGGGTGACATACTGAATTAACTAAGCAGAGTTGTAGCACTACATGGCTGACATACTAAGTAAACTTAGCAGATTCTAGCATACTTGGGCGACATACTGAATATAACTTAAGCAGAGTTCTAGCACTTACTTGGGTGAACATACTGAATATACTTAAGCAGAGTTCTAGCACTACTTAGGTAACAACTAATATAACTTAAACAGAGTTCTAGCACACACTAATATAACTTAAGCAGACTACATGCTGTACTAAGTATACTTAAGCAAGCACTACTGGGACTACTTAGTACTACATACTATAAGTATAACTTAAGCAGAGTTTAGGACTACTTAGGTACCATATAAATATAACTTAAGCAGAGTTGTAGCATACTTGGGCAACATACTAAGTAAGCAGACTAGTATTACTTGGCGGAATACTAAATATAACTTAAGCAGAGTTCTAGCTCTACATGGCTGACACACTAAATACATCTTAATCAGAGTTCTAGCACTACTTGGGGAAATTCAAGTTATTTTTTTATTGTGATTTAACTTTAAGATAAAAAAATATATATTAATTGTAAAAAGGGATTATGTATGAATGTGTTTGTTTTGTTTTGGTTGTGTTTAGATTTTTAAAATTATAAATTATGTAAAAGTCTATTAAAAAAATTAATTTAACTTTACCATATGGTTTATTTTAGTTTTACTTTTAAAGGACTGTAATTAGTGTCCAGTACAAATTCTTTCTTGGTGTCAGGAGAAACTTGAAAAAATTGAATCGAAAGCTTCATTTTATTATATAAATATTGCTTATTGTATATTTATTATCATTTTATAATATTTTATAGAAATCATATGAAGAAGTATATATAATAATAATTAATGCCCGTTTAGAGCCTTGCAGGTCATCAGGATAACCCCTGCGGAACCACCTCAAGGTGGAGTAGCAACCGTTACGCTCAAGTGTATTCTAAAGCTGGCGATAATTTATCTAAACAATAATCTTCTATAAACTAAGAGCATAACCTGGGATGCGAACCCCAGACCTCCGTGGGTGTCAAAGGTCAGTGTAAAGACTAACGCCTTAACGACCTTGGCCACGGAGGCGGCATATGAAGAAGTAAGTATCTTATTTTTAGTGGATTTCTTCTCTTGATCGGGGAATTTTTAGGATTTCGTTGATCATGAATATATAATAATTAAAAACTAAAATATACATACTTAAAAAATAAATAATAAATAAAAAAAATAAATAAATAACTAAAAAAAAACATTTAACTCTACCCAAGTAAATTTATTTACAGGGGTAGAAAACATTGTGGGAAATCTATTAATAATTTATCACCATGTATTTAAGGTTTAGTGTTGGCAGGCCTGAAATTTTTGAGAAGGTAGAGTTTTGCAGTGAGTAATTTGAATGGTTGATGGTTTGATGACTTGCACATCTTGATACTCCCCCTCACTCTCTGCTGTCAGACTTGCTGAGTCACTCTGGTATTGGATTGCACTATGCTGATAATGATTGTTGTCGGCACTGTGTTGTCTCGGACTGAGTCTCCCTAGTGAACAGACCTGACCGACTCCAATGCAAGAACTGAATGGGTCTATTCTGTCTTCACAATTCAGTTTCATTCCTTCTCCACTCTCTATATCTATTAACTTAATGTCCTGAGCAAGAACATACTGCTAAATTTACAAAAGATACAACAGTCACTTTGAAATATTTTTTGTTAACTTTCTGGGAGCCCACTATCACAGTACTGTATTCTGTTCTTGTTTTTATATGGTACTAGTGATGGCCTCTTGTTAGGTACTAAACACTTTCAGTATTTATTAAGTTTAAAAAAATTGGGTAGGGGGTACCTCAATTTTTCTCATTAAATTGGATTGGCTACGACCATCCTCCCTACTTTGGACTCGTTTGACTCGCCCTCAGCATGTACAAGTTACATATACAGCAACATATCTTAGGACTCGCCTCCTTTGTCGTCAAATAGTAAATAATAAACTGCGTAGGTTTCCGCAGTTATTGTCATGAAGATTTAGGTCTTCCAGTGGTGACCGCGTCAATGTAGATGAAGAATCCGACGTTTCGGTTCTCTACAAAATTGAACTGGTTCAGTTTTGTAGAGCATTGTGTTTCTATCCATGATGTCCTACATCCCTGAAGATGCCTCCCACTGTGGAAGCGAAACGTCGGATTCTTCATCTACATTGACGTGGTCACCACCGGAAGACCTAAATCTTCAAATAGTAAATACATCCGTTTCATTCACAGCAATCACCCATCCAGGTACTGACATTCCTCGATGCTGCTTAACTTTTATAATTTAACAAAAATCATGGATATACTTGTCATATTGAGCTATTGGTTAGCTTACCAAACCATACCAATGTGCAATATGAAGTAGTTTGTAAAATTGTTTTATTTTATATTGTTAAACTCTTATGATGACTAATTTTTAGTTGAAAGCTTAGTTAATTATTATATATTAAAAAAAATATATAATTTTTTGTGTAATTAATCTGCTTTTATTTATTTTTTTTATAAGTCCACAAAAAAACTTTTTAAAAAAATATATTGAATGACTGTGCACATAAACTTACGTGGAAAGACTCAGCGACAGGTTGGTGTGTGTTTGCACCTGGGCACCTGTCATGGCTTTTTAAAGCTTTGGCACTCTCTTTATTTTCTTGGGAAATATCTCCCTTGTCATTGCTTGATCCTTCTCTAACTTTTCTGAAAGAGTTTTATAAAAACTTTTCCTTATTTTTACTTATGTTATTACTTTTTACTGCAGATATTATTATTATTATTAAAGATTGGGGTTGGAGTCGAGGATAGACCCAATTTCCACTGCGACTGGAAGTCTATTGTACAATCCCCTCAATTGGTCCAGGTCAGAATAATCCTTTTTCCCGGACTAGGTCTAGGATCTTTTTGACCAGTGATTCATTGGTAGAGGCAAACTTAGTGAGAATGCTGCTACCAAAGTTGGAGAACCTTTGAAAGGCTAGGGCTTCACATTTCAGAGTATGTGAGAGGCAGTTTCGGTTTCCAATTCACAAAGCCTGCACACTGGATTATTTTTGAAGATACCAATGGTATGGAGATGTTTTCAGATGTGACAGTGACTAGTCAGTAGTCCAGTTATTGTTCCAAGGTCCTTTCTGCTTAGACTGAGGAGGTCCTCAGTTACTTTGCAGATATACAGGAAAAGAATTGTGTTCACAAAAATATCTAAAACTCGGATTTCACCTGAATTTTCCGTTTCAGGGACTTTTTAGACCTCCTGAGTGGTTTTCACAAAGTTGTCTGCCTGTATGTGTGTGTGTCTGTAATCATCATAGCTTCCAGTGTATTTAAGTTAGAGAGTTGAAACTTGGTATAAAAAGTTAATCTTAATTTGTGGTATCAAGAAAATATTTTTTTTATGATTTTGAAATTCATCAAATGTTTTGATCGATATGAAATCTAGCATGTAGTCATATATAATACCAAAAAATGTAAGTAAGTTTCATCTCAGCAGTATTATATAATTTTTTTCAAATGACTTTTATACATTTTTTTAAGAAATAGTAAAAATTTAAAAAAAATCAAATCAAAGAAACTAAACTATTAGAGGAGGATATTAATAATTCTTTATATTATTATATACTTATTATTCTTTTTTATATCTTTGATTAATTTTAAGTATTTTGTATGTATCATTTTTAAACATTGATTATAGTTATTACACCTATAAATTATATTCACAATTTTTTTTTTTTTTTTTTTGGCTATTGACAGATGTCAAAAGAAAATTAAATTTTTCTCATGCAACTCTTAAATGCTCAGTTTTTGTTTCTGATTCTGTATTATAAATGTAATGTATGTATTATGTATGTATTATGTATGTTATGTATGTATTTGTTTATGTATCTGTATTGCTTCTCGATTCTGTATTGTTTCTGATTCTGTATTACCAATGTTAATTATTTGTATTTTGTATTATGTATATTTGTATTTTGGACCATTGGTCTGTTTTTAAATAAATAAAAAAAAAAAAAAAAAAAAAAAAAAAAAAAAGATATAACAGCTCTTTCATTCCTTGGGTAGCTAGGTGCCGTAACAGTACATTAGTGACATCACTTTTTTTTTTTCATAATAATTACAATTTCACGTAAATATTACATTATTTTTCAACTATTTTGTTTAAATCAAGTAAAATGAATTTAAAATAAGTTTTAATTTTATCTATTGCATGTATTCTTAATTTTCTGTGTGAATAAAGTGTTTAATGTGGCATCACTGAAAAATGTCCGCCGTTTGTAGAGTGTGTGCCTAATAGGGTTGTAGAGGGGTGGAGGAGTATCTAGTCTCTCTCTTGGAGACTAAGTAGGGTTAAGTACAGTTACGGCACCTATGGAAACTGTCTCACTTCCAGACCCCTTATCACTGTGTTAATCGGGTTCTGTACTCCCCCTAATTGTATTAGTCTCTTTGAATCAAATTGAGTTAAAATTAGATACCAGTGTATTACTTTACGTAATAAAAAGGTGTACTTAGTTTCAAGCTAGTCAGGGCCTGGATGGTGACCCCTGGGATAAAACTAATGTATAACTATCTGAGGAAAGGAAAGCAAGTCCAAAGACACGCTGCAGTATAGATTTGGTGATTTTTATATTCCGAGGATAATGATAAGGAGCTCCGAGGATAATGTGATGAGTAGAAAAGTTCTGAGATACCCTGCACCCAATTTTTTTTCTTTAAATGTTACTAAAAAGTATTTTGTAGGTAAGAAGTATTTTTTATTTTCAAAAAAATTGAAGGTCTACTTTCATGATAAAAATTGACATTTTTTTAAATAAATTTTATGTTTTAATTAAATTTGAAATCTAGGAACATTTTTGAAACTAATACATGAACATATGTTCTTAGGTGTTACACTCAAATGTGATACACTCCTAGGTGCATCTCGCAAAGTTATATTGCGTCAACTGCTCAATTATTTGCAAAAATGTTTAGCATACACAAAAATGATGGTAGTAAGAGATTAGCTCGTATCTGGTGAATACTTCACTTTATATTTTTGGTATTTTAAGTGAAAGCTGAAGTGAGCTGATACTCCTTTGGTGTATTGAAACTGAGTGGGGGCATATCATTATGTTGAGCCATCATAATAATGACAAATTTCTAATGATGGAATGCTTCCAAAATGTAGAATAGCATCTTGCTTTCTACTTTCCTATGTGGCACAGTTATTCTGTTGTTAATATTAATTTATTAAAAAGCATACATCATGAAGGCGTTCTGTGGTGTATTTTCTTGACAACAGCTGTTTGAATGAGATGAGGTTGCTTGTAGATTTTCTTTTTCTTCACTGAAATAAGGATTTTTGTTAAGCACGGAAACACGCATCCAAAGGAAATTTGCCTGGAACATGTGGACCACCGCACCAGAATTTTATACTTTTACGCCATGGTATATTGCACAATTAATAACCCACCTTTTAATTTAAAGAACTTTGTGGAGAAATTTATTTGTTTTGATTTTGCGGGTGGGTCCCTCATCATACTATAACCGGGCTTTGAACTAATTAGGCAAACCCTTACTAATCTATAAGGCACTTAATACTGAGGACCTCCATATGGGTCGTCTGCGATGTGACTCCCCTTCATACCAGTTTGCCTTCCATACTGGAGAGGGAAACCAAATATGATTTCTTAAATCCTATGACAAGGGAGTATGAGTAGCAGCACAATGGAAGTAGGAGTAGAGGAATACCAAGGAAATTAGAAACTTACATATGAGGAGACTGCATGCAAGGACACACAAATCTTAACTTCTTCCTTATCTTACTCATTTCTCCTGTCACTTATAATTTGTTTACACAACAAAGGGATTTGTAAAAGGTTGTCTGTGTTCAAGTTATATTGAAATAGAATCAACAGGTAACTTTATTCACATATTTTGAATTGTCAAAGTATTAATGTCAAAATAAGAAATTTTTGGGGACTCGGGATAATTTAGAGCATTGCAAGATGATAGAAATTCATAAGGGGATTCAATTTGTTGTAAACAAACCAACAACACATTCGTAGGTTTTAACATGAAGTTTTTATAAATGTCATTGAATGACGTCATTGAAAATTTTCTATTTATTCCTGCAATGACGTCAATTCCGGACTATAACCTAACATGTAAAAAAAAATTGATTTCATTCATAAAAACTCTCCAATTGAATCACCTTATAAATTCTATCAGCTTGAGTGCATTGAGCTATTTTAGAGAGGACTATAGATACTTAAATAGTAAGACTGTCGACTCAATGGTGGGAAAATTTGGATTCCGATCGACACTAGTGCTGCGAGGACCTACCTTTCAATTGAGTGGGCGTGTCTTGATTTCCCGCTTTTTGCCCAGTCAATTTGAAGTTTAATTTTTATACTTTGTATAGTTATACTTGTAACTAACCCTACCCCTTTAATCTTACCCAGAATGCTTCTGATTATTTTTAAGTTTTTCAGTCAAGTAATTTATTAATTTAATTGATTCAATCAGGTAATAATGAAATATTGGCTAAAGTTTACACATGGTAGAAGATAGATTTTGGCATTTAATACAGCCTGTATTTTAATTGCATCGGCAAGATGCGTACATGTGATTTAATGTGACTACCTGATAAAATAGACTAAATCAATAAATTAATTAAATGAAATTTACACTTATCTGCCATCAGTAGCGTTCTCTGGAAGTTTTAAAAAAGCTTCTATTTACTTTTAGTTTCTGAATTTTTGAAATACAGATCATGCAACGGCGAACCGTTTTTGTGAAAAATACATACAGAAAACAATAATTGTATGATAATAATAAATGTAGCTGTCATAACCAAGAATTGTCATGGTATTCATAAATTTAAGTATAAAAATATAATCAGTCATTTTTGGAAAGCTATTGGGGTTAGTTCATGAGTTGTCTGCACCGGTCCGCCGCAGCGCTATTTTTAGTAGCTTGCGATAATCGAATCCAAACTTTTCCTCATTTAAGTTAACCCCCCCTGGAGGAGGGTTATGCAAATGTCATGTTACCTGTCATTGATGAAAGTTATTTTGAGTGACTGCAATTTTAAACTAACAATAACAACGTTTTTGTTGAACAAACAAAGTTTTTATTGTTATTGATCAGGCAAGAATAGAATAACACGGAGGGTTATTGTCAATAATTATTAATTGTCAATAATTTGACAATTGACATTTATATTTCATTCTTATTTTATTCCATTTTTAAAAACAGTTTTCTAAGCTTTTGAGGGGTTTCAGCCTATCATGTTGGTAGTGTTAACAGTATTAGCAGACATGTGTGAGGGGGTTTAGACCTTTAATATTGTGTTAACATTACATAATTGTACCTGGTACCTGATTGCACTATGTGTACCAAGGGCTGGACAGATACCCAGTTTTTATTAATTTATTTTAATAAATTACAATGAGTGGCCGTTTAGTGACTGATATTTACAGCTCCACATACGCTGTTTTTAAATACAACGTACTTTCTTTGGTAAGTATTTAAATACTTAATTTTTTTGAAAATAAATTTTTGAGATTGTTAATGAGTAGATAGAGCAGAAGGTAAAGGTCAAGTCTAGAGAGTGGACAACACCTTTGAAACCATCCCCTTATGGCTATATTTCCACTGTTTTATTCTCCTAAAACTTCCAACAAAAATGGATGAAAGAGAGAAGACTCCATTTCCTCCTCTCATAGAACTCCTGTTAAAAATATTTGACGCCTGAGTCTCTTAAACCCTTACAACGTTTCCAAATAATGATAAGTGCAATGCAGACCGGACCTTAGGCCTAGTCATTGGGTATTATTGTATTACATACAATTATAATCAGTTAATAGCATCGGAAAATAGGGTTGAGGAACCAATGAGGTTGATCTTGATGGTTTAACATCCAGGACTAACCTCATTGTGTCCCTCACATTATCAACGTATCTCACACTGTCAACTGATAATAATCGTGTGCCATACTATAGTCTTTTTAAATGACTAAACACCCTCTAAACACAAACTAGAACCACATCAAAATCAACATTTTTTTATTTAAAATATTATTTAATGACAATTGTACATTAATTTTTAACCAAATTAACCCAAAAAACCAGTTGGATTTAAATAGAGTAAGATGAGGAATATTTGCCTTTCTATTAAACTAACCACTTGACTTCACAGACATATATTACTAGAGAGGGCATACCCTATGTATACATTGAGAGGCTCCAAAAATCTTTTTAGAGCTCTCGGGAGCTCTGTGTAACCTAATCCAGAGGAGTGTGTCAGGTTTATACTAGATTAATCATTGTCACTTCTTGAATTGTTAATCATCGAACATTTTTAGTATTTTATTTATTGTAGAGCTTAATTAAAAATCATTAGCTCCACACAACACATATAATAAAAATAAAGCAAGATAAATAACATAAAGACAATAGTATTTGATTTGGCAGGGGAGTAAAAGAAATGTATTACATTGGCGTAGACTTATAAAACTAAATATTAAATAAAAATATAATTGAAATAGAATTTTAATATGTGAAATGATTTTTAAAAGAAGAAGGATAAAAACTGAAATTGGCAAAAAGATAAATAGAAAGTAAAAATGAGAAATTTTAATACAATTTGAAATAATCTTAAGATTTTGTTCAAGATTAATTTTAAACAGTTTATTTGATTATAATAATTAGGTGTTCAGGTTATTTTTTTCAAAACTGAATTAATAGGGGCTCACTTATAACAATATCTCTATGCTTGACATCATTAATTATAATTAAAACAGTAACAACAGCGTATGTCATAAATTAAATAATAATACAGTAGCAATCAAAACAACTGCTGTGCTTTTGTTCTAGATAGCTGGCATCGTGTTTGATTGAATAAATAAACAAAACTGCCCAGTGGTAAGTTAGGATAGAAAGATTGATACTCCTCCCACTCTCTCTTACATTAATAACAAGCAATCCTAATTTTAACAAAAAATAACAATTAAACAAAGTAACATTATTATACTCAAATAGGTTATCTTCTTCTTCAAATAGTTAAAAACTTTATTTATAAAAAAAAAGGAAAGTTAGTTTAGTTGAACACTTATTTAAAGTTGAATACTTTAAATGTAGAAAATAGTTTCAGAGGCTCTACCACTGGACATAGTTTTAACATACTTTTGTGAAATACTATTTATGTCAGTGCCTAAAGAGTTTTTAGTTTGCTAGGTCCAAGGTTGCAACTGGTCTCCAGATCAACTTTTCTGTTGTTAGAAGAGCCTTCACTATCAACAGAGAAGTAAACAGTGCTAGAGGTTATAACCTAGCAAAAAATCCGTTACTATCAATAAAACAGTTAACTGTGCTAGAGGTTATAACCCAGCAGAAGAGCCTTTACTATCAACAGAAAAGTTAACTGTGCTAGAGGTTATAACCCAGCAGAAGAGCCTTTACTATCAATAAAAAAGTTAACTATGCTAGAGGTTATAACCCAGCATAAGAGCCTTTACTATCAACAGAAAAGTTAACTGTGCTAGAGGTTATAACCAGCAGAAGAGCCTTTACTATCAATAAAAAAGTTAACTGTGCTAGAGGTTATAACCCAGCAGAAGAGCCTTTACTATCAATAAAAAAGTTAACTGTGCTAGAGGTTATAACCCAGCAGAAGAGCTTTACTATCAATAAAAAGTTAACTGTGCTAGAGGTTATAACCAGCAGAAGAGCCTTTACTATCAATAAAAAAGTTAACTGTGCTAGAGGTTATAACCCAGCATAAGAGCCTTTACTATCAACAAAAAGTTAACTGTGCTAGAGTTACAACCCAGAAGAATTAGAAAAAAAAAACTTTGGTGGAAAAGGTATTTAACCAACAGTAACTTCAATATTGAATTTTCATTTTTTAACTAAAAACTATTTACATATTTTTACACACACACACTCGTAGTATAAAGCAAATGTACTGGTAATACTATACTAAAAAATTAATCTTTTGCAAAAATTGTATTTATTAGATAAATAAAAGCTATTTTTTATTTTGTTTACGTTTATATTGCACACTTCTTTTCGCAGTAAAAAGAGAGCTATTTTTTGAGCAAAAAACAACAAAGAAATAAATACTGAAACGAGTTAGTTGATTCTTCCCGAGGCAAGGTTTGATTGTTATTGTTACTAAACAGGATCTACTGCAGGTTATGCTTCTCATCCGTAATCTCTTAGTTTAGAAAGTTTTATCTTTATAAATAGTTCTCTCGATAATGATGATTTGGTAATTATCTCCTTTAGGATTAAGAAAACAAAGTTTTAGAGTAACATTTCTGTTTATCGAACGTAAAAATACCTCCTTACTGATAATAATCACTGTGTAGAGCACAGTTATAAAAAAATGATTCCAAGAAAGGAAGAACATTTTTCTTATAATAATACTTTACATGATTTTTGAAATGTTTAGAAGAAACACTAAAACTGTGTTCTTTCAACTCTAAGGGATACAATCACCAAATCAAGTTTTTGTAAGATCATAAAACTAGAGAGTTTGTTAGTATGGTGAACGTTTTTAATATCTCTCTTCTTGAAAGTTTTATTTGATTAAAATTTTTTATAATTATTGAAACCATATTTTTCACTAAATAACAGTTCAAAAGTTTTTTATAAAAAGGAACCAAAAGCAACTTAGTGACAGTGGAACACAGAAATAATTATTATCTCGATAAGTGTTGGATTCAGCAATCGCCACATCTAATATGTTAACCATACCTTTGTTTACTCTCTCATCACATGTTCTTTAGTAAAAAATGTTAAGAGATATTAAAATGACAAAGCATAACCTGAAGATCTGTATCTACTAGTGATACCTACATAGAAGCTTGTCCACGTGTCCAAATATCCTTTATTTGGACAAAGGATTATCAAATGTTATTCTCTAGTGGGGCTTAAAGTCTATAATAGGCAGAGTTTCGTACAACCCATGGACAAGTCTATCAGATACAGTTTATTTAGCTTTTTTCTGAACAACAAGTGGGCCAACGTTGTCGCACTCCAGCTTGTTGTGCTTGCCATGAGCCCCGTCACAGTACGGGAAGTCTTTACTCCTCCAACAACGACAGAACACCTTTTTGTCACCAAGATCCTCTATGTTCACAACATCAACTACTTTGGATTCTCCTTTTTTAATATTGGGGTTCACTATCTGTAAAACAATATAATATGTTTAAATAAATACAATATGTTTAAGTCAAAATCATTTTGAGGGGGGTGAAAAGAGAAGAGAGAGTCAACTCACTCTTGAAAAACACGGAAACAAACAAAACACAACCGAGAAAAATGTTTTGCACGTGGGCACCTCATTCACTGGTCATCACTCTGTCAAATGTTTGTGTAATCCATAGAGGTGTAATTATATACAAATTATTGAATGTTATTATTTCTTAAAAGTGAATAAAATTAATCAATTCTGACAGATAAAAATAGCTGTGAGCACACCTTCTAAAATAAAACAAAAGATAGGGTGCATTAATTGGTATAACCTACATAAATATTGTGGACTGAACAGAAACAGCTAGTCAACAAAGGTAACTACTGCAGTGCTGGGAGGCCACTAGAGACAAATGAGTAATTAATGAGTTAAATTCACCTGATAACCCTGCCTTTTTACTAACTGCATAAGTACTCTATTACATTTAATACTTTAATATTTATAATAAGGAAATTAACAGGATCACTTAATATCTTAAAATCTCAAGTTATTATTGGTGGTTTAAAATTACAGCTTGAGACCTTCAGATACTAAATACACCATCAGGTACAATGGACCCACATACGAGGTCTAAGTACCTAGGAAATTATTTCCTCCAGAATTAAAAAAAAAAAAAAAAAAATGCACCATCAACTTAAAAATAAGAACGATTCAATAGAACATTTATATTAATTGATAATTCTGAAATCAATTTAAATTAACAGGCACAAGCTTTTTAAACAAAAATAATTTTCATGATACATCGTTACAAGAAGAGTTTGATACATAATGAAATAAGACGTTGATAACAGGGGGTACCTTATATCAAAGTTCAGCCAATGACTTAAGTTTGAGTTAAAACCTAATAGCCTATGTGTTAACATGCAAAAAGATAAACAGTTGCCATTGTGGGAAAATAATGCAAGGGAACCAATGAGGTTAGTCCTGGATGTTAAACCACACCCACAATTTCATATCAAGCCAACATCATTAGTTGAAAAGAAATAATTTAGTCATAATTCTGCTTAGACAAATATTGTTAAAAATACAGCTGTAAATAATAATAAGAACAACACTATTTTCCCATGCTGTCAACTGATACATGTGCTATGGTATAGTAAAAAAAAGTTAAAAATATTTGTATAAACAAACGACACATTAACTTTTAAATTTTTGTAAAATCTGTGGTAACGCCTAACTTCATCAAATAGAAAGTTCACACATACTTCTAAATCTGTGGATCGTATCAAGTACGATATCTCAATATGGTAATATTAGCTGTATCAACCATGAGGAGGGAGTCCAATCGGATACCCTAGAACTAGGGAGATGGAATCTAAATGCATCCCCTAATATGCTGTATGTACCTTCAGAGGCGATCATAGTTAACCGAAAACCTTCTCATCAAACTTTTATTTAAAAAAAAATATTAATTGTTCATTCATTAAATAAATTTTGGAATATTATTTTTTAAATGTAACTTTACAATTATGCAAAGAAATCACAATTTAATAAAATATAATTTTTTTTGTTTTAAAACTTCCTTAGAACCAAAAGTGAACCTTCACCATAAAAGATGCGATGTTTTGGCAGGATCAGTTATCACGTAATCTCACTCGATCGACTAAACAAATATGGTTCAAGAATCTTATCGTATTACATGCGTATGGAATATGATCACCTGTTAAATACACTGTGAGTACGTAGTAAATGGAAGGTAAAACATTATAACCATAATACTTCTACAAATTCAGCTCAACTAGAGCAATTCATTTTGGCCTAGTTCGCATTAGTTGTTTCCACCCACTAACCAATCAGAGCCCATTCGTATTCATACACCCAAAACTAATAGATTTGAATGAATTGGTGAGATGAATAATTAGGTTAAACCTAATTATTCAGTAAGTACTATTTCAAAAACCAATTATTAAAAGTACACAAATTTGATGGTAAGTACGTAGTCACTGATAGATGACACTCCATCTTATCTCAACAGCTTCAGAAGATAAGAATGTAGTTACATAACAGTTGCCTCAATCTGTTCTAATAACTCTTAATTTAAACAATACATATTAATATTAATCATACAAGTATTGCCTGATTTACCTTATTCCCAAATAGCTTAATAAAATATTAAATAACTTTAAGAATCAATTGAGTAACTCACGGCTCTGGGTTTAATAGCTCGGTAGGTCGAGTATGAGATACCCCCGACCACAGCAAAGAAAGGTACCAGCGACGCCCATTCTTTAACTGCAAAAGACAAAAAATCAAATTACCAAAGCCATTTGGAGAGGAGGAAATATGATAACCAAAATTTGTAGATTCTTAAGATATGATTAAAGTCAATTAGCGAAGTGAAAGTTACACCGACCTGAAAGACTGAACCAACCGCGTAAAGATCGAGGTATCGGTAAATTTGATAAATAGTTTGGTAAAGAAGAACGAACAAGATCAGAAATAGACTCCATTGCAACTAAAATAAAATTAAATACAAATTAAATAAATACAACTTCAACAAGCACCAAAAAAATTTTGTTGGAGGTTAAGAAAGGTTGTATTAGGTTACAAAACATACGATTTGCCATAGAGGTAATAACACATAGATACGACAGTGAAGTTTTATCTTCAGATGTAAAATTAAAAAATTTGTACGAAGATATTATAATCAGAGAAAATTTAAATTCCTTGTCCTAGTTAAACTCTATTATTCTGTCTGATAGTATAAGTGATTAAGTTTAATAATAATTACGAATAGTTAATAATTATTAAACTTTTTGGGATGTGCTCTTGTATTGTCATTTTATGTTTAATATTTCTATGATGTCCACAGCTAACTTCATAACACCATAAACTTAAGTCATGATAGAAATAATCATTTTTGGTCTGTTTGCCATTCAAAAACTTACATTTTACTACACACAGATTTTTTTTTATTTTAAAATTAACAAGTTCACAAGGCGCTGTATAAAATATTATGTTCTAGGTTTATCTCTGCATTTAGATTTTATCTCTGATGAATATATGTTAAACCGGGAAAGTTTAGAATTTAAAAATCTTGCTTTTTCGTAAAATTTTTTATTTTATTATTAGTATCACTGATAGTTTTAACTATATTACCCGTAGGTATATAGGAGAAGTCACCGGAATTATCCGTTTCTGATGTTTTTCAGGCCTCCTAAGTGGTTTGTATGGGTGTATATCTGTTGTCATCGTAGCTTCCAGTGTATTTATGCTAGAGAAATGAAACTTTGTACAAAAATCAGTCTATAGATGTAGTTATGCTATTTGGAAAATATTCTTTTTATGACGTCATTAACCTGCAATAATGACTCAGCAAAATTCATAAAACGCGGAAAAATGATGATGCGATCAGGTGGAGATTTGGCATACATATATAAGACTAAATTATGTGCCATGACATAACCATGGCATTCTGAGGATGAACGAAGCAAGTCAGAAGTCATAACACTCTAGAGTTCGGATCAATATTTTATTATGTGGTCAAGCACAGTGAGACTGAACTTATACCATTTAAGCTTTGAATATTCATATCAATCTGGGGATTCTTCAAAAACAGAAAATGTTTCCTCATGTTATTTTGAAGTCCTTATTATTAAGTGGTACCAATTTTCCTAGGTTTGCTAGTAATTTTCTCTTATTTTAAAAAATCTTTACTTTTATCTTTTTGTACATACTTGTACTTTTTTCATGTAAAAGTTGTTTAGCATTGTACTGCATTAAATTTGGGGAGGGGAGTAATAAAAGAATAAATAATCACCCTGGATCTTGGGGATGGGCGTGCTGCAGGGTCCATTACCAATAGTTTATGGGTAATTATTACCCTTAGAATAATACTATATATAGGGTGTTTCATATAAAGTGTCCACCAGAAAAGGAGGTGATAGTACTCCTCAAAAGGAACAAAAAATGTCCTATAATATAAACCCCGATCTCCAACCGTTTTCCCACAAGGTCAAATTTAATATTTCAAAAAAATATTTTACCTCACATCATAAAATTGTTAATAGCGATTTAACTATTCAAGCTAGAAAGGCGAAATTGGTATCATTAGAAAGCTGAGTAAATTTCCTAAAGGACAAACTACTAACTATGTCAAATATTTTGGAACTACTGCCCAAAAATTTGCATGAAACATGATTTTTTTAAAAAAATGAATTTTATGGAATTTTGTAGTAGGGCATTAGGAAGTAAGAGATGAGCAAAAGTTCAGCCAAGAACGGAAAAAACTTCTCTTATGACTGCCCTTTAAAAAATGTAAATATTTTCATACATTCAATAGTCAAAAATGTAAGCTATTGTTGCTAGAAGTTGCAAAAACTGATCATTTTTGTCGTATAAAAGCGAAAATAATGTGTTATTTTAACAAAATATTTTATTTTCGAAAATAATTTAATAATACGATTTTTAGACTCTAGAAGGTAAAATAAACCTATTTTATTCTTACACATTTTCTCTAAAACCACTCTTTTCCCTTGCTTTAGAGATTTTTAATTATTTTTTATGTACCATGTAATTAACATTGTAGACGTATGCATAAATGCCAAAAAAATATCAGTTTTTCCAACTTCTAGGAAGAATGGATTAAAATGTTGACTATTGAATGTATGAAAATATTTACATTTTCTTAAAGGGCAGTCATAAGAGAAGTTTTTTCCGTTCTTGGCTGAACTTTTGCTCATCTCTTACTTCCTCTAATGCCCTACTACAAAAATTCCATAAAATTCATTTTTTTAAAAAAACATGTTTCATGCAAAATTTGGGCAGTAGTTTCAAAATATTTGACATAGTTAGTAGTTTGTCCTTTAGGAAATTTACTCAGCTTTCTAATGATACCAATTTCGCCTTTCTAGCTTGAATAGTTAAATCCCTATTAACAATTTTATGATGTGAGGTCAAATATTTTTTTGAAATATTAAATTTGACCTTGTGGGAAAACGGTTGGAGATCGGGGTTTATACTATAGGACATTTTTTGTTCCTTTTGAGGAGTACTATCACCTCCTTTTCTGGTGGACACTTTATATGAAACACCCTGTATAGAAGGAGCACTACTGATAACACGAAAGCGGGTTGACTGGTGCAACCCAACAATACAGCCACCCTAACAATATACAATTTTCTAAAAAAAAGTTGGCAATACTTCCGGTTGCTGAATTATTATGTTCTATTATTAATTAATGATTGATTATTCATAAAATACTAATATAAATATCGGTGTATTACAATATTTAAAGCATATTAAATTGTAGTTTAACGTATTTATTAGAATTATATATAAAAGTAGTCCTCGTCAACTAAATGTAGATTCTTGTATTCCGCCACCCTTTTGCCATCTAAGACCAGTTTTATTAAATACTCAGCAGGTGTTTTAAGTTATTATATTTGTTCTTTACGATTTTTCTTCATTAATAGATATTTATGACAAATATTTAAAATAATGTTTTGTTGTCAGGTTGGCAGCATTACTTAGTTGCACCAGTCAACCTGCTTTCGTGTTATCAGCGGAATTACATTGTGTTTATGGTCCTGTGCTCCTTCTATATATAGTATTATTTTAAGTTATTACCCATATCTGGTTTCATAACTAGAGGTCAGGTTCTGATAAATCTTATGACATAGAAAGATTTACCAAAATTCTTATAGCAACTTACGTAATGATTAGCTGGATTTGAATTGTGCAACTCTCCACTAGGATATGAAGGACAAGGCTAAGCAATGGAATACTGATTAAAAAAATAATTAATTTTTAATAAATAATATATATTATAAAAATATCTATCAAATAACATTATAAAATAACAAGAATAGAAGTTAAATTTTCTATGGTGGTTTAGTTTTAAGAGTTGTAGTCATTAACTTTAACTAAGTATATTAATAAAAGTACGTAAGTGCGTGCACATGTGTTGAGAGTCAAACAGCAGTTAAAAACAAGCTTGCATTAATTTATTTCCATTAGTAATATTAGTTGCACTCACAACAATGTTAATGCCAGCCAATTTCTCAAGCAAGTTCAAAGAAGCTATTTCTGCATATGTCACACCTCCAATGAAGTACACAAGATACGTTGTGAGAACCGGTCCTTTCTCAGGTCGCCTGTCTGTGACAGAAGAGTTGGGCAGGAGTCGTTGGATATCATTCATACTAACATTGTTCCTGATTAAATTAATCACTTGACTAATTAGTGGAATGTAAGATCCGCCAAATACATAACCAACATCCTTTGGATCCTTCAAATCGTAATCAGACACAGTTTCAGGAAATAACTTTAATTTAAGAGCATTGCTGTAGAATGTACTTTTTCTCGTGGGAGCGGCAACGGCTTGTACCACTTTGTTAGCGATCTGACCACCTTTGATATCAGTCAGTAAACCAGGCACTTCCAGAAATAACCCTAACTTCTCTAAAATATGGAAACACTGCAGATTTTGGTAACCATATGCGTGTAGAAATTGATTCTTTAGATTAATAGCTTCATATGAGTAGAGACCGTCCTGCGTGAGAGAGAGGAGAGCCATAAGCCTCAGAATGCCATACTTGTCGTAATGCTGCATGGCTAGTGAATCTTCAATAAAACTAATACATTCCTTTCTATTCCTTCCTTCCAACATGGACTGTTCTGTAACGCACAGAGCTTCAAATTTGTGACCTATCTTATTGATAATATTCTCACAGGAAGAAATGTGGTGAGCTAACTTATTCTTTTTAGCAGTGACATTCAATAACTCCTGCTTGATGTACCTCTTCATCTCCTGTAATTCCATCTTCTTGTTTCTTTCATACTCCATGTTTAATTCTTTAGTCTTCTCACTCAGATGAGTAAAAACACTCGAGAAATGATTGTGCTTAATTTGTGAGTAAATCTCGTCAGAACTGTTCAAACAGTAACTCACACCTTTATCAGTTTTATTTTTCATTTCAATGAATCCACTGTTGATGGTAAAAACCTCATCAAGGAGAGCTGTGTAGGTACTTCCTCTCAGTAGGGCACTAGCGTAATCCACAC
Source organism: Microvelia longipes (assembly GCA_018340805.1). Lineage (NCBI taxonomy): Eukaryota > Metazoa > Arthropoda > Insecta > Hemiptera > Veliidae > Microvelia > Microvelia longipes. The sequence goes on along the minus strand of JACMZG010000022.1, from coordinate 39,382,952 downwards.
TCCTATCAATTATAACAAAGCAAGATATTTCACTCGAGTTTCTGTTGGGAAATAGAAACTCCTGAGAGAATAAAGTTATCATATTACTGACTAACTTGGAGTAATTGCCTAAACTCAATGTGAGAAGAGGTTGACCGTAGATCAACTGTAAAGTCCACAAGGATCTTGCTAGACAAGTTAATTGCGATTGATCTCCTTCTACAAATAGATTTTTAAATAGATTAGGATATTCTAGAGATAAAACTTTGTTGTCTATCTGTATTAACTCCCACTGGAAAGAATGCACACAAAGTAAGCCATAGAGCCCTTCCTGCTCTATCAGCCTGGATATGGAACCCAATTTCTTGCCAACTAAAATAACATGATATGAGCCATCCTTATCTGTGGCCATGTCGCTATTGACCTTATCACAGACAATTTTAACAGTGATAAGATCAGAAGGAACAAAGAACACACGAGAGTTGCCGCAGGGCGCATCTATCTTGTTCAGTCTGTAAATTTTATCTACTCCGTGGGATCTGAAAACATGACAATACAAGCAATTAGCAGATCAACCAATAAGAGTATCATTTTTTCAACATTTTACATAGAGAGATATTACTCACAATTAGGATAAGGAATGTACATATTTTGTTTTATTTTCACTTGAAGCAAAACTTTTTTATTTTAGGTGGAAGGTTGAAGTTTGTTGAGGTTATTCTTGACCTTTTGTTTTTCAATTTAATTTAATTTTGTTTTTAGATATACATATAGTTATTTCAACATGTGAATTGTGTTTTGATCCTGGATGAATCGTGGGTTATCCTAACTTAAAATATACTAGGAAGAATAAGGCTATCATATTATTGGCAGGACTCAATTGCTGCTAATTGTGAATAGTCTATAGTCTGAAAAAACCCAAAACATAAAATGCTAGGAAGGTTACAAACTATTGTCAGTGAATATGACATTCTCAAAATTTTAAATTGTATGTATATACTAAGATGTGATTATTTTTAAGACATTTTTTAAGTTACAAACAAAATAATATTACAACTTACTTCAAAATAGTGACGCCAACAATGTGCTCGAGAGGCTTGATTAGCTGTTGGTCCAAAATAAAGTCCTTTCTCCCAGGTATCTTGTCTAAGATGTCCAGCAGCTTGCGTTGTGATATCATGGACAGGGCGCCTAACTTGTCTTCTAAACTCACCTCCATCCCTGCATATGACTTTCGGCTTTATACACGAATCTGACGGTTTTATCAATAAAACTGATAGGTTTGAATATCTACTAAGACTAGATGGTATTAACCCTTTTAGTTTTAAGTCAAATTTGTAAAGATAATATTTTATTTAATAGTTTTTTTGGAACTTAATTCTTCTATATAGTTCTATCATTCCACGGGAATATATAGGGTAAGTTTAATCAATTCTATTCCACTATACAACAACTAACTCTGGGTATGGTCAACATTTTCATACCTTAAGACACCGTCACTTCCTTCGTCTTTGATTAAACTTTATTTTGATAACACTTCACTTCCTCAGCCAATATCGCTGCACTTGAAAAATATTGAGGTAATTCAATCCACTAAATTCAATTTAGCAGGGCGGTTTCTGCTTGTCTGTCGCTTCCTAAATAAAACTGTTTTCATCCAACGTAAATCAAAACAAATGTAAACCAATCATTAACCTTCTATTCGTTAGGTTATAACATTCTTTTGAAATAATTCACAAACTAAATATGGTGTACATTTAGGTTTTTTATTTGCATATTTATTTCTTGTATTAAAATTTAGATAATTTTTATCGTATCTAATTCTTAGGCTATATTTTGGTCTAATGGCTATTTCCTAATTTCCGTTCTTTCTTAAAAATTTGGCAACTTAATATAATGAAATTTGAAACTGCTATTTTTATTATCGGTGGGATATCCGACATCTTCAGTTTGTAAACAAAATTCAAGATAAGTTGTTATCGTAGGTTAGGTCAAGGTTATCTACGGGCCAAGTTTTAATTGTAATCTGTATTTATTAAAAGTTATTATAACGGAATATCTGTTATAATCTCGTGAATAGAAACCGTTTAGGCTTTATTATATTTTGATAGAGTTATAATACTGTGATGTAAAGTGTTTTTGCTTCAAACTGCGCGTAGTAGTTGGGAAAGTAAGGTCTATGAGAACACCTTGTTATGGTCATATCAAAATAAGAATAGCTGTATTCTTACTTAGGGTCAAGTACTGATCCGTAGCCAGTATGACGGACAGGAGAATGAGTAACAGTTTCAAATCCTACATCTCTGGTCTTGAGGACGAAGTGAGTTCTACCATCTTTCTACTTGTGTCCCTTCCAATCGATTAGTCAAAATCTTTTTTAGCGAATTTTCAAAGAAAAAATGAGCTTATGAGATCGGGGTCAGGGAAGGGGGAGTGGGGGGGGGGAGGTAGTTTTGAAAGGAGGTTTTGATCAGGGAGGGTCTCCCTGATCAAGAGTATACATATACACACATGGCCCCCCTGCGCTGAGGCTGTGGAGCGGCAAAGAGGCAGATGGCATCTTGTTTTTTATTTACAACAATAGACCAAAGGTCTGAATACAAACAAAAGTAATGTCATTTTGAGGGGGGGGGGGGTGAAAGGAAAAGGAGAAGTCTACTCACTTAGGATTCCTGTTAAAATAAAAGGGGACTTTTATCTTTTATTTTAGAAGATGTACTCACAGCTGTTATTATCTGTCAGAATTGTTAAATTTCATTCATTTTTAAGAAATAATAACATAACCATTAAATAATTTGTGAATGATTTTACAAAAATTTGACAGATTCACAGGAAGAAGGCGTGCTCAATAGTGTTTTGTTTGGCCCCGTAAGTTTTTGGGAGTGAGTAGACTTTCTCTTCTCCTTCCACCCCCCTGTTAAAATGACTTTAAAACAAAAGTAATACCTGATGTGATGAGGAACAGTTCCGAGTTACCCTGTACCCACTTTTTTGTAATAGTTTTAAGACTTCAACTGACCCCGGGATTTTTGAGTCAGTTCTAGTCTAACACCTATCCTTAAGTATCTCTGTTTGTTATTTCGTTTGCTGACGTGCTTTCGACTTGTTAGAATGCTCCGAAGTTCCTATTTACTATACTGTCAGGTTCAGAGGCACCCGTGGTGTAGTGGTTAAGAAACGTTCTGGTCTATACACAGAATGAATGGACTTTATTTAATCCAATTATTTATTTAATCCAATTTAAACTAAAAATTATTTAGTCATGGGTTCAATCCCAGCACAGGTCTCTGGGATTTATGAGAGGGATAAAAATTCTGTGTACCACGTCCTTTAGAAGGGATGTAAGTCGATGGTCTCGAGCCTGAGCGTTCTCAGGTACTCGTTAAAGACCTCTTACCTTAAATGCAACTGGGTACAGGCAAAATTTAGGACTCTCATTGTAGACTCATTACAATATTATAGAGGTTTGGTTTAACAGTTAGGGCACGTGTTGTTCCTAGTTTAATAAGATTATGAGTCAGTGAAAATATGTATGACCGCTTGAAAAAGCATGAGAGGAACCATAGAAATTCACGGCTCTTCTGTCTAGATTAGATGAAATATACCTACACTTGAAATTAAAAGGATTCATTATATGAATCTCATCTTAGGGAGCTGGTAAAAAGGGCCCAACAATGTGGCCTACTTGCTTGGTAGTTACCACCACTCCCCCTTATTACTACTACTATACCATCTGGTTTGAGTCGGTTACACTGGGCCAAGATACAGTGGTGCTTGCTGTACAGCTACGAGTGACAATTGTGAATCTGGTTTGTGCATCCTTAAATGCATTTAGGGTTGCCTATCAACCCCCCAAACTACAACTCAGGCCAGATTACTTATGAAATGAAATGCCCCTTTTAAGGCCTTTCAACCCATCAGGGTATTCACCCTGCGGTAACCATCTCAGGTGGGTTGCATCTACTACACTCTAGGAATTAATTAAAGTTGGCGAAATCTTTTTAATACAAATACTATTCATAAAATCTTAGAGCATAGCCTGGGCTGGATCACTTATATATTTATTAATAATTATAGCCATGTTTTAGATCCATACAAACCAATCATCGATTGCCATCAATATGGCACTCACCGTCAACCGGCTTTCGTGTTATCAGTAGAATTACATTATGTTTACTTCTATATTAGTATTATTCTAAGGTATTATTGATGCTATTGATGTACTTTATCACTAATATATTGTTATTATTGATTTGGTCTTTCAGTCTGTCAATACGAGTCAGGATGAGTTTCTGGAACAGCAGCTGGCACCCAGACTACTTCCTGGTAATATTATATCTGTAGTGCTATCCTAGTATTTGCTACTATTACTCAACTGCCACAAATTAATAATATGAATATAGATGGACTTTTACTCCCAAGGTAGAGTTACACTCCCTTGGAAGTAAAATCCCCTAAATTTACTAGGGGAACCGACCAAATTAGTTTACTCTATACTTATTATTTTTACTCTCTCTTGGGAGTAAAAATTGTTCTCAAATTAGGGATAGAGCTCCAAATCTTTCATTTTTTTGGAGTAACATCCCCTAATTCACTAGGTGAACCGACCAAATTTTTTTAACGCTCCTTTCAGGGGCGGTACCCCCAAAATTTATAAGTAGGACCCAATAAAAAAAAACAATAAACACTAAATAAATGACATCAAAATCTGGAGATAAATATTTTATGCGCCTTGGGAGTATAAATTACCTCAGCTTACCTCGGAAGTTAAATACTGTGGTTCCCTCAGTTTGTGCCTTAGAAACCAATTTACTGCTTAGGAAAATAATATTATTTACTCCCTTGATGCATAAATAACTGTCATTCAATTATTTGAAAGTATTTTTTTTTTGGTTTAGCAATTCAATTATCCTTTGCTGACATTTCACAGCTGTTAAGTCTCTATTATAGTATTGGTTTATTAAATACTTGTGATTAATTTGTCAGGAGAGACCATCATAGCAGAAGCTCAGAAGGTTCTCATGTTTGTGCAAGTTAGTGAGCGAAAAAAAGGAAAGTCAGGGAGCCTATATGTGACCAACTTTAAACTGTCCTTTGTCACCGGCAGTCACCATGAACACCAGGTCTGGTCATTCTCTAATAAAAAATTAATTACAGTCTATCGACTACTTTAAAAATCTTGACAGGTCAGTTTTATTTTATAATATCATTTTCATGATTAATTTGAAAGAAGTTTTCAAAACGATGTAAACACAAGAAGAACCACGAACGAAGCGAACGATTGCTGTAAAGGAGGTTATAGAGTTGATGGGGGTAGGGTTTTTAGTGATGGGTTGGCAGCAGCTATTCTGATTGGTCAATCCTCAAAATACTTATGATCTTAGGGATTTTAAACTTCTGTAAACCCTTGAATTTTGATTAATGTTTGACATTTAGCTGTTTTGGCTAATTGATTATACTCCTCGCGTTATATCTTACGACATGGAAAAACAGCGGTTTTTTATAGAAGCAGCAAGTGTCTCATTTCGGAAAGGAAAATATACCTACAGGTACTTGGGTGACGTCACATGATAACCTTAGTGCAAGACCCTGGTGGGTGTGCTCTAAACACACAAGCCCTGATCCATTTAATCTTGAACGTTTAATGCCGGCACGTGAATTTGAACGGATTTTTTTGCATTGGAGATAAGACCTATTCTATTTTACTTACTAGAAAGTTATTTTAGGTTATTTTAAATGCTATGAAATAACAATATTAAAAAATGATCATTCAAAGTAAAAAGAAGTTATAAAAATCTAGTTAAAATAGTTTGTTTTGAATTAAAGAGATATAGTCCAAGAGCCGGATCAGAAAAAATGTGACTCATTTTATACTACTTCAAGCCAAATTTTCTGAAAATATACCTTAAATTATGAAGAAAAAACATAGTCTGCCTAAACAGAGTGGAGCCATCACATGATTGCGCATGCTCAAAATTTTAGAAAAACGCACAATTTCAGTTTTCTTGTAATAAGTGGTTCCCTGTGGATTGTGTGCAAAACATGAAGAAAACATTTTTTAAAGTTGATATAATGTTCTATAAAACGAGTGTTTAATCATCAAAATCGGATAACTCCAACCAGAGTTATAGCTCTTTCAAAAACACTCGTTTTGTAAGAAATTTTATCAGCTTTGAAAAATGTTCTCTTTATGTTTTGCAGACAGTGAACTACTTATTGCAAGGAAACTGAAAATTTGTGCGATTTTCTAATATTTAGAGCGAGCACATTCATATGAAGGACTTTACTCTGGATCGGCAGACTATACTTTTCCTTCATAATTAAAGGTGTATTTTCAGAACAAATTTGGTTTGAAGTAGTACAAAATGAGTCATATTTTTTAGGCCTGGCTCTTGGACTAATAAGATAAGAAGCAATTGATATAGCAAATGCCACAGGGTGGGTAAAATAAACTTACTCACCCCCACCTACACATCACCTTCTTGCGGCGACTAAGTACAACTTACAACACAACTGTAGGGACTTTTTTCTTCTTTTTACTGTGTTACAAGCGCTGCATTTTCTCCCTTCCAGCTGATTTTTAGTTACATGACCATGTCGAAAGATATAGGGCAAGGAGTGTAATAGTGAAGTATACAAAAAGGGATGTTGCTCTAAGTCAATTGCCATATAATGAATTAACCCTGTAGAGGATATCAAAATAGATATGAATGATTTAATTTAAATAGAGAAAAAAATGACTGATTTTGTGAGAAATGTTGTATTTTATTTGCTCTGTTGTGTATTGCCTATTTTTACGGTATGATGTGTTGGTTACAGAGTTCCGGTCTACTAGACCACCTGTATCTAGGAGTTAACGATGTCTGTCTCTCTAATGTTGACAGTCTGTATTTAAATGCTGATAAGAAGAAGAAACTTATACCTGGTAAAACATTCAGTGATAAGGTTAGAGGCCTCTATGTCGTCTGTAAGGTATGTCACTTGGTTTTATGTTGCAAACTATGTTTTTGATGTTAAAGTAAAGTCAAGAGCAATTGAGAGGTGCAATTTTCAATATGTGCTTGATTATCTTCATCTTAGGGTTTTAAAGTACATTATTCAATTTCAATTTTATTGAATTAAAAATTTCTAAAATTTCAATCCATTATTCAAATTTTTTGTAATAATTCAGTAACTATTTACATAAAACATAAAAATTGTCGGAGAGCTACATTTCTGTAGTGTTGCCAAATACCTCGTGTATATAATAGAATGGTATGCACTAATTTACAAAGGGTAACAATAGTATTTATGATATATCATTTGATTCTACTGAGTTTCGCAAAACATGAATAGTTGACACAATATAATTGTGCGAGAGACACCTAGAAAATGTAACTAGCAAAATACAATAGGAATACATCTGGGAACTGTTCTATCGTTCGACATTCGTCATCATTGATGGGTGGACATAATGTCATGTCCTACTCTGTTTCATTACGTCTAACTCATCAAGGTGCCGACAGAGCCTGAACTTCAGGCTCAGTCAGTCCATCTCTGACCTCAGTCAAGGCTTCATAAGATTTTTGTAGAAATCCTGAACTGTACCATCAGAGTAGAAATGGATAATTTATTTAATTACTGAATAATTTTTTATAAAAATGCGATTTCCTACTATTTATTGACATTGTTCTACCTTTGTATAAACAGCTTTTATAAACTTTGTGAATAAATATTCCTTTATTATAAATAAAGAGATCTAATTAAGTGCTATTTGTTTTTTTTAGAATATGAAAGTGTTAAAGTTTAGTTTTAAGTTCTCTCCTGTGGGACATGGCAAAACCCTAGCCACTGCTTTGCTACATCATGCCTTCCCTCGAAGACATCAGCTTCTCTTTGCTTACGATTTCAAGTAAGACATTATATTCATAATCCCTCCATTATTTGACTCTATATTATTTAATGAATTTAATTAATCTTATGGATTAACAGTAAGACTAAATTAGAAAACTAAAAACAAAAGTTAAAACAAACAATGATTATGCTTGTTTTATTATTTTTCATTATTGTTTGATTTGTACCTTTGTTTTTTAGGTTTGTATGCCTGTGTATTTTTTTTATCTTTTATTTTGTTTTTAAATTGCTGGCAAGGACTGATGATGGCTTTTAAATGTCGAAAACTGGCTTTGTGCGTATAGTTTACTATATGTGGAGAAACTGTCAAATTTTATATACAGTCTATCGTTTAGTTGACAGGTCAGTTTAGACACCACTGATTCTTAAGAAAAAAATCCCTGCAAGAAGGGAGCGGGAAAAAAACTGCGTAAACAAATCAGGTTATTTTACCTGTATTTTCTTGACGATGTTTTTTTTCATTTCTTTTGTGTAGTTTTATTTTAAAATATCATTAAGATTCATTTGAAAGTAGTTTTCAAAACGATTTAATCACAAACAAAGTGAACAATTGCCGTGAAGAAGATTTTTTCCGTACAGCGGTTATTGTGGTAGGGATTTTTTTTCTCTTTTTAAGTGAGAGGTTGGCAGCGGCTTCTCTGATTGGTCAATCCCCAAAATACTTATGACCTTGGGGATTTTTAAAATAAACGATAGACTGTAATTACTAGCTCGACAAATAGTTTATTTATCAAACATTTTTTTTGAGAACTACAAAAAATTGAAGTTGTTAACAGTTGCAAAAGCAAGAAAGTTCTTTTTTTAAGATGTTTTGGTCTACTCTGCAATTGTCAAGCTGCGCTTAATGATTGGTTGGTACTAAGTTCCTTGTTTCCACAAGTTGACAATCAAAAATGTAACTCTTAAATATGATTTTGAATGAGCACTAGTGGAGTTGTTCATAATGAAAGGAACGAAGAAAAGAGTCTCTCCACAAAACTATTAATTTATTCAAAGCGCTTTCAACCTACATGAGGCCATCATCAGTGCCTGTACAAATAAGTAAAAATAACAAATAAATAAAACAGTTAAAAATGTATAAAAATCAAGTCAAAATACAGTAAATACAATAAAAATTAAATAAATAAATAAATAAAGACAAATGAAATTACCAGGAATAATTATAAGAAAACAGCTAAAAGAAAGACATTATAAACGTAAAAACTAAATAGAATTAGTAATATTCTTCCTCTTCTTTTTCGACTCAACGATGTCGGTGAGCCGTGATAGACTGGTTGGAGGCGGGGGCGGTACCTTCAGGAGAGCTAGTAGAAGGGGTGATCTTTCCCCTCTGACGTTCAAGTTAAGTTCTCCCACTGCTTCCTGACTCCTTAGAATCTCTAATTTCTCCAAGAAGTCTAGCTTACGCCCTTTATTTGCAAAATGAAGGAACCCAACTTGATGCGGACCGTTCATATGATCTTCAGCATTAATATGGTCATAGAACCTGCTACCTGTATTCTTTAAATGCTCCGAAATACGGGTACTTATGCTCCTACCTGTCTGACCTAAGTACTCCGACTTACAAACACCCTACAAACACTACCAGCGTTCCTACTGAAAAATGTATTATACTATTTAAGGCTATTCTTGAGCGACACAGTAGTGATAAGATCTTTAATGTTGAACTTTTAGAACTTATAGAGCTTTGCCTATCTCAAAACTATTTCTGTTATAACGGCAAGTTCTATGAAGGTAAAGCTGGTTTAGCCATGGGCGCCCCATTATCCGCATTAGCTGCCAACATTTTTATGCACTTTTTCTATCGCGAGTTTGTGGCTGATGCTATGAATCCATTCAAGAAATACATTCATTTTTGGAAGAGGTACGTGGACGATGTTTTCTGTATCTGGACTGGTTCCAGAAACAAACTTTTACTTTTCTTAGACTATTTAAACAAACATATTAAGTCTATCAAATTCACTCATGAATTAGAACAAGAAGATCGTCTTAATTTTTTAGACTTAAGTATAATTAAGAAAAACAAAAGTTTGCGCTATGAAGTCTATAGAAAACCTACAGCTACAGACAACATTATTCCATCGGATTCCTACCACCCATGGAGTCATAAAATGGCTACGTTCACGCCTTGATACATCGCCTTCTAACTCTCAACCTTGACCCAGAAGCTTACAACAAGGAGCTGTCTATAATAAAATTTATAGCTAATAACAACGGCTACGACGCATCCCTTGTTGATAAACTTATAATAAAGAAGAGGCAACGTCTTATTCTTAAATCTATGGGAGAAGAGAAGGCACTAGATGATAAGAGATGGTGTTCCGTTCCATACATTGGCCCCTTATCCCAGAAAGTAGCTTCCGTCTTACAAAATAATAATTTTAACGTGAGTTTTAGTACATGTAGCACGCTTCGCAATCATTTGAGTAGGGTTAAGGACCCTGTGCCTAATAAATCAAAGAGTGGTGTTTACATGGTTCAATGCGGTGTTTGTAAGTCGGAGTACTTAGGTCAGACAGGTAGGAGCATAAGTACCCGTATTTCGGAGCATTTAAAGAATACAGGTAGCAGGTTCTATGACCATATTAATGCTGAAGATCATATGAACGGTCCGCATCAAGTTGGGTTCCTTCATTTTGCAAATAAAGGGCGTAAGCTAGACTTCTTGGAGAAATTAGAGATTCTAAGGAGTCAGGAAGCAGTGGGAGAACTTAACTTGAACGTCAGAGGGGCAAGATCACCCCTTCTACTAGCTCTCCTGAAGGTACCGCCCCGCCTCCAACCAGTCTATCACGGCTCACCGACATCGTTGAGTCGAAAAAGAAGAGGAAGAATATTACTAATTCTATTTAGTTTTTACGTTTATAATGTCTTTCTTTTAGCTGTTTTCTTATAATTATTCCTGGTAATTTCATTTGTCTTTTATTTATTTATTTATTTAATTTTTATTGTATTTACTGTATTTTGACTTGATTTTTATACATTTTTAACTGTTTTATTTATTTGTTATTTTTACTTATTTGTACAGGCACTGATGATGGCCTCATGTAGGTTGAAAGCGCTTTGAATAAATTAATAGTTTTGTGGAGAGACTCTTTTCTTCGTTCCTTTCATAACTCTTAAATCATTTGTTTCGACTTCTACTGAGAATAGAATAATATTCTTAAGAAAATAGGCCATGAATTGAACAATTCTTAGGCAAAATACTAAAATTTAGAACTACTTTTACACATATCTACACCGTTGTGTTAATTATAAACATATGCATTAAAATCACTGCTAAATTCTGTTAAAAGACAGATAATTAATTTTTAATGTTTTTTCATAGATTTATTTATATGGGTCAATTGTTTTTGCAGTGTTGCCAATGAGAGGTGTTGTAGCGAGACGATAATGTTCAGGGAGGCGGGTGACTGGGGGCGGGAGATGGCCAGGACTCAGTCGCAAGGGTGGAGGCTTAGTCAGGCCAACATTGATTTTGCTATATCTACCAGGTAATGCCAATTCTAAAGATTATATTACAAAAATATGCTGTCCTATACTTTTAGACTTCTCTTATATATCAGTATAGACATAAAACATAACAATGCATAAAAAAACTATTTTGCTACATATTTTGCTGAGCGCAATATCTACTAAATAGCAAATAATTTAAATATACCAAATATCACTTAAAGAAATCTAAAGTTGGTCATTGTACAGAAGGTATTATTTTTTACAACAAACCTGCCTCGAAAAACAAAAAGTATGTGTTATTAAGAATTTAAAGAGGAAATCAAAAGGTATGTAACTGAGCAAGTATTTTATAATACTCGAGAGTTCTTTGATTTTAAGGTGTGATTCAAAACTTTTTTTTCTGACAAATTTTCTCTGATAGGTTATTTTTAAAGAACTCTAATGAAATGTAAAATTATTCTTCTTCTAGCTTGCAAAGAAACTTAATAAATTAACTGAAATAATATTTATATATATCAGAATATAACAGAAATTTATCCAGTCATCTCTGGATAAACTATTCATAGATGTCTGCGGAAGGGCATGATAGAGATGACTGCGGAAGGGCATGATAGAGATGACTGTGGAAGGGCATGATAGAGATGACTGTGGAAGGGCATGATAGCGATGACTGTGGAAGGGCATGATAGAGATGACTCTGGAAGGACATGATTGAGATGTCTGTGGAAGGGCATGATAGAGATGACTGCGGAAGGGCATGATAGAGATGACTGTAAAACGGCATTATTATAGTTATTTTGCAAGTGTATGGATGTCAAATACTTGTTTTTTTATTGTCTTTAATTATTTTATAGTGTTTTCTTTTTAAATTTTACTACTTGTTATTATTAAAAGAATAATAATTGCTACTTAGATAAAGAAAAAACTTTTTATAATGCTTTATATTTTTATTTTAAATGAAAGGAATTTTTCATTTGATTTATATAACGGTTTTTTGTTAGTTTACCAAAGTGGGTTGTGGTGCCATCTTCAGTGATAGACTGGCAGCTGTGCGAAGTAGCGCGACACTTCAGGTGTGGTCGACCCCCTACTTGGTGCTGGAGTTCACAGTATGGAGCAGCACTGGTCACTATGTCTGATATTCTACCCAATAACACCGACAGGTGAGATGTCCTCTAAGTCTGTGCATTATACCTAGAAAGCATTATGTTAGTTCTATTGTTCTGTCAATAGATAGGGTCAACTTAGAATAATACAATGTAAAGAAGTACAACTGATTGCTATCAGTTGCAACACCGTTTTTTGGTTGTCTTAAGTAATGCTGCCACCCTAACAATATACAATTTTCTTATAACTATAAATAAAAATAAAATAAAATCTTTATTCTGCTTGAGACCCTTTTTGGGGTATACATTCGTCAAAACAAATACAACAATACATAATCACAATGACATAGAAAAATTAAAACTTATTAAACTTTAAAAAAATCTTTACTACTGTCTTTGAAAAACTCATTAACGCTATAGTAGGGATTCTCAAGTAAGTAGTCCTTTACTTGTTTACAAAACTTATTGTTTTGAAACTAGGCTTTTGATACTACTCACTTTATAACTTTTGACACTATAAAACAGCTGTTTTAATGTAATAGGGGTCAAACTTCAGAAAGAAAAAAATACTTACAGGCATGGGGATATTATTACTAGAGAGGCCCTATAGATCACATTTTGAAACATCGAAAAAGTAACCTGACCACCTTCGGTTATAAATATAATCAAATAATCAGTATGAAATTACAATAACTTATATAGTAAAAGGTTATAAAAACAAAACAAAACACAAAAAATGTGCGGGAAGACAAAAACAATTGATTTATTATAACCTTAACTCACTCTTAGAGGAGGTTTCAATGAGGTTACTCAGAGCCCCTGAGAGCACCAAAAAGATGTTTCAGGCTTTTAAATGTATTTAGATAGGCTAAGCCCCCTCTAGTATATATTTCTATGCCTACAGGTGCTTGGATAATGAGATATCCCTAGTACAACACCACCCCCCCCACCCTGGTGAGCTTGCTCTGAACACACGTTTCCTGATCCTGATGTATTTACTGTCAAGCGTAGCGAGACAGTAAAAGAAGCCAATGTAAAAAAAACCAATCCCAGTCATGTAGCATATGCTAATTTTTTCGGGCGTATTAATAATAAACAACTATTTAGAAGTAAAGCAGTGTAATATATATAAATTTTTCGGTACACTTCTTTCAATTGTCTCATTGGGCAAAAGTTTCAGTTCTGGCAGTGTATTTTCAATGTCTGAATTTATATCCATCTACCTGATATATTATCTATGTCTGTCTACTATCCATGATTAATTGATAATAATAATTCATAGTGTTTTTTTATTTGTCCTTTTAATGTAAAAATTCAAAATTTATCCTATTTTATAAACAAATAATCAACTAAAAAGAATAAAAAATGTTCATAAATAAGTTAAAAATTGTCTTGTACATTCTTTATTGATATAAATAGACGTCTTCATTTAAAACTGATAAAAATATCGATAAAGGCAGAACAAGGTGAAAACTAGCACTTGATGTGGTAGTTCATTCAACTAGTCCCTGTTTTAGGATCAACTCAAACCAGGGAGTTGGAACACTGTGTCCCTTGCCCATAACTCTAGTGTATAAATTTTTACATCACTTTACACAGGGGTGTACTTATTTGACACTACAGGCTAAAAGACGTATCCATTATTCATTAACTCAGTTTAATTATTATATTTATATTTTTCCTCATTTATACCATAGGTTTATAGGAAAAGTATTGTGTTACCAAAAAAAATCCAAAACTGGGAGGTCATCCGGAATTATCCATTTCAGGTGTTTTTAAGGCCTCCTAAGTGGTTTTTACAAAGTTATCTGTTTGTATGTGTGTCATTATCACAGCTACCAATGTATTTATATCTTATATTATAAGAGAGTTGAAACTTTGTACAAACATCAGTCTATAGGTGTAGTTATGCTATCTAGAAAATATTTTTTTATGACTCAACAAAAAAAAATTTTCTTTTTAACTTTTTAAAATTCATAATACCTGGAAAAATCGATGGGATAGAGATTTGGCAAGCATGTTGCCATGTATATGACTAACATATGTGCCAAGTTCGATTACATTATCAGCATTAGTTCAATTTTTATCAAAATGACTTGTACACGTTTTTTAAAAAATTATTAAACTGAATATTCCAGTTCAGTTGAAATTTGGTACACCTTTATTTAATAAATAAGTATACCAAGTTTTGTTTCAATACGACAAGTACATCTATGATTTTTGTTGGATTATAAAAGTTGAGCAGCATCGAGTGTGTTCAGTGCCTGGTTGGTTGACCTCTGGGAATAAAACGGATGTATTTACTATCTGAGGTCAAGGGAAGCGAATCTGAAGACATATTGCTATATAACTTTAACAACTTGTATTTTCTGAGGACATGCAAAGCGTTTCTGAAGTAAGGAGGATGATTGTAGCAAATCCAATGTGATGAGGAAATGTTCCGAGGTACCCCCCACCTTATTTTTACTTTTATATAAAGTTTTGTAGTAGCTTGGTTTTATAAATAAATAAATTAGTAATAAATTATTCTTTGTAGGTAAGGAATCATTGTCTTGTTTGGTTATAGGGTTCAGGAAAACATTATGTTGGAAAATGTAAGGAAAAGCCACCCCAAGCTGTGTCAACCAGTTGTCTATGATCTCACTAAAGATTTACCCCTTGCCAAAGATATTCAAACTAGTTACAACAAATTAAGAGACATCTGCTCTCCTGGTAACAAACTTTTATTTATTTGTTTGAATTCTTGAGGTTACTTTCTTTCAAAGTTTCTCAATTGTCAAAATTTTACGATGAAACAAAAAAAAAACAAACTTGATTATAAATTATAGGTTAAATTATTAGGTCAAAAAATGCTTACCCAAGATGAAATAATAAGCTTAATCAATAATACTGAGTGGAAAAAAATAACTAAGTTCTTAGAAGAAACTAGTAGATATAGAACTTTACTTTTAAATGAATTCCAATAATATATTATGTATTATCAACAGTGCTGGGCTCTACATGTCACCATATTTTTTTCAATAAAGCTTATAAATACTTTATATAAGGTTTGCCCTATATTGTTTTGTTTATTTATTTTTTTGTTTAATTATTATTTACTAAAATATTTATTTTTTAGCTTTGAAGCATAAATTGTAAATACTTAAGGTATTGCAAACTTATAAATTTAGTGCTTTAAAATTCTATTAGAATACCAAAATAAATACTAATTTGAGTTTTCTTTAACAGGAAATAAATAAATACTGGTTACTATGACATGGTAGGTAATTTGGGCAATTATTAAAACAAAAATTATAATGAACAATAACAAAACAAAAAGACAATACACTCATACAAAAACAAAAAAGACTTAATATAACCTTATGGCGCTATCTGTTGGTTAATGCAGCAAGTATAAGCATGCAATATTTAGTATGTAAGCTCTGTCACCAAAAAAATTTATATGTATATGTATGTATGTATGTGTATGCATGTGTGTGTGTGTGTATGTATATGTATATGTATATGTATACGTATATGTATATATATATATATATATATATATATATATATAATATATATATATATATATATATATATATATGTATGTATATATATATATATATATATATATATATATATATATATATATATATATATATATATATATATATATATTAAAAATAATGCCTTTTATCTTTATTATTTTGAGTTCTACTCTGAACCTTAAATATATTTAGTAGTAAGTGAGGGGTGTGTGTATGTATGTGTGAATGTGTATGTATGAATGTGTATATACTAAGTTAAAAATTATAGTTGAGGTGTATTGAAGTTGCAATACAACTCAATCCTACTATAATTACCTGATCTCCCCTTCGATAAGGTAACCTTAGAAGGGTAATTGTGATTAAAAAAAAAAAGAAAAAAAATAAATAAATAATAATATGTATGTAATTAATATATGTATTGTATGTAATATATGTATGTTTGTTCAATTATTTAATTTTTGTAAAAATTTTTGTTAAATAAATCACGTTTTCATTTTCATTCATTCACTTTTATTTATTTGTTTGCATTATTGAGGTTACTTTCTTTCAAAGTTTCTCAATTGTCAAAATTTTACGATGAAACGAGAAAAAACAAACTTGATTATAAATTATTACACGTAATGCATAAACATACATAGCATATTATGAATAACAAAAAACATAGCTTAACATTACAAATACATTTTGGGTGGAATAATAAGTTATCAGCTAAAAATGTGTTATTGTAGGCTTTCTCAAGCAACAAGGTTTTAATGCTTTTTTCTGAAGGTTTTGAGTGGCAGTTCAACTATTAAAGCGGATAATTTATTAAAACACCTTATTCCATTAAAACTTGGGGACTGATATGCTTTGTTGAGCCTACAAGTTTGAATATTGATGTTAGCAATATATCTAGTGCCATAATTGTGGTTATTTGAGATTATTTAAGCTGAGCCCTTAAAACACATTTTGGAATAGCAATTATAGGTTCTGGGCTAATAGGTGATTGGCCAGATCCTAAACGTGTCAGTATATGAGCATGTTCATTGCCTTGAAATCTGCAATGACCTGATACCCAAATAATTTTGTTACAGATGAGATCAAGCAGTTCTGGGTACAAGACAACCATTTCTACCTGTACCTCGAGTCTACAAAGTGGTTGAGTCATGTGGCAGCCTGTTTAAGTAAGGCACTCAGTGTTGCTAACATGCTCCACCAGGGCACCTCAACTGTCCTCCAAGGTAGAACCTTATTAAATGATGATGATTATATGAATGATCACTTCCGTGTTTTGCTTGTAGAGGAAGCATTGTAAGAGATTATATACATTGTACATACAGACATTGTACAAGTATGTACATAGAACGAAAGAATAAAAAGTCTCTCCACAGTTAAAGATTTTATTAAAAGTAAAGCAGAGCGCTTTCGACCTAACAAGAGGTCATCAAGTATGTACATTGTAAGAAATGTTCGTAATCCAATTTTTTTCAAAATAGATTCCGAAAACATCATAAATGTGGCATCTGTATCATGAAAAGAAAAAAAATATGTACCAGAGGTGATGTGGATTGACATTGTTAAGTGTTATAAGTGTTAATATAATTGTTTATTCATTCACTAGTTTTACTGTTAAAATTGTTCGAGGTGAGAGCAGTATGATAAAATGAAAATGATTTATTCTAATAAGCAATTACAACAATAAAATGTGGCAAAACTTGTCTGCCACAAGTACATAAATAAGTACACCATAGAGGAATATATAGTACACTAATATCAGTGTGTATCACCTAATCAGTGAAGTACACATAAAATAAAACAAATAAATAAAATAGACTATCCTATTTTTAAGCCAAAAAATAAGATAGATTCTATGATTCTCATTTTTAATCATAAAATTAAAAATGATATTAATATTCTTTACATAACATACTAGTATTAGAGCCATTACTTATGCAATGATAAATTACCAAGTTTATAACTAAAGTTATAACTTCAGTAAGCGCAGTGGAATTTTTTACAATAATATCAACATCAACAACGTTTTTCCACTAATTTTTAACTTTATTAAGCAGAGCCGGCTTTCGGCAATAATGCCATATACAGTGCCGTGGTGAGATGTTGAGACTTTCAAGTCAGATTCCATGAATTGAAAGACTCAACATCTCACCACGGCACTGTAGATGGCATTATTGCCGAAAGCCGGCTCTGCTTAATAGTTTAAAATTAGTGGAAAGACTTGTTGGTGTTGATATTATTGTGAAGTTATATTATATTAAATTATAATTATATTATAGTTGTATGTTAGTAATATTTTAATTCTATTAAATAAAAATAAATAAATGTAAGTTCATAATTATTAATTGACTTTGATTTCGATGATAACATTCATCATCATACAACCAAAAAATAACTATACAGTATATCTGATAGATATTATAATGATAGTACAACGCATAAAAATCATTTTAATGACTAAATAAATATCAATAAAAATTATAAAAATGAAAACAACACAAGAAGTGACTACAATAACTGAGGAATAAAACCACATCCTCACTTCTTATAGTAATGAATTTCTTGTAGTCAAAAAATTACAATGGTCTTGTAATCTTGCATCATGGAGAGTGATTATTAAAAAAATTAAATTTGTTTTAACACACAAACATCATCTGTAGGTCGTATAATACTAAATATTTAATTCTATGTCTTTTTCAGATCTTATGATGTAGTGAAAATACCTTAAAAGTTGGGAAAAGCTTATTTTTCACATGAAATAATCAGTCTTTTTCTTTCCTAGGGAATACAATAAAATTTTGTCTAAGAATCAGTAAAACTGACTTATGCTGTAAAGTTAGTATGGAGCCTATTTAAATAAAGTCTAATTATAAAAACTGTTATGACAATATGTTATG
Organism: Microvelia longipes; assembly: GCA_018340805.1. Taxonomy (NCBI): domain Eukaryota; kingdom Metazoa; phylum Arthropoda; class Insecta; order Hemiptera; family Veliidae; genus Microvelia; species Microvelia longipes. The sequence goes on along the minus strand of JACMZG010000022.1, from coordinate 39,364,100 downwards.
ACTCTAGTTGGAATCCTGACTGAACTCTACAGGCTTTAATGACATCTATTCTTCACTCTTAATTAACTGGTTTTGCTTTTGCCTTTGTATAAAGTCTTGTAAAAGCTTTTTATACTATAAATAAATAAAGATTAGGAAGCAGGGTATCACTATTTGAATGTGCTAAGTATTAATAAAACAGACGTTTCAGTAAATCAAAGAAGGAGAGCTGCACAATGAATGATTAGATTTTCTAACATGAATGGATCAGGACAGAAGTCAGGGGGCGCCATCCTCTGGAAAAATAGTTTTTAGCTGAAGTTCCCTAAAGATGTGTGAAATATTGCCCCCTCTGGGATTGGTTCGCCCCCCCCCCCCTTCCACAAGTTATGGCTGGTTACAGGCCCTCTATCATAAAAGCTTTAATGAGGATAAGGTACACAATCATGACGTGATTAGTCAATAATTTTAATATGATTAGTGGATGATCCATAGGTGAGACCTTTTACTCACATTATAAATTTTGACTTAAAAAACATCTGTTTTAATAGAAGCAGTAGGGGTCCAACTTTGGGAAGAAAAAAATACTTTCAGGTACTTGGTTTTTGTGTGTAGAAGTTAAATTAGAAACTATAAATGGTTTTGTGTGTGTTGGCAGAGAGTGACGGGAGAGACATGTGCTGTTTGGTAGCTAGTCTGAGTCAGATGCTGATAGACCCGCACTTCAGGACTATAGCGGGCTTCCAGTCTCTCATACAAAAGCAGTGGGTTACCGCAGGGCACCCCTTCTGCACCAGGCTCGGTCACGTCTACACTCAGCAGAGTAACCAGGTATAGACTCTGTTAGTACACCATTCTGTTGTGTTGTTTGGGCTAAATATGTTTTATCCCAAGGCCAGTTTGTTGATGTATTAATGCATTTTAGGGCTTCAAAATCTTAAAAACCTCAATTTCATTTTCTGATGAAAATTTGATAAAATAAGATCAAAGGTTGGAATAAATTTCAAGTCCCTGTATTATAGGTGTATGTAAAAAAAGTTCCTGTGTGTGTGTATGTTAAAAATAGATGCTGTTAAAATACATGAACAATATTTGTTTTGCTAATTCTTCCGACGGAACAACTATCTGATAAACAGATTTACTTTAAACACACATTTATTTATATTATATTCTGGTTGAGGTTGAGCGGAATTGACCCCCCTTCCCAATCCTCTTGTACATTAAATAACCTCACAAACCGCAATAAAATGCTAGACATATGGTTTTTTACCCTGCTCTATGGTGGTGAAAATTTTATTTACCACCTGAACTATTAGTAACTTAATGTAGAGTTATAAGTAATTCTTTTTGTTGTGTCTAGAGCCCAATATTTCTGCTGTTTCTGGACTGTGTGTGGCAGCTACTACAGCAGTTTCCCACAGAGTTTGAGATGACAGAGACCTACTTGACAGCTCTATGGGAATGTGCCCTTGTCTCTGTCTACGATACTTTTCTCTTTGACTGTGAGCTGGACAGACATCTAGCAACTAATGTAAGTGTGTTTCTCACCGTGATGTAATAAAGCAGGGAATAGTTTTAGAACTCCCGGACAGCGCTATGAGTGGTCCACTCTTGTGTGCTAACCAAACCGATAATGTTACTTTTTATGTTTTATTTATTTTAAACTTAATAATTGGTTGACAATGCATGTACAAAAGTGAACAACAGTTGTTGAAAGAACCTGGCATAAAGCTAATAAATTTAGATTATAAAATAATTGCTTTATTATTCTGTACAAATCATAAGAATTATACTAGTTGGCCTTATTAATTGTGCTGAAACACTGTGAGTTTGTTTTCTTCTCAAGGGTTTCACATCATTGATACAGCTAAATTTTAATATTTGTACCCCGTCACTTTTTACCCTGTCTTACCTATCATCATGTATGTTCTTACAAATGTTAATCATGTCTGTTTTTGGTCGGATAGGTAGCGAATGCCGCTAACAGGCTGAAATGTCGAAGTGTTTGGGACGATAATATGGGCTTCAACTTGGAATCCAATTCTCTCCTGTATAATCCGTTCTATGCTCCCCGGAGCAAACCTTATCCCCTTCCAGTGAGATCATCTATACCTTACTTGGAGCTGTGGAAGCAATGTTATCTAAGGCATAATGAAATATTAGAGATTATTGGAGGAGGCAATATTCAGGTCAGTATCGATCGTATTCAGGTAATTTAACATACAGTTTACAAAGACCACGTCAAAGTAAACTGTGGATATTTCCTTTCCACAGTGGGAACATTTTCAGGGATTTAGAATATTATAAATGAAAACACAATACTAGAAAAGATCGGAGAAGAGGGTTTTTAACAGCCTTTGAGGATAGTGATTGAAGTCATCCAAAGGGATAGAAGAGTGTCTTACTGGTAAAACTTAATCAATCTATTGGAAAAGATACCCTGATTTGGTAAAACCTGCTCAATTATTGAAGTTTACTGTTGGATGATATAATTTTAGTCTAGTGCAATTAATGACTGATAGTAGGGCTATAGGAATCATTTGAGACGCGTAGCAAACCATTTTTTAGTTCTTAAAGAAGACCAATTTTATTGGGTTTTAAGCTTTGTTTTGTGATGCCTAACAAAATTGGTTTAAATTTTGTTCTTTCTATTACGACAGTCATAGAGATAATATATTACTAGAGAGGCCTAATTATTTGAATTTGGAAACACCGAAAAAGTAACCTGAATACCATTGAGTATTAATATAGTCTAATTAAGAGCACAAAATTACAGTAACTTATGTAGTAGAATGTTTATAATACAAAACAAAACAATGGGTGAAAAGCAGACTACAATTGTTTTATTATGACCTTAACTAACTCATAGAGGAGGTTTCAATGAGGTTACATAGAGCCCCAAAAAAGGTTTCAGGCTTCTCAATGTAATAAGATGCTCTCTCTAGTAATATCTTTATAACAATTACTATTTTGTTTTGCTTTCTTTGTATTTATTGAGCTAATCAGATGTTGCATGCTTGTGTTGCAGGTAGAGATGGAGGGGCGAGTCCTGAGTAACGCATGCCAGGAAGGTCTCCTGGCTGAAGTATCTCTCCAAGAAGGTTTGGACTCTCTCTCCACTCTGGGCTCTTTCTTCCCATTCTCCACTGCTGACAGATCCAACCCTGGACTTAACTGTTCCCTGCTCATTAGTTCCCTTAGTCTCAATCTCACCACTGATACTCCACTCTCCGACTAGGTTTCTAGTCAGTCACCCACCCTTTTGTGGACTAACACTACTAACTGCGTACTCAATACTCATTTAATCCATCTTTGCTTATATTAAAAAAAATTAGAGATAATAAAGCAGTAACTAAAATATTTAATGAAATAAAACAGAGTCTCTCCACTAATGATATATATTTGACATAGCCAGCTTTCAATCTTAACAGATCATCATCAGTGCCTAACTAACAAAGTAAAAAATATATTACATAAAATACTCTAAATAAAAATAACATACTAGAATAAAAATCAGCAATACAATAAAATGAAACAAGTGCAATTTTTTTTAAAAAAATCTTAAATAAATCTTCATTTATTTCATTATATTGTATTGCTTTTTATTCTAGTATGTTATTTTTATTTAGAGTATTTTTTGTAATATATTTTTTACTCTGTTGGTTAGGCACTGATGATGATCTGTTAAGATTGAAAGCTGGCTATGTCAAATATATATCATTAGTGGAAAGACTGTTTTATTTCATTACTCGAAACTCCACAACTCATTTTTCCATATTAAAATTCAGATACTCTTAACTGGTTTATATGCTGCTTCCAAATTAAACCGTATCTTGATATATCCTTATAATTATAAAAAAAAAAAATTGAAAATGATTTGATGCTATTATTGAAACAATTGACTGCATTTACCTTAGTTAAGATTTATCTAAGATAAATAAAATATTTATTATCTAAGTCAGAATATCATCATCTCTTTTAAACTACTACTGTTTTGAAACATACTCATTTCATTTTGTCTTTCGTTTCCAGACAGTTTTTGTTGTATTGGCAATGCTGTTTTAGGTGGAACATTAATTCCTTAATAATAAGGGAAAACATTGTCCTACACTTTCGAAAATGATTTCTAACCTCAGCAAATGGACTATTGCAAGTTCAAATTTACCATTAATATTTGTCATAGGTTTTTGTCCGAAACCACTAGAAAGACTTTTTATGTGACTAGCTGAAAAATTACCGGAATATGGTGATATTAGTATCAAATTTCTTTGGATTCATTGTAGTTTTCAAAATAGATAATATTACCGTATGCTGTAGCTTAACTTCCCAAAGTTACTAATTACCATAATTTGGTAATAGTTACAAAAATAATAATGAAAAGTTTGAACTCTCAAGAGTCAGGTGTACAGCTGGTAGAGAGCATTTGAAAAAATCTAGGACTCTATTTTCCCTATATTTTTAAGGATGTAATGTTGGTACACCTGAAATTTTGCATTTGGTACAGACGTAAACCAAAGTTTGAGATGGATTGTTTTATACCATGGGTATATAGGACAAGTTTTGTGTTTGCAAAATAATTTGAAAGCGGGATGAAACAGGAATTATCCGTTTTAGGTGTTTTTAAGGCTTCCTGAGTGGTTTTCACTAAGTTGTCTGTCTGTAAGTGTGTGTCTGCTATCATCGTAGTTCCCAGTGTATTTATGCTAGTGAGTTTAAACTTTGTACAAATATCAGTCTATTGATGTAGTCGTGCTATTAGGAAAATAATTTTTTATGACGACATTAACCAGCAAAAATTCAGAAGAATCATAAAACGCAAAAAATGATGCGATCAAATCGACATTAGGCATGCATGTGGCCATGTATAAGACTAACATATGTGCCAAGTTTCATCTCATTATCAGCATTAGTTCAATTTTATTAAATGACTTGTACATTTTTAAAAAATTGTAAAAAATATCGGGAAATAATCTAATTGAGTTGAAATTTGGAACAAGTGTATACATTTACGTAATAAATAAGTACCTTAAGTTTCGTTTCAATACGACAAGTATATCCATGATTTTTGTTGGATCATAAAAGTTATGCAGCATTAAGCGTGGTCAGTGCTGTATGAGTGATCGCTGAGAATGCATTTACTATCTGAGGACAAGCGAAGTGTGTCCGAAGACATGTTGCATTATTAATTTAGTGAATCGTATACTCTGAGGACGAGCAAAGCAAGTCCGAAGTAGGGAGGATGAGCTTTGCAAATCCAATGTGATGAGGAAAAGTTCCGAGGTACCCCGTACCCGTTTTTTTATTTGCAATTAGTGAATACAGGGAAGAAGTCCAAAATGTCACATTCAATACTAGTGTAATTTTCTTTGAGAATTCTATTTATATTTATTTGTTATTTATAAAAAAAATAATATTTAAAATTAATTAAAAAATTAATATTTATTAAATATTTATAGACGATTAAAGAAGTGTTACCAGGGTTATATTCCAAGTTCTAAGTACTCCTTAGTGTTATCTTTTAGACTCTTTGTAGGCGGAAAGTTAAAGAAATGTATCTTTTTTATGAAAAGTCTATGTTTGCATTTTAAACTTACTCCAACCGCCAATTTTTTACATGGGGATCCACAAATTAACTCTTCTTTTTAAATAGAACAATTTAAAAACCAATTTTTGTATAACTATTTCGTTTATACGTGAAGGGTTATTAATAAAAATAAATTATTAGAAAGAAAATATATTAAAAAATAATTGAAAAATCACATTTAACGACAGGTTAAGTTAGAACTTGTGGACTAAACTAAATTTAGCTGTGTTGCTTTCAGGTCATAACAACACTCCTTTAATAGTCTATTTATATGAAAGTTTAGTGAAAGGTTGTACATGATGTATTGTAAATATTAAGTTGTATTTTGAAATGTTGTTATTGATTTATTATATTTATAAATAAAAGTTTAATTTTCTATAATTGTTTGTCTCTTTAAAACATTCTCATAAATATGTAAACCCTAACAATTGATAACCTTATCATTGCAGCTGCTTTATATTCAAGAGACTAATATCAAATATACTGCTACAGAGAGAAATATAGCTTTATATATATATATATATATATATATTATATATATATATATATATATATATATATATATATATATATATAATATATATTCATAGTAGAAGTAAAAATGATGGCTTAATAAGGCTCTATTGGCGCCCTGATGGTCAAACTAGTCTACTTTTTCTTGGCTTTCCAATGATATTCATAATTGACCCCTGGTCAATACCATCTTTTTTGTAGCCCTTGGGACATAAAATCACTCCATTCCAAACACCCTGTATATATAAGTGTGTGTGTGTGTGTGTGTGTGTATATATATATATATATATATATATATATCCCTCCTTTTAAATAAAACCACCTCTAATCCTACCCTCCTCATGACCCCAACCTCGCAAGCACATTTTTTCTTCAAAAATTCGCTAAGAGGAAGATAGGGATTCTTAGGGACTGCACCCATAAAAAACTTAAGCCAACTCTCTCTTGTGAACATCATGGGATGTTTGGCAAACTATCTTTATATTAATGTACAAAGTAGTATTGTTAATTGAAGTTACTTTTTGTATTTTTATTAGAAGAATTGAAAACAATAATATAATTTATGATGAATTCAATATTTTTTACTATAGGACTTACTTTTATGTTTAAAATTAAGTTTATTGTGGTGATAATCTTTAAAAATTGTTTTGGTTTTGCCGCTGGTTAAGAATGCGAACCCACACTTGAAACACCTATGATAATCCATCTTACTGCAGTTCAACCGTTCTTGAAACTTGGTAACGTTATACTCGTGTGATGTCTGCCAGATATGGCTGCTCCACTTGCGACCTTTAGATATGAGCTGGTCGCAGGGATGACAGTATGTTTTAATGGATTGAAATTCAACAGTATCATTAACTATCGACTCAATATAATCAGTGAAAGTTTTAGTTATTTCATCATTATGTGGGATGTTTTCATTTAGCTCTTTGGTTTGAGAATCATTTTTATTTTCATCTTCAATTTGATGATTCCAGTCTTTCGATTGATTACTTTGAATTTCTTGAGTTTTGTCATTTGACATATTTGTTTTTATTTTATGAGTTTTATTTTCTGACTTTTCCGTTGCAATTCCAGAATCAAGTTCTGAATGACTTTGTAATGTATTGACTGAGTCTAAACTTCCATCAATGGACTCAGTCGAGCTAAAGTTGGTATTTTCAGCATCACCATCATCATTATCTATGTTTGTAGTTTTTTTATCAATATTTTGTTGGTGATAAGCATAGTTCATGAAGAGGTGGCAATTAGCCATGAAGGTGTTGAGGTGTTGGATGTGGTGGTGATCAACAGATGCATTCATCTCCATGAGAGTCGATGCCAACGTGTTAAAATAATCAGCTGTGGCAACCAGGAGCTGTAGTGTCATCCTCTCCATACCTCACAAAGTTCCTTTTCTGTAAATAATAATGAAAAACCAGCAGAGCTAACTGAATGAAAAATAACAAGATTTCTTTACACACCTGGGAACAATCATCACATTTTGTTTGAATACATTAAAATAAAAATGTCAGACAGACTTTTTTCAGTTAATCCTCAAAGCAAAATGTGCTTATGAGATTAGGGTCATGAAGATGGTTTTTCTGATATATGTGTGTATGTGTATGTATGTCGGTTCATTAGTTATTCTATTTCACTATAGTTTCACATCGAACCACCTGGGCATAACCACCTTTCTATATCAATTGATAAAAATAGTTGCTAAAGTAGTGTACCAGGAGCCAAAATTGTCTTCTTTTGACAGCCTGAGTTAAGTCACTTGTCGATTTATTCCGGTGAAAAAATTACTTATATAGGTACATAAAATCTGAAACAACTGTAATCAATGGAATAAAATTTATAAACACAAAGAAACAGAAAATCAAGAATAAAACCGATACATACCTTTTTCGGCGAAATATCAAATTAAAATTAAGGTGATAGGGTACAATCTCCACAAAAAATAAAAATGTTTATTAACTTGTCAACCTTAGCATATGGCAGGGCTAGATAATTTGAAAATATACACAAATATTTTCTGTGAATTACACAATCGACCACATTGTGTTGTTGTGCGTTGTTCCCAAACTAAGTTATAACGGGTAATTCTTACCATAGTATTTTCTACAATCAATTTTATAAATGTTCAGTGTAATTTAATAGTTATTATGTCAACATATTGCGTCACCACTTAACAATGCAACAAATTTAAACAATTAAAAGTGAAAATAACCGGCAGTACACAAACTGGCAACAGGTGACACTTCTTCCTGTTTTTCTTTTATTTGTTCTTGGCTATAATAGTAACAGAAGCGCAACAGAGTCTTATAACTGCCCTAAGCGCACCAAAGTTCAAGCCCGGGGTAAAGTTAACTAAAAAAAGTCTTTTTATTTAACTTTAGCCTGGGGTAGTACTCTGTCAACTGGGAAATCCTGAGCCCTAGTGTATTAAATTTCTTGATTCTATCGTTTGAACACTTTATATATTGTAACGTCAAAATAATTAATAGTCAGTGATCGATCCCTTACTGTCTCAGAAATACAGGAAAGTTGTAAGTAAAGTAGAAAGTTCCGTTTCGCTAAAAGTACAACTTTTTAAAAAAACTATGGATGTATACTAGCGCATTCTAAGAGTTACTTCATCAATCTAAGGCAAAAACAGGTCCGCCGTCTGAGAACTACTTCTAAAAGCTTGAAAAAAATTACCTAGGATGGCCCTTCTTAAAATAATACTCCTTGGTTGGAGACAGTTTTCTACAAGGAGAAGGGATGACAGGTTGTTTCACTATTACTAAAGTTCCTTGAGCTTTACAAGGCTTTGTTTCTGTAACTACTTTCCAAAGCAAAATAGATTCGTTTTTGAAAGCAATCACTATAAGAAAAAAATATTCCTAAGACAGTAAAACATATTTCGTAAGCAGTGTACTATCTATGTACCTCCTCGGTTCTAACCTTGGTACAGCCGAGGTACAACAATTTGATACCTGTATATCGGAATGAGTTCCAAATGTACTTTTTAGGAGCCCATTTATTATTTTTCAAATTCAAAAACTTCCTTAATTGCTTAGTTAGATGCAAATACAATTATTATATAATTACGAAATTACAATTATAACCTATATCTACTTATAAAAAAAACTAATTTAAAGCAATCCCACAAGCCATAACTGTGTGTGAGGGATACAATGTTTAAATATTTCGCCGCGGCATATTCTAATTTACCTACTCTAATCCAAACGAACCAGTTTCATAAATAAAGATAACGTATTATTTTTTCGATAGATCATTTACCAAACCTAAAATTACCACACGTTTAATTTGTAAATAAATAAAATGATTAAAAGAAGTCGAATTTAAGTTATGAAACTTTAATCAAAGTTTAACGGTATCTACTTCCGCTAGATAGGGTCAGTGAGGAAACATTTACATCTAGTTTCCCGGAGCTAGGTGACCCTTGAGGAAGCGATAAGCCGGGGATTGCGGCGGTATTTCCTCCCCCTGAATTCTATATCAGGGCCCCGACTTAACCAAACTAACATTCGCTCTAAAACATTTGACCCAGTCATAACTTTAAAGTCTGTAGATTTAGTGAAAACAAGTAATTTTCTACATTTCCTGAACGTATAATTTATTTGTTAAATTGAAGTAAAAATGCTGAAATTAATAATAGTAGCTATTATGCCAGCATTATGTCTTGGTGAAAATATTGAAACTAACGAGGTAATCTATGTTTTTTTATTAAGTTTTGCTCCAAATACGGACGACCCGAATCTGCTGGACTATGTTGTATGCGAAATGATTTGCAGAATAAGATCTATTTTTCAGAATAACATCTACTTTGCAGAATAAGATCTATTTTGCAGAACGGGTGTGCTTCAAGGATAGCTAGAGTCATAAAACTTAGTAGATAGAACTATTTAAATAGGTCTAATAGACACATTCCTACAATTATCAACACCTTCGTATAACATTTGCCGCCCCCTGAGTAATTTGCAGATCTATTTGCGGAACGGGTACTTCTGATATAGTTACAGCGTATCTATATAAAATGTTGTACGGATGTGTTGAATTTTGTAGGATCATATTTTTATTTATTTTAACAATTCTACTCTAGTTAAGTGTCATCGCTCTAGCTACCCTGAAAGTATGTATACCTGTTTTGCAAAATAGATCTTATTCTGCAAAATATTTGGCAGAAAATCTTGTTTTGTATAATATTATTAGGGTCGACCTCCAAATACCGTCGGTGGAAGGTTTCAACGCAGTGGTATCCACAAGGTTGTGCTCTAGATTTTCAAAATCCTCGAATCCAAATAGAATATTATAGTTCAAGAGACGTATTATACATTTGGTTTTTACTACTTCAAACCAAATTTTTCTGAAAATATACTTTAAATTATGAAGAAAAAACATAGTCTACCTATCCAGAGCGGAGCCCTTCATATGATTGGGTATGCTCAAAATTTTATAAAATCGCACCACAATCCATCGATCATAGAGATATTATTACCAGAGGGTAATAATAAAATTATATAGCTTAAATTTTGAAACACCGACAAAGCAACCTGACCTTCGCTTATAAACATTGTACAAAATTACATTTACTTACATAGTAGAACGTTACAAATCAAAACACAAACAATTTGCGGGAACCTTAACTCACTCTTGAAGGAGGTTTCAATGAGGTTACTCAGAGCCCTAAAATAATGTTTCCGGCCTATAATTCCTTACAAGAAATTAATGGGAAAAAACTTCATAAAGAAATCAGGTTATTTTATCCGTGTTTTCTGGGCGATGTTTTATACACTTCTTTGGTTTAGTTTTATTTTATAATATCATTTTCATGATTAATTAGAAAAAAGTTTTCAAAGAGGTGTAAACACAAGAAAAACCACAAAAGAAGTGAACGATTGTCGTGAAGGAGGTTATTTCTCTACAGCGGTTAAGGTGCATCCACAATACTGCGGTAGCGATGCGTCCGTCCGTTGCGTGCGGTAACAGCTCAAATTCAAACCTATGTAATCATATGGGACGTTCTTAAACAGCTTGCGGTAGCGTTGCGGAAAATGGAAATTTTCGCAAACTTACTAAACCCGCACAAATGATCTAGTGATTAGCATTTGATTGATTAACTGATTACTAATTGATATATTAAACTAAACAAGATAATACTTTGTCGTTTTGATCGGGTTGGTCAGTTAAAAATATTTAAACTTAGACTCTATAAAATTTTAAATATAAAAAAATAATTTGAACGAGAAGAAGAACTATCATTTATATAGTGTGAAAGTTCCCATTATTATCAGACATTATTAAATAAATTAAATAATTGATATAATGAAAAAATTAAAATAAAATCTAAAAAAACACAGCTCGTCCAAAACCACCATTTCTTCTTCGTCTTTTTTATCTTTGTTAAGACAAATATATTTTTGTTTCCAAAATTCGGAACAAGAGTACGCGTTTTAGTTAGCGGCTTTTGTGGCCGTAGCGTGGCAATTGTGGAACCACCATTTTCCGCATCGCAATGACCTCTACACCCTCAACGGACGGATGCATTGCTACCGCAGTATTTATATTTTTATGGTGGTACGGATTTTTTTCTCTTTTCGTGTGATGGGTTGGCAGCGGCATTTCTGATGGGTCAAATCCATAAAGTGCTTATGATTTAGGGGATTTTTGAACAAAAAGAGGGACTGTAATTTCAGTTTTTTTTAAATAAGTTGTTCCCTGTGGGTCGAGTGCAGTATTTATTAATTTAGAAAAATATTGTAAATTATGGAACCTCATATTGAACTTAAATAAATCAACGATCATGGTGTTTAGAAACGGAGGAAAGTTAGGAAAAAATGAGTCATGGAAGTTGATTGAGTTAGTTCAAAGTTATAAGTATTTATAAGTATTTTATGTGTAACTCTGACATCAAGTTTAGCGCAGCTAAGTTCGGCCTCAATACTACCAGGCTAAACCTAATAAATCAAGGAAAATAGCAGAAACAAAATTTAAAATATTTAATACAGTTTCTAGAGCGGTGTGGGATATGCGTTAGAAGTGTAGGGAGGTGACAAGTTCGAAATTTTAGGAAAGCTTTTAAAATTCTTCGTTGAGAAAATTTTTTGGTTTTCACCTAACATACCAGATTATTCTTTATACTTGAGACTAACAAGGACCCTCTATTCTTACATACCATGATATCCCAAGTAAAGTATATTACAATAGTTTCTAGCTATAAGGAAAATAGCTTACCATTTCAGCTATTAAAAATATTGCCTAAAAAATATTTTTGTCTGTAAAACATGGAAAAATCTGGCAGTAGAAAACAACATGACTTTTAACTTCGATTAGGAAAATATAAATAGTTTAAAGAGTCAGTTAATTATAAATTATAGAAACGATAACTTTCGAACCTTAATTCGCCCTTGTTTATGTCCCGTACCCTATTATTTATGAAATATGTGTGACGACATAAAGTATAAAATATGTAACATAAAATATGTGTGGTCAAGTTACTTTTCGATGTTTCAAAATTTAACCTATAGGGCCTCTCTAGTAATATACCTCTATGCCTTCAACCCTTAAAATTATAAAAGGAATTGTTTTATGATAATGTAATTGATATGTAATTATCATATTGTTTTATGATAATGTAATTGTTTTATGTTTTAAAACTAATTTAAATGATAATGTATTGACAGAGCCAGTGTTCAGTAAAAATAAGTAATTCAGTGTTCAGTTATTTTAAGCCAGCTTAAAATTATGTTACCTCCAATAGTTCATACTCCTTGAGACATTATGCGTGATAAGTACTGTTTCAGATTTCGAGAACTAACGACTACTATCCCGTGCAAACCACTGCAGACGCGTGCCCCCCTCCTACTGTGATAGGAGTCTGTAGTCTGACCTGCCTTGAAGACATGGACTGCAATGTGAGAGAGAAGTGCTGCCCTACGTCTTGTGGTGGACAAGTCTGTACTAGGTCTGTAACGGGCAGGCAGTTTCAGCGTAAGTACATAACTATTTATGATTTTAGCCTTTTCAAGACTATAATAGATGCCTTTGGACTATAATGCCTTTGGACTATAATACATCATTCATGTTGTTACAAGTTGAATCAAATAATATTAGATTAAGAATTTAGGTTAAGAATTTTAAATATTAGGTTAAGAGGTTATAGTTAATTTTGATAATTGGTTACAAATAATTCGTATTAATTATCAATACGAGAAGAATTTGTGAAAACAGACCTGGAAATTGATCCGGAGCGAGGATGGAAGTCAGTAAAATGATATTTTTAGTTTGAGGGCTTATTAATTGTGGTCATTTTGATTAGTGGTTGCAAATGATTCGTATTAATTATAAAATGCAAGAAGAGTGTGAGATAATCAGAACTGAAAATAGATTTGAGGGGGGGGGCTTAAGCAAATACTTTCTATGGCAAGAAAGTGCATAGGCACATAAATAAAAAAAATTTCACTTACTTTCAGAAAAGCCAGGGAAATGTCCATCGAAACCAAGTGGGTTCTGGGTGTGCTCCAACAGGTGTTCACATGATGGAGACTGTAAGAGATCCTATAAGTGCTGTAAAAACAGGTGCGGAGCTCTAGAGTGCATCAAGCCCGAGATGGAGGACGACTCAGCGAACGCGCTCACCTAACTGGTGAATTCCTGAGTGACCTAGACTCACCAGTTCTGCCATGAATATATAGTCTTTTAAAAACCAACAAATATTTAAGTTTCCGGGCAGACTATACTTCCTCCAGTAATAATTTATTTAGGGTATTGTTTACAAGATATAGCGGGATGGATGGTTGTATTGACCAAAGATGTCCTGGTCCATCGATGTTTCTTTGTTAACAAGGTTATTATACAAAGGAATGTAAATTGATCAGCACGTGCCTTTGTCATCGCTCATTCTGTCTCTAAAAACCAAATTATTACTTAAATAATATTATACGTTATCTTTTTTTATATAATTAAACGAAAATAATGTTTATTAAATTGCGTGTTTTTACATTTCCTCATCTACTAGAGTAAGGTGTAATGCAGGTTGACCAGATTTCAGCCGTGGTCGAGCGAGACAAATTTGGCAAGTAAGGGAGAGAGGCGGGGGTATTAGATAGAATAGCAGCTAATGCAACACAGGTTTAAAGCATGATTTTACTCCTATAGGAATTTATTGATGAGCGAAGTTGGGCAATAATAAATTTATAAAGCAATAAATATCACTTCACAGGCATGTTGTATATACAAATTTTAGACTGTCAGCAATCGAATTTTTCATATCGTCAACACTTCGAAAAGACAACACAGAAGAAACTCTTCATGTACCTAGCTGACTCTAAAGTAGGACAACAAGCTTGTTCAAAAACGTACTCGTCGATTTAAAAATCTTTTTAAATAATTGAAAAGTATTTGGTTTTTAAAATATGATTTCCTTTTTTTAAAATTTCATATTTTTTAATTCACGTTTGATGATGCGACTCACGTTAACGATTAATAATTTTCCATTTATTAGCGACTTTCCATTTAATTTATTGACCAGTGTTATTGACCAGACTATCACGCATAATCGGAAAAATTTAGTATGAAATAAATTGTTGACTGACGTATTAAAATTTAAAGGAAATTCCACTGATTAAGCCGATTCCAAAGTTTGAATGTTTACAAAATACAGCGTTTCCCTCAAACATTTTTATTCAAGGGTTCAAGGCAAGAGGGGGGGGGGGGGTTCAATGCAAGGGTTAAGTTCAATGAGGAAAAGTTTAGATTCGATTATCGCAAGCTGGTATAAATCAGCGCTGCGGCAGACCTGTGTGGACTACTCATGAACTAAGTCTGAAAGCTTTCAAAAAATTTCCGATTATATTTTTTAACTTCAAATTTACATAAACCATGGCAACTATTGGTTACGACAGCTGCATTTATTAGAATAATAAAATAATGTTTATTTTCATTTATTATTTTTTTTAACCTTATAAAAATGGTTCGTCATTGTCATGTTCTGTATTACAAAAATTCAGAAACAGTAATTCAGAAATAGTAAAATAAAGTTTTTCAAACTTCAACATAACCCTACAGATGGCTGGTAAGTTTACAATTTCATTCAATTATTTAATCATTTAATCGATATAATCCAGGTAATCACATGTGGGCGTCAAAATTTAAAAAAAAAACTACAAAATTCTATCTTCTAGCAAGTGGATAATTTAGCCACTAACGTTCACCTGATTAAATCGATTAAATTATTTAATAAATTGAAAAAAATTTAAACTTACTCTAATGTAAACTCAGAAGGGTTCTGTGGAAGTTTAAAGACGACGAAGACCGCGCAAAGCGTTTCGGCTAGTTAAAGTATGACTATACTTTATTTAGTTATTTTTTATAATTTTATAAATAAATTTATAAAAGAATTTATTAAAAATGGAATGTAGGCAAAAAGCGGGAAATTAAGCCACGCCAACTTAGTTGAAAAGTAGGTCTGCTGCAGCGCTAGCGTCGTTTGGAATCTAAATTTTCCCACCATTGAGTCGACAATCTTACTGTTTAAGTATCTACAGTCTCTGGTTCAAGGAGAAACAGAAGAGGTGTTTCTTTTTTTGAAGCTTAAAATAAATATATCGGACAAGTGTCAAATCATTATTGAAAATTAAATAAATAAAAACAATACTTTTCCTGTAGACCAACGGTAGAAGGTAAGGATATGTAAAATACAGTATTAAAATCACAAAAGGCACCATCTCAAAAACATGAGCCCATACAACCTTTTCACTCGGTCTTAACTTTTAACTAGCTTTTCTATAGTTTTTGGTATTTCAAGTTGTTTTAAACCTTTTTTTTGCTTAAATAAGTTTTATCTTTGTTCTTTTTAATATATTTATTTCATTTCAAAAACGTGTAAAAATTAAACACGAAAACAAAAAAAAAAAAAAACAATACGGGAATGGAAATAAAAAAGTTAATAAATATAAAAATGTATCATTTTTTTAAATATGATTAAAATGATAACTTTTGCGTTTAGTTTTCATAAAAGTTTTTTTTTAGATAAAGAAAAACTTTCAATAAAGTATATATATTTAAATAAATAAATAGAAAATACAGGAAAAAGAATGGAATAAATAAATAAAGGGGGGTTTTGGAGGGTGGTGACGTTTGCAACACCTTTATAAGTCGAGTTTTCCACTCAGATGAAACGTATGAAATATTTAAAGCGTCGAAACTTCTACATGACATGCAGGAAAATATGCTCGACTTTATCTAGCGATGAAAATATGTTGAATATAATAACTAAATGGATTGAATTAAATCAAATGAATTTCAGTCGTATTTTTCCAGATTTAATAGTGTCGAATAAATATATTTTTTTTTTTTGGGGGGGGGGGACGATTTCCATGTTTTTATTGAAAGGGTATAAAACATAGCAGGTTGGATCACTTGGTTATTCTGTTCAGTTCGGAGGGGGAGGGGCAGAATTTATTATTATTTATAAAAGGAATATTAATTTTTTAATTTATTTGTCAAGAGATTTTTAATTTTTATTTATTGTGAAGGTACTTTACAAAAGGGTTTCTATTTTTATGTAAAATTTTATTTATGAGAATAGACTTTTACATTTTTTGTAGTGGTTTTTTTAAATTTTGTTTTTATTTTTTGTAAAGAAACTTTAAAAGTTTTTTAATTTGTTGCCGAGATTCAGTTTGAAACATTTTCATAATTTAATTTAATTTTTACTTTTCATTATTTATACCGTAGGTAAATAAGAAAAGTATTGCGTTTGCAGAAAAACCCGAAACCTGGATGTCACCGGATTTATCAGTTTCATGCGTTTTTAAGACCTCGTGAATGATTTTCACAAAGTTTTCTGTCGGGGTGTGTGTGCGTGTCTGTTATTATCGTAGCTCCGTATCGTAGTGTCTTTATGCTAAAAAGTTGAAACTTCGCTCAAAAGTCAGTGCAATTCGGGAAATACTTTTTTATAACGTCATTAGCCCTCAATAATGACTCAGCGAAAAATTTCGAAAAATCATAAAACGCAAATAAATAATGCGATTGGAGATTTGTCACGCATGTATACACATATATGCCATATTATCAGTATCATTTCATTTTTTATCAAATGACTTGTGTATGTTTTTTATAAAATTGTAAAAAATCGTAAACTAATCCAGTTGGGTTGAAATTTGGTACAAGTATATACGTACTTACCTATACGTAAGAATAAATACATTAAGTGTCGGTTTAATACGACAAGTATATTTATCGTTTTTGTTGGATCATAAAAGTTAAGCAGCATTGAGCGTTATCAGTGCAGAATGGGTGACCGCTGAGAATGAAACGATTGCATTTCTTATCTGAGGACGAGCAAAGCGAGTCCGAAGAGATTGTGCAGTATTCATTTGATGACTTCTATACTCTGAGGACAAGCGAAGCGATTCCGAGGAAAAGTTCCGAGGTACAATGTACCCGATTTTTTAAACATACCATTGGCCAGAGGCAAGTTGCATATGATACGATAGCGCTTATGCCGAACACGATAAAAACTTTAGAACGCTAAACTCGTAGATGAAACTGCTACTAATTAACAGTAAATTAGTAGTGACCAGAAGCTAGACTCGTGGCTATAAAAAATGAGTGGCTAAAGCTACATGTTTTGTTTCAAACTGCTTACCTAGCGCTACAAGTGGCATTTATTATTACTACAAGAAATGAGCTTGTGACACATTTCTACAATGAAAAATGTATTATCTACGTTTTTTAACTTTGAATTAGTTGGTAAATTTTTACCTTTTGAACTTCATCGATAGTTTTTCTCTAACCTTTCATGCCGCAATATCTAGCCAGTCTTTAATAAATATTACGTAATAAAATTCTTCAATAAATGTTACAAATCTATTTTTAAATTTCAAATCTGACCTAGATTCCAGGAAAGAGAACTCAAAACAAAATTTAATAGATTTATAACAGAGTAAGGGCCGGGATTGAAAGGCTTATAGAGGAGACGAGGGTTTCATGACTCAAAAATACAATAATCAAATATTTACAAAGAAAATTTTATTTAATATTTTTTACCTCTAGTTTTCCAATTTTAAAATTTCAATTTCAGGCAAAGAAACAAAATAATATATTAGAGTTGATATTTACATTGAGTCTTTTATATTTTAATTACGATCTGTTATATTACATAGTTTTGCTCGTTGAAAATAATTTTCATCCCTAATATAGTAAGTAAACATATTAATTTTGTGTTACATATTAATTAAACTTCACTCACAAAAAATATTCATATTTACAATTCTCTTTCTTAATTTTTTTAACTATATTTCGACTAATAATTTATTTAGTGTATGTTCGGTACATTTAATACATGATGTCAGAGACTTAATATTGGATCACACTAAAAATAATTCTAGAACACAAGAATCAAACGAAGAATAAATACCCTTGGTATTATAGTGATTATAACTAGATAGCCCCTTTTGCTTTTATTTTTGAAATATCAAAAAAGTAACCTCAACACATTTAATCATTGTTATAATCAAATAAACAGTACAACATTACAGTCATAGATACATATACTATATATAGATATAGTATAGATACATATACATATACTAGAGGAGGCATAGACTATCTTAATACATTGAGAGGCATAAAACATTTTTTGGGGCTCTCAGGGGCTCTGTGTGACCTCATTGAAACCTCCTCTAAGAGTAATTCAAGGATGTTGAATAAAGGGGATGACGCACTAAGTCGAATTGCCATTCAACAAAGTGACCCCATCGAAAATCAAAACATAGAGAAGAATGCAACACGAAACACACGTCAAAAACCAACTGCACATGTTTGATACGAACTGCGCATGCTTATGATCCTTATAACAGCGCAGGTCTTAAAATTTAAAGGCAAACTTAACTCTCAATGGGTTTCCCATTGTTTTGCTTGCGAAGGTTATAAACATTGGTAAAGCTTCAATTACTCTCACTAAAGTGGCTACCTATAGTCAAAAATGTAAAATATAAGCACAAATGACTTGACAAGCACCAAATGTAACAATAACGAAAGCACTGAAGAAAGTTGAGAAGCAAACTCGACAACCAAGAATTGTATAACAAGTTAGCTACATAACCTGCGTTTGGCGCCTCTTTTAATTATAATCATAGGGAAGGGAAGTTTGCTCCTATTTCTCTATCTCACACAACTTCCATGGGGTCAGAAATGTTCTTTAATGCGTCATCCTCTTTATTCAACATCCTTGGAGTAATTTAAGATTATAACAAATCAATTGTTGTTGGATTTCCCGCATTGCATTATTTGGGTTTTGTTTCCTATTCTAAACGTTGTAAATTATAAGTTACTGTATTTTTTAAAGTTTATTTTATCATATCAAGACACAAGGGTGTTCAGGTTACTTTTTTATGTTTCCAAATTCAACTGATAGAGCCCCTCTAGTAATGACATCTCTACGATTACAGTAACTTGCACAATACAAACTTTATCATTAATGTTCTACCACCAAATGATAGTCGTATTTCAAATTGTAAAATACTAAAAAGAAGAGGTCCTATGGCTCCAAAAAAATAAAATAAAAACAAATAAAAAGATGGTTTAAACAAACAGTGAGTAATGTCGAACATATTAAGTTAAAGACAAAAAAATAAGAAAGAAGAAGAAGAACAAACTTTATAATACAAATAAACACTAAGTGCAAACAGTCGACAACTATTAATTTATAGTTAATAGTTGTCGTTAATAGTTAATAGTTGTTAGAGTAATACTCTAACACAATCAATAGGGTTACACAGAGCCCCCAAGAGCCCAAAAATTATATTTCAAGCCTTTCAATTGATTGAGAGTGGGTATTTCACTTTTAGTAATATATCTCTATGCTTAGTATTAAAATAAATCATTGTTAAATTATTCAAATCAATTCATTCATCAAATCAATTTATGTCAAACTATTTGCGATTAAAAGCAATATTGTTAGTTTGCTAAACCAGCTTGAAAGGAAAGGGTGATTCAAATAGTTTTTAGCCTAGGAAAACTAAGGGTATGTTCGCGAGGGTGACTGGTTAGATCTGAATTAGTTAGTGTGATGACGGTTATTTTGTGACCAGAGTTAAATTGGCGAACTTTTTTTAACCTCTTCTTAAGATCAGTGAATAGGTAACCTCACTGTTTCCAGTATAACCTTTTAACAAAAGCGTGCTTGACTTTTGTTTACGTTTTGATATACTCGTCGTCTCTAGTAATAATATATCTATGAATCACAATACAAATCGTAATTTTACATACTTAATGTTAGCAATGAATCGGCTACAGCCCAGCATCTTTGTTATCAATAATGCTTCTTCTATTCTTGTATAATTTTAAGCTCCGTGTACTCCATCTAATGGATCCATGACTATATACTAACGTAACCAAACATATGTGCATTAGTGAGATACAAGCATAGAGATGTATTACTAGAGAAGGCATATATTGAAAGGCTAGTAACATCTTTTTGGGGGCTCTCAGAAACTCTGTTTAATCTATTCGTAACCTTCTCCGAGAGAGTTTTAAGGTTATAATCAATGGATCGTAGTCGGCTTTTAAACATTGTTTGTCTTTCAAATATTTAAACTTTATACTATATTTCTTACTGTAATTATGTACTGTTTATTTCTTAAATTAATTACATCAAAGACGTAATGTTACTTTATCAATGTTTCAAATTCAACCGATAGAGCCTCTCTAGTAATTATATCTCTATGGTTACAAAGATATGCTCATTATAATACTTATACAATACATCGCTTGATTGTTCTACTTTTTGATATTCACATTAAAGATTATAACTACAATAATTAAATTGCTCTTACCATTATTCCATTGCCCAATATCATACAGTTAGTTACCTTTAGGCAATGTTTTTGCTATTTACATGTATATTTATTTTATAAATTTGTTACATTTAATTCTAATTATAGACCTAATTGGATCGTTGAAATTCTTTATGAGTAATAATAAGTAATAATAAATTAAGAATGTTCAGGTAGACTATAGAAAGCTGCTAATCCTATATATATCAATATAAATATATTGTCGGCGAAAAAAGAGACCAAAACAAAAATTGGTAAGTCTGACAAAAATGTTGGTTGACCAGAGTCAACGGACCCACCTTTTTTCAGTCACTTTGATCAGCAAAGCCACCTTGATTTTTAAGATACGCCCACTGAGTAACTCCGCCTACTAACCGAAAACAACATGATGAAAACGGCTCTTTGGTTAGATCCATAGAGATATTATTACTAGAGGGGCCCTATAGGTTAAATTCTGAAACTTAGAATAATACTATATATAGAAGGAGCACAGGACCGTAAACACAATGTAATTCCATTGATAACACGAAAGCTGGTTGACTGGTGCAACTAAGTAATGCTGCCAACCTGACAACAAAATATTATTTTAAATATGTGTCATAAATATCTATTAATGAAGAAAGATCGTAAAGAACAAATATAATAAATTAAGACACCTGCTGAGTATTTAATAAAACCGGTCTTGTAATGCAAATATTGTAATGCACCGATATTTATATTAGTATATTATGAATAATCAATCATTAATTAATAAAACATGAGATCGATCATAACATCACAATCACATAACAATCACATAACATCGATAATAACATAATAATTCAGCAACCGGAAGTATTGCCAACTTTTTTTAGAAAATTGTATATTGTAAGGGTGGCAGCATTACTTAGTTGCACCAGTCAACCGGCTTTCGTGTTATCAGTAGTGCTCCTTCTATATGTAGTATTATTCTAAGTTCTGAAACATCGAAAAAGTAACCTGACGACCGTCGCTAAAACTATAATCAAATAATCAGTACAACATTACAATATCTTATATAGTAGAACATTTAAAATACAAATCGAAACACAATCAATGCGTGGAAAGCCGAAATCAATTGATTTATTATAATCTCTACTAACTCTAGAAGGAGGTTTCATTAAGGTTACACAGAGCCCCAGAGAGCCCTAAAGAGATGTTTCAGGCCTCCCAATGTATTGAGATTGGCTATGCCCCCTCTAGTATTTATCTCTATGGTTAGATCGATCTGATTGGTCAGCACTAGCGAACGTAGCCTTAAATCAAAATATTCGGTTCCATTAAATCAAAATATCTTAATTAGATATTTTAGAATATTTTAAATATCCTAATTAAATCCTATAACTCGAAAATTATGGTATTTTAAGGTCTCTAGACGAGTTAGTAAATTATGTTTTTGTGGCTTCATTTATTTGTTTTGTTTAAGATAAGTTTTAGTTTTTAGCTTTAAGATGCCCAATATGTAAGATAGTTAGTAAGGTGTATTCAATTCGATTCACACTCGGAGGTTATAACCTGATTTTTTTTTATGAATGATGTGTGACGTCATTACAGGAATTGACGGCATACATTGAAAATTATCTATTTATTCCTAGAATTACGTCACAGCCGGACATAACCTTACGTAAACAAAATAGTTTGATAAACAAAAAGTTTGATTTCACCTTATTATGTTCACCGTGACAGGGGAAATGTTATTGTTACACACAATTGGTTAACTGGCCATTAAATTAATTTATTAATTTAATGGCCATTTTTTTTTTTATTTCTTATTGACTTTAGTTATTACTAAAGTCAATAAGAAATAGGAGTTGAATAGTTGCCATGACAACCTAAGCTATTTTACTCCCGCTAGTTACTTTTCTCCATGGAAATTTTGAAACGAGGAGCTAAGTATCAAGTTTTTCTTTCTACAAGATAAATAAAATTTAATTTTCATATGCCTTAAGGCTGTAAAAGTAATTAGTGGAAGAAAATAATAAATACTTAGCTTATTAATAATGCCATAAAATTGGCTTATAAATAATTCTAATGTAGTGCTGAAAGTCTATGCTCGAATTACACAATATAGATTACAATATTCCAATTTAGAAAATAAGTATTCCCCGATATTTTTTATCATCCAAATATCCCCGAGGTACTTTATCTCCATATTTTAATTAATATTATAAATAATAGGACATTATAAAGATTTTAATTACTTTAATACAGATTTCCAGGAAAATAATTTTAATTGCATTTATTTTAAATCAAAAACATACAGAGATAATAATATGGAAATGTCATACCTGGGCACGCAACTACACGGATTTGTTAGTATATTTTTATACAAATAATAAAAAAACTTGTTTACATAACATTATCCCGCTTATTTTTTGCAAGCAGTCGAATGATTGCGTTATTGAGATAGCTTGAATTAATTTGTGACACGGAAAACTTTAATTTTTCTTCCGTTAGAGAAAACATTGTGTTTATCAGGAAAAGCGTTTCTTAAGAACATATTTACAAATAAACACTCCTATTTCGTACGCCAGTGGCGTAGCCAGGGGGGGGCTGAGGGGGCTTCAGCCCCCCCCCGAAATTTTTACATAACCTAAACCCGCAATAAATGTGTGAAAAAAGCTATAAAAAATATATAAAATAATAAATTAAATAACATATATTTTTTAACAATAAACTTATAATATAAATATCATAATATATCAAATATATACATAAAAATAGAAAGATAAAACAAATAATTTGAAAACAGTGAACAATACAAAGTAAAGTAGGCTTGTCTGAAATATTATCTCGAATTTCTAATTACGACATAACGGTCAGTTAGGTCTTTCAGTAATAACTGTGTGACCTGTGCTTAGAATAATACTATACATAGAAGGAGCACAGGACCGTAAACACAATGTAATACCACTGATAACACGAAAGCCGGTTAACATGATAAATCCATTTTTAACCATCAAAATCGGTCCAGTAAACCGGAGATACAAATGTTGAAAGATTACCGAAAAAACATCTAAAAAGCATACATTTTTGTCCAAAAACGCATAAAAACCTTAAAATGTCATGTTTTCCCATATTAACATGTTTAAGAATTAGGCAGACTTAAAAATCATGCATGTTTTGTTAAACTGCAGGTAATATGGAGTTGTTCTAGAGAAAGAAGTCAGCACAGCTCTAATATGTGATGACTTAATGACCGACATATAATGGTGAAAGATAGGTAAACACTTAAATTGTAGAAAAATACACTTTTTTCAGCATTATATGTCGGTCATTAACTCATCACATATTAGAGCTGTACTGATTTCTTTATATTACCTGTAGCTTAACAGAATATGCATAATTTTTAAGTCTGCCTAATTCCTAAACATGTTCATATTGAAAAACATGACATTTGAAGGTTTTTGTGCGTTTTTGGACAAAAATGTATGCTTATTAGATGTTTTTTCGGTAATCTTTCAACATTTGTATCTCCAGTTTTACTGGACCGATTTTGATGGTTAAAAATGGATTTATCACAAATTTAATAAACTTTAAAAAACAACCCTTTAAATTTTTGGATAAAATCAATAGGAACACCGTTATTGGGCGAAAACAGAATTTGAGTTCATTTTACGGATTTAAAGGGGCCCCGGGGCTAAGATTCCCTTATCTGAAACGGCAGACCACCTGATTCATTATCAGAGAGCCAGAATAAGTCCATCTAGTGGGTTAAACCTTTGGGGCTAGACGGTCACGTTTTTTGCGTCTGGCTCTTGGACTATAATATATGACTTATAAAAGTTAATTTCAAATGGAATGTAGGCAAAAAGCGAGAAATTAAACCACGCCTACTTAGTTGAAAAGTAGGTCTGCCGCGGCGCTAGCGTCGATCGGAATCCAAATTTTCCCACCATTGGGTCGACAGTCTTACTGTTTAAGTATATATATAGTCTCTGGTTTGTACAATCCGGTAAATGACAAGTACCCCTGATGTCGCGGACTATTTCAAAATTTACTAAATATAATATTATAATAAAAATTAAATGATTTATTAATTTTAAATTTTATTTGCTCTTAAATTCATCTAATGCCTACTCAAATACAACTGACTGTTCTCAAATTCAATTGATGTTTTCTAAAATATATTTTTCTTATCTCAAATAAAATTGATAAGTTCTCAAATAAACATAACGGTTTCACGTTTTAACGGGTTCAACCAATAATCAATCTTTAAACTTGACAAAGCAATTCATCCAATGCCATAACATTTTATGGGTTGTTTTTATTAGCAAAAAAAACTATCTTTTGCTCTAAGGGCCCGTTTCACAAAATTACTAGTCTTGTAGTTACAAAAATTGTAAAAACAACTTGTAATGACAAATTTACATGTGTTACCAAGGATACACTTGTAGATTTGTAGTATTTTTCTATTTAATAAACAACATTTTCTTGTCTATTACAATTACTTGTAACATTCACTTGTAAAATTTCTTCCCAAATCCGAACCTAGGTAGACTGAGTTACAAGATCATTTTATTGATAAAAACTTAGTTTTTATCGCAATCTTTTAATTTATTAGTAATCTAGTGCTTAATAAGAGTTTGTGAAACTTTGTTTTTATAAATATTACTTCTCTTAATTTAGAAATAATTGCATTCGGAATAATTAACTCATATGAATGAAACTGGGTTTTTAAAATATTTTGACTCACTGTTTACCAAAACTCTAGCAGGTTACAATCTTAGAATAATACTATATATATAGAAGGAGCACTACTGATAACACGAAAGGCGGTTCACTGGTGGTCTTAAGTAATGCTGCCTCCCAAACAATATAAAATTTCCTTATAAAAAAGTTGGCAATACTTCCGGTTGCTGTATGTTCTATTATTAATTTATAAGGCGCGGTCGACCGCGCCTTATGATTGATTATTCATAAAATAATAAATATAATAAATATATAAATATTATATAAATATCGGTGTATTACAATATTTTAATCATTTTAAATTGTAGTTTAACGTTTTTAATTAAAATTATATTAAAAGTAGTCCTCGTCAACTAAATGTAGATTCTTGTATTCCGCTATCCTATTGCCATCTAAGTCTGGTTTTATTAAATACTCAGCAGGTGTTTTAAGTTATTATATTTGTTCTTTACGATCTTTCTTCATTAATGGATATTTATGACACATATTTAAAATAATGTTTTGTTGTTAGGATGGTACCCCTACTTATGACCACCAGTCAACCGGTTTTCGTGTTATCAGTAGAATTACATTGTATTTACGGTCATATGCACCTTTTTTATTAGTATTATTCTAAGATTGTAATGATATTCGTGAAACGCTTAATGCTTAATTTTGACACTTTTAGACACGAGTTGTTTTGAACAATAGACTGTAAAATCTGAGAGGAAGATAATAAAATTTGATTGGAGTTTGACTCAAATATGCTCGTTTCCTAAGAGATTTTAGAAACAACTTTTAACCTACTAGTTTTTTTTAATAAAATTGTTTGAAAACCGCTAATAATTACTAGTCTACACTTGTACATTAGTGAAACAAATCTCTTACAATTATTAATAAAACTTGTAGCTTTTTACTTGAAATTTACAAGACGTAGTTTTGTAAAATGGGGCCTAATGTATCATTAACCTTCTCTTAGTCATAAACGTTCACATCCTTCTGAAAAACTCGTCCAGTCAAAAAAAGGTACTGAAAAGTGTTTCTAAACGCACCTTATCAAAGTTTTTTACACACCACGATCTATGGATTATTTTCATCCACATTTCGTTCCACTGTAAAAATATCTTCAGGAAGTAGCACCCAGATGAAAACAATACTCTAAAAAAATGCTCTTAATAAAGCCAAGCGTCGGATTTGCATTAATTACTCTTTATCTCTTAAAGACAACTATCAACGAAAACTATATTAATTAATCATTCAAAAATATATTAATCTCAAATAGTATCATTAATCTTAAACGTATTAACATCATTAATATATTAATAATTACTAATCAATTATAAACTTTCTTATATGATTTCTTATTAGGGACACTAAAGAGACAGCTTTGTTGTTGTTAAATTATTTATTCACTCTTTACGATATTTAGCTTTATCTAATATAATTATACAACTTTCTTTTATCTATAAAATTTTAGTTGTAAATTATGACTTCAACATATCTCTTAGAGATAGTTTTACAGACTACTCAATCATAATGAGAACTATTACAAACAGTTAACTTTATCTCTTAAAAAAGAGATATACTTTTAAAATATATCTCTTAAAGAATACGCGTAACTTTAGTTTATTTCTTAATGATTGTTTTTAAAATATACCTCCAATTGGATATGTTTAACTTAAGTTTATCTCTTAATAAATAGCATTAAAGTATATTTCTAAAAGAATATGTATAGCTTAAGTTTATCTGTTACACAATAGTTTTTAAGTGTATCTAAAAGATTTTATATAACTTTCCTTATTTACTAAAGAAAAAATAAATTTTACCACTAAAAGAATATCTATATTTTTCCTGTATCTATAAGAGATATCTTTAATATTTGTTAATCATTAAGAAGGGATTATTTAAAAAAATAACTTCCTTTCATCTCTTAGAGAAAACGATCAAATATATCTCTTACAGACTGCTTATAACTTGCCTATATCTATAAGAGATTTCATCGCACACCCTATACCCTTTAGATAATACAATTAATGTATATATCTTAAAGAGTATATATAACTCGCCTGTGTAAAATAATTTTTAACATCTTCCTAATTTATTAGAAGAGATAGTTAAAAATACCTTCTTTTTTATCTTAAAGAATACTATAAAAGTATATCTCTTAATGAGTGCATATAACTTGCCTCTCTAAGAGAATTCATTACAAATATATAACTTTCATATACAAGAGAGTACTTTACATAACTTTCCTATGCATAAGTTTAAGAAAGATTTACAGAAATTGCTTCCCTGTGTGTGTTAGAGAGAATGAAGCAGAGTTTACGTGCTGAATATTCATGTAGGTCACCTGAAGAAGCGCTGTAGCACCAGAGATATACAGGTAGTTATGAAACTGGGCAGAAGGCCGTAGCAAGAGTTGTGGCCGCGGCCCCGGGTCTTACTACTTGACAATTCTGCACAAATTAACATTTCAAATAGTTAAATGTTGATAAAAAAATGGTTCATGGTTAAAAAGATAACCTTACAGAGTCACAAAGGTTACCTATAATTCTACTCTTCAAGAGCGGAGGGTTAAAAATTAGCTCTATTTCATAATTAAAAAATCAGGAATAGGTACCTTGGAACTTTTCCTGACCACATTGAATTTGCTCAACATTAATTTTTTGGTGATAGATGAGGTGATTCTGGGAAGACCTAGGGAGCTCAGGGTCTTACTCTCTAAATGCACAAGATTGGATCCTGTTACTTGCCTCTTACCTTTTAGGAAAAATAAATCATGAGCAAATTCTTTTCAAAATATTATTTTAAAAAGAAGCAAAAAAAAAACACCAGAAACGTAAGAAGTAGGAAAAATCGAATAAATCTCATTTATTTTGTTCCTTTTCGATATCTAACTTTTGATTTTATAACAATTCAACGCTTAAATACCATAAATTATATTAAATACACCTTGTAATCATTTGGCCCAATGCTAATACATGGGCATTTTTTTCAGAAAATGACTGGTTATCAGTTTAATCTTATCAGGACAATGTTGCCAACTCTAGAAATTATGCCCAGTTGTCTATTGAATACGATACGATTACCTGTTAAATACGTCGTGATAATATTGTATACAAACAGAATTTTTATATAAAAATTTAAATATGTTAAAGCAAGGAAAGTTTACCTCCTAAGTAAGCCGCTTGCTTGTCCTCCTCATCTCTAACTGCGTTGTGCAGCTTGATTTCTGCCAAAAAACATTACAATTTTAACAACACTGAACATAAAATAAAGAAATATGGTTAGTAAAGTGATGTAGAAATCGGCGCGGGACACAGCAGTCCAACTCCCTAGTTTGAGGTGGTCCTAAAAAAACAGGGGCTAGTTGCATCAACTTCCTCACTGAGCGCTAGTTTTCACCTTGTACAATTGTTATCAATATTGTTATCAGTTTTAAATCGAGACGTCTATAAACTAAAATGTAAACTAGACAAATTTCCAGAACATTTTTAGTTGTTTATAAGATTATTTGTTTAGAAAATAAGATAAATTTAGTATTTTTTCCATTGAAAGAACAAATAGAAAAGCAATAAACATGCAAATTAATTTCCATTTCTGCACGTCATGGTTATCATGATATCAGGTCTAGTTAAAAATAACACACCGTTTTTACTTTTATAACATTTTATGAAAATTATACATTTAAAATAATTAATAAGATTTTAACATTGTTAAAGATCCCTTTGATTTAATTTAAATCCTGAAAATGAAGAACTAATTATTTTATATATGCGGTACAAGGTGAACCGACCTGCCGGTGAACTCAAAGCAGGCCCATCTAAAACAGCTTATTCCGGGGGAGTTGGACCACTGTGTCCCGCGTTGGACCCCCACCCCTACTGTATGAATTTCTATATCACTTTAGTCTTAAAAAGCCTTTACACTGACAGTTATTAACTTAACAAATCAAGAGAGATAAAAAGTTTTTACTCCATTCAAGTATAATTTTATACGAGGCGAAGCCCGCTATTTTACCACTACAGGTACACTTACCATAGAGTCGCAGCGTTCCCTCGGCTTTGCCCAGAGAGTTAGTAGACACGCAGCTGTACTTGCCTACGTCTTCCTTACTGAACTTCCTGATTACTAACCACATGAGAACTTTGTACGTCGATCTGTTCTCCATTATAGAGTACTTGGACCTGTAACAAACAACAAAAGAGAGTGAATAGTACAATGTTTATCTTTTCTCACCTAATACCGTAGGCATATCGGAGAAATATTGTGTTCACCCCTTAGAATAATACTATATATAGAAGGAGCACAGGACCGTAAACACAATGTAATTCCACTAATAACACGAAAGCCGACTGGTGCACCTAAGTAATGCTGCCAACCTGACAACAAAACATTATTTTAAATATGTGTCATAAATATCTATTAATGAAGAAAGATCGTAAAGAACAAATATTATAACTTAAAACAACTGCTGAGTATTTAATAAAACCGGTCTTACATGGCAAAAGGGTGGCGGGATACAAGAATCTACATTAAGTTGACGAGGACTACTTTTAATAAATACGTTAAACTACAATTTAAATTGCTTTAAATATTGTAATGCACCGATATTTATATTATTATTTTATGAATAATCAATCATTAATTAATAATAGATCATAATAATTCAGCAACCGGAAGTATTGCCAACTTTTTTTTAGAAAATTGTATATTGTTAGGGTGGCAGCATTCCTTAAGTGCACCAGTGAACCGCCTTTCGTGTTATCAGTAGTGCTCCTTCTATATATAGTATTATTCTAAGGTTGACCCTGACAATTCTTATCAGAACTGTCTGTTTCATTGTATCATTGCTAGAGTTGAAACTTGACAAAATATAGATTAATTTGTGCTGTCCGTAATATGAAAATTCTAAGGACTTGTTTACCCATTTTGCTGAGTCATCAAAAAAGTGCTTTTTTTAAATCATTAATAAAGTTGAAAATTGAAACAGGTGTAATCACAGAGTGTGGAAGTGCAGCAGAAAGAGGTTCAGATACATAATGAAATCATTAGTCAAATATGAAGGGAATGCAAAACTACATCAACTGAATGCAAAGGAACTAAATCTGGCATTGACCAATAGAAACACATAATTGGATATTATGTGTTATAGCGCTTTTTCTATGCACGAGATTTTTGCGTCCTAGACGTTTCTATGGGACACGATAACTTTCGAACGCTTAATTAGATCGAAATTAAACTTGGTACAAAAATCAACCTTGTTAATGTCCCGTACCCTATAGTGTATGAAATATGTGTAACGTCATTAACGTACAAAAATTATCTCACAAGTATTTCAAAAAATCATAAATCTTCATATAGTGTTTAGATTGAGCTGACATTTTTCACATATATACCATGAATGGTTCACAAACATACAAAGTTTCATTGCATTATCAGCCTTAGTTCCAATTGCATTGATTCTCAATTAATTCTCAATGATTCCCTATTGATTGTATTGATTGGTCAATCATATATATGATTAATTGGTCAATTATGTATATGATCTATTGGTCAATCATGTATATGATTGATTAATTAATCATATATATAATTGGCTGAGGCGCTACGCCTAAAAAAACAGGCCGAAGGCCTTCTGTTTTTAAATATACTTTTCAATTGAATAAATCTCTTGTTCATCATATTCACGAAACACAAAATTATTGACTAAAGTTTATTTACATACAGGTAAATTAAGTCCAAAGACATGAGGAAAAGAACCAATGTACCCAGAACTCCATAAAGTGGGATACGTGTAAGAGTAGGGATAAAACACGACTATTGGATTTATTGGGCTTTCAAAGAGTATAGTAAGACCCATAAATAGCTCGTTTCAAAATGCACAGTACATTTATGTGAATAAATAGAATTGTATTTTTAGATACTGACTGCGTAAAGATAAATATTTTACGTGACTGATAAACGGGATTAATCAAGAAATGATAACAACGGAGAAAAACAGCCCATCCAATAGAACCTACGTTTGTCCTATGCCTTGTAGATTTTTATTGTGATTTTACAGTCGAAAGTAATATGCACGCCTTAATTTTTATTGTTTTAATCAATGTATTATTAATTAGAAGTGAATCTTCGTACGAAGTTAGGATTGTTGGTAGTGATTACGATTATCTAGTTGACTGCAATGAATGCGGTTTCAACCTACACTCTTCAGCTTCCGACTTCTGCTTCCAGAGAGAAGAGGAATTCCGAAATCGCGTTATATTTTCTAATGGAACTGAACACGAAAGAACATTTCAAGTTAAAGTTTACAGCCATCCAATATTTGAGGGGCACAGCGAAACTTGTAAGTGCTCACCGAACTGTAAATACTCTATTGTAACTTACGATTCCGGTACTGTATTCTCTTTTACGAAAAACGAAATTAAGAACGTAACTATAAAATGGATACCGAATGAAGATATAAATATGAATATCTACGAAGGTAATACTGATAAAGTAAAATGTATCGACACACTTGCTGAACAACTCGATGCGTCGATATCATATGAAACATCGATCAAAGGAATCAGAATTGAAAACGGTACGCTGGTATTACCGACACTTACTGAGGCTGATAGCGGTGTAATCAAGTGTTCCGCCAGATTCGACTCTGATCAATCAATCAGCACAGTAAGAAGAATTATTAATTTATCAGTTCTCAAACCGTTAGTAATCAAATCACTTACTAAAACAATCGAAAGAAAAGCTGGGCTGACAGTAACGATGCAGTGCTTGATAGAAAGTTACTCTCATGTACAAGTTC
Organism: Microvelia longipes; assembly: GCA_018340805.1. Lineage (NCBI taxonomy): Eukaryota > Metazoa > Arthropoda > Insecta > Hemiptera > Veliidae > Microvelia > Microvelia longipes. The sequence continues at coordinate 39,331,696 of JACMZG010000022.1, read as the reverse complement.
ATTGGTATAAAGATGGCTACAAACTTTTCTCAGGTCATAAATATACAACAAATCTTTACGAAGTTGGCGAATCAAACGTAAATGAATACAAAACAAACGTCGTTGGAGTTACTACCGGTAAGACGATTAGTTTGGCAGAAGTGATCGTGCATGATATAGAAAACAGCGATACAGGGACTTATATATGCCAAGTTGAAAATAATATAGTGGTAAAAACAGAAGAAATCAACTTGATCGTAACTCGACCTTTGATTGTCCATTGGTAATCAATGCAACCATTAATTACATTGAAAATTTGGTTACAATTAAACATTAATGTAACAAATTATATAATTTTCTTTATAAAATTACTATTGGATTAGTAGAGTTTATAATTATTTTATGCATTAACTTTTTATGGTATTTTTTATGTACGCATGGGAGTACTCAAGTACATCAATAATATTTATCAAATTCCTTGATATATTATGGGAAAAGTATTGTGTTTGAAAAATTATGTGTGAAAATCAGGTACTGCGTACCTGATTTCCACATTTCCTCATTAATACCGTAGGTATATAAGTAAAGTATTGTGTTTGCAAAAAATCCGAAAACGGGATGAAACCGGAATTATTTGTTTCAGGCGTTTTTAAGGCCTCCTGAGTGGTTTTCGCAAAGTTGTCAGTCTGTATGTGTGTGTATGTTATCATCGTAGCGCCCAGTGAATTTATGCTAAAGAGTTAAAGTTTTGTACAAAAATCAGTCTACTGCTGTATTTGTGCTATTCGGAAAATAATTTTTAATAAAATAATTACAAAAAAAGAAAATTATTTTATTGCTCCAAACTACTTCTTTTGACCTGAAACGGATTTTGAGCCAATAAAAAACATTTTTAATCCCCCTAATAAATTTTAGGGGTGCCACCCCCCGGGAAAATTACAAAAATTGATCGGTCACCTGTATAATTAGAGAATACCACTCCCCTAAAAAATTGATATAATTGACCCTAATAACCCAATAATAGGAAACGATTTTTATTTCCAAGAAAGTGAAAAACAATATTTTCTCCCTTGGGAGTGAAAAGTAACTTTTTCTCCCTTGGGAGTGAAAAGTAACTTTTTCTCCCTTGGGAGTGAAAAGTAACTTTTTCTCCCTTGGAGTGAAAAGTAACTTTTTTCCCTTGGAGTGAAAAGTAAGAAAAAGTAATTTTTCTCCCTTGGGAGTGAAAAGTAACTTTCTCCTTTAACTTTTTCTCCCTTGGGAGTGAAAAGTACTTCTTTACTCTCTAAAAACTAATCAATAAACTTTACATTACACACTGTGTGGAGATAAAATACCTTTTATAAACAAGGCATTTTTTTCATGAAAGAAGTAAAATCTTTAGGAATCTATAACAAGGTATCATTAAAATTATTCTTCGCTCCAAATTTATCATAAAAGTAAATAAATATGACTTAGCCTAATATAACAGTACTAGTAGCTTGCTTTTAATACGCTTTTTTTGTTAAACAAGAAGGTACGGATAAGGAAAAGTACTTCTTTACTCTCTAAAAACTAATCAATAAACTTTACATTACACACTGTGTGGAGATAAATACCTTTTATAAACAAGGCATTTTTTCATGAAAGAAGTAAAATCTTTAGGAATCTATAACAAGGTATCATTAAAATTATTCTTCGCTCCAAATTTATCATAAAAGTAAATAAATATGACTTAGCCTAATATAACAGTACTAGTAGCTTGCTTTTAATACGCTTTTTTTGTTAAACAAGAAGGTACGGATAAGGATTTCTTACGAAAAGTTATTAATGATACGGTTGCGTTGAAAGGTTTGAAAGTTATCACGTAAAAGCTTGTCGTAGGGTGGAAAACTGGCCAAGATTTCCCAGGCTAATTAATTATCTTTTGGTTATTAATGAATTTAAAGGGGGGTTAGGTGTAAAACACCCCGTGGACCTTGCAATGGAGTTTTACTAGAGGGGCACATTCGCTTCTCTTAATCTCTTCAGAAATTGATTGGATATAATATATCTAATCATATGATATAAATAAGATCTTGTGCCACGGATGTGCACAAGATCTTGATGAACTTAGACTTTTTCGAAATAGCCCACAAACAGTTTAAAAAAAATCATTTGTACATGTTTAGAATTTATTAAGAAATCTAATCAAATAAGGCGCCGGATCCACAATAATAGTGATATCGCCAAATATACAGGATATAACTTACATATACGAATGATTAATAAGTTAGGGGCTCCTTTTTACTTTTTCTCATTTATACCGAAGATATATATAGGAAAATTATTGTGTTTCCAAAAAAATCCGAAACCGGGATGTCACCGGAATGATCCTTATCAGATGTTTTTAATACATCCTGAGTGGTTTTTACAATGTTGTCTGTCTGTATGTGTGTGTCTGTCATCATGGTAGCTCCCAGTGTATTTATGCTAGAGAGTTGAAACTTTGTACAAAAATCAGTCTACCGCTTTAGTTGTGCTATTCGAATAATAATTTTTTATTACGTCATTATGACGTCATTAAAAGCAGAGAGGATGAGCGTAACGAATCTGATGTGATGAGGAGCTAACCTGTACTCGAGTTTTACTTCTTTCCCAGTAGAGAAAGTAAAGTAAAAAAAGTTGTTTACATTAAGTTGCTTGGGTGTAAAGCATTTAATGTATTTAAGGTTAATTAAAGGTCAGTAAAAGTTGTGAGTTCAAAGCAGGACACGACCCAATTAAATGTTATGGTGTTTTATATTCTTCATCGCGAGCGAAGCGAGCCCTAGAATGTTATGTTTTTACTCTATGCTTTAAAATTAGGTACTGATAAACATACACAGAAAGGCGAGCGAAACGAGCCCTAGAATTTTATGTTTTGTTTCAAATTTTTCTCTGAAATTAGGTATCGAAAAACAAACACATAAAGGGGTGGGCGAAGCGAGCCCTAAATTATTAAGTAAAAGTTTGAATTTATAGTTTAAAATTGGCTAGTTCAAAATAGCAAGCGAGTTCATAAAAGTACAAGCGATGCGAGCCTTAATGTTTTTTTATTATAATACTCATTAGAAGGTACTGATAAGCAAACACATATAGGCGAGCGAAGCGAGCCTTAGAAAATTAAGTAAGCTTGAATTTGGCTAGTAACAAACAAGAACACAAAGGCGAGCGAAGCAAGCCCTAGAATATTATGTTATGTTTTTTCTCTTTGTAATAAAATTAGGTACTGTTTTCTACGATAAACTAACTGATAGGACTGTACTAAAAAAATGAAATGAAATTAAAGGATATTTAAAATTAATAAAAAAAGGAGTACCTGAGAGTCCACTATTGTAACCTTAACTTGTGACTTGATTCTTGAAAACTTATAATTAATTCTTAATTTTAACTAAAAGTTCTTCATTAAATAATTTAAAGAAATAAAACTTATAATTTGAGTGAGTAGTGATGTGAAGAGATGATTGTCACGTCGTCCCGGGACATTAATGATGGATGAGATGTGTCCAAAGTTGGCAGACTGTATTCTTTGATCACAGAACTGAGTCACTATTGTCTAACTAGCCAACATTGAGTATAAAGATGTACTGAATTAATATGTAATAAAGATCTTGGTAATATAAGATTTGTTTTGGTTCTGATGAATTAAAGGAGAGTTTAAACACAAAGGTCAATTTAAAAGACTTATCAAAACATTGTACTATATCTCACTCTGTTTGATATACTGAAATATTACACTCTCACTCTAGCTGACTTGAGCTATTTAATAATGTTTTTTTTTAAAGATTTTATAATTAAAATAAAATTAACTTTTTTAAAGGAAATTAAATTTAATACTTAAAATAATAAAATGAAAAATAAAGTTACTTTAGAAAAATAAAAATAATGATAATTATTATATTGAAGTAACATTCCGCCCACCAATTTGGGAGAAATTGACACATCTAGAATTGTTTGAACCTTGTCGATTTTGAGTCAGCACTGAATCTTCACCTGTAGGATCTTGAGGAAGAAGAGGAGCTAACTTTACAACTGGTCTTCTTAAAGTTGAAGTAGGTGTACGAATAGTTACAACCCTGACTATACCATCGGCACCAGGGTGAATATCTATTACTCTTCCGATAGTCCAATTGAGAGGGTTGGCGTCTGGTTCCATTAAAAGAACCATTTCTCCTATACGAACGTTACGATTATTTTTAGTCCACTTGACTCTTTTCTGAAGAGAAGTTAAATATTCGTTCTTCCATCTGGCCCAAAAAAGTTAATGTTTCTGACTGACTGACTGCCACCTATTTAATCTATTCTCCTTGATGTCTAACAATGAGGGTTCTGGAGCAGACAGCAAAGGGCATCCAGTAAGCATGTGGCCAGGCGATAAGTAACTAAAATCGTTAGGATCATCACTAACAGGGCAAAGTGGCCGTGAGTTTAACACAGCTTCAATTTTAGTAAAAAGAGTATTCAACTCTTCAAAGGTCATTGGTTTGTTGCCATAAACCTTGAATAATAAACGTTTGGCTTCCCAAACGTTTGGCTCACCAAACGAACAGCTGACTCCCAGATGCCTCCAAAGTGTGGAGCCGATGGAGGATTAAAGGTCCACTTCACTTCCCTTTTGAGGGCATAATCATGAATCTGGTTTTGATTAGCCTTTTGGTTGACCCACTTTGCAAAAATCTTCAGTTCCCTTGCTGCCCCAACGAAATTGGAACCACAGTCTGTGAAGACTTGTTGAGGTAAGCCACGGCGAGAAACAAAACGATCAAATGTAGCCAGAAAGGCTTCAGTTGTCAAACGAGAAACTGCTTCAAGGTGAACTGCTTTGGTACTTAGACATACAAAGACAGCAAGGTAAGCCTTGGTAACAGGTGCCTTGCGTCTAAGGGACTCTCTAATGGAGAATGGTCCAGCGTAGTCAATACCTACAAATGTAAAGGCGGGGCCTGTCCTAAATCTGCATTCCGGTAAGTTACCCATGCGAGGGGTGTAGGGCTGAGCTCTCATACGGTGACAAGAATCACAGAGGCGAGAAACCTTACGAACTAGTCTTCTTAAACCAGAGACCCAATAGCGAGTCTGAATTAGTGCTAGAAGCAAATTGTGACCTGGATGGAGAAACAATGTATGGTAGTGCGATATGATTAATTCAATCAATTTACAGTTAGATGGTAACAAGATAGGATGTTTTTGGGTTTCTGGTAATTGAGAATATTTAAGGCGTCCGCCCACCCTAACAACTCCTAGCGAATCTATGAATGGAGATAAGCACTGATATTGTTTAGGTAAAATATTAATGTTAGGTTCCTTGCAATTAAAAAAAATAATACTGCTGAACGCACTTAATTAGCTTGACCTCAGTGGATCTTATTTCTGTAACACTATAAGGCTCAGAGTTAGGAGAACTTTTATGTAGTACATTGACAAACCTTAGTGCACAGCAAAGACTACGAATCATTTGATAATATGAAGAAAATCTAGAAACCCAATCATGAATTATGTGCAACAGCCAACTCTCCTCACTTTCTCTGATTTTATCAGAAGTAGATGCTAAGGCAACTGATGAAACTTCCTTAAGTTCTGGTATGTTTTCTGGTTGGGAATAAGAATCATCAAAATCTTTGAAAAGCTAAAATCATGATTAGTAAGCCACGATGGCCCATGCCACCAAAGCTCAAAATTAACTAATTGTGATGGAAGCATACCACGCGATCCACAATCTGCTGGATTGTCAGCAGATTTAACATGTCTCCAAGCACCAATAGATGTTAGTTCAGTGATTTCTGCAACTCGATGTGAAACAAATGTCTTCAGTTTATAAGGTGGAGTCCTAATCCAGGCAAGAACGACAGATGAATCAGTAAACAAGTATGTTGGATAGGTTATATAGTTCTTGAATCTTGCAGGTATGGATTCTAAAGTTTTGGCTAAAAGTAGGGCTCCACACAGCTCTAAACGAGGAATCGAAAGAACTTTAATCGGAGAGAGCCTTGTTTTAGCCTTAATAAGATAAGAATGGATTTCATTGTTAATCATGATACGTAGATAAATTGCAGCACAATAGCCTTTTTCAGATGCATCTGAGAAACCTATGAGCTGAGTATGTACAGATTTGTCTAAGCCGGTATAACGCGGAATTTTAATAGCACTCAGCAACTCCATTTCACCTACAACACGCTTCCATGTTGTTGCTACATCTTTTGGTATCTGGTCATCCCATTCAAGACCACTCTTCCACAGTTCTTGAACAATAGACTTAGCCAAAAGGACAATAGGTGAAAGATATCCCACAGGATCAAAAATCTTAGCCACACATGACAGAATGGCTCTTTTTGTTGAAACCGCATCAGGTAAACAAATTTTGAAGGTAAAGTTGTCTTCGCTAGGGCACCATTGTAACCCTAGCACCTTGATACTGAAATCATCTTTAGTTTCTAAAGATACAGGATCAAAAGAGGATGAAGCATCAGAATCAAATATCTCTGGTTTGTTGCTTGCCCATTTACCAACATCAAAGCCTCCTCGTTGAAAAAATGAAATAAAATTGGTAACTAACACCTTAGCTGATGGGATATTTTGGGTTCCAAAAGCGAAATCATCTACATACGAATCTTCAGAGATAATTTGCACCAAGTCTGGAAAATGTCTGCCTTCATCTTCAGCCATCTTTAAAAGCACACGAATAGCCTGATATGGCGACGAAACAAGACCATATGTTACTGTATGTAGTTGATAACGTTGAATAGGTTCACTTGGAGAAAAACGCCAAAATATTTGTTGATAAGGCTGATGAATCTCATTGACCACTATTTGCCTAAACATCTTAACCAAATCGCAGACTATAGCAACATAATGTATACGAAAATTTATCATTATGTCACACACATGATTTTGTAGTTTTGGACCAGCCATCAAAAAATCGTTTAAAGAGCCTTCCTTACATTTAGCAGATCCATCAAATACAACACGCAGTTTGACTTCACCTCTATCAACTTTTGATACGCAGTGATGAGGAATAATGTACTTAGCAGGTTCAGTTGTCGGTGACATATGACCAAGGTCTAAGTATTCCTTCATAAATGCATGGTAAAGAGATTTTAATTCAGGATTTTTTTCAAGTTTGTTCTCCAAACTGTAAAACCTCTTGAGGGCGACTCCTTCAAAGTCAGTAAGTACCACGTCAGGCTGCTTGAAGGGTAACTGAACACTATATCTACCACAACCTAATCTGTGGTGAGTTGTTTTGAAATGATTCTCACACTGTTCATCTTCCGGGTTAACAAACTTCTGAGGTGTGAGCTCTTCAATCTCCCATAACCGTTTGATTAAAGATTTAACATCCTCATCTGGATTCTTGTTTGTAGTAAGAAGAACAACTTTGTTATCATTCTTGAGAGAATGAACCGTTTTGCCACAAACAACATAGCCAAATACTGAAGGAAACAACTTGGGTTCATTAGGATCAACAGTTATACTACCTCCAGTCCATAAGTCTGCTTTATGTCTCCTCCAAGTAAAAATGAAACTGGATTAGACTCCCAAAACGAGGGATCTGCAAGCTCATAGGAAATAAACTTATGCCATACCTCTTCCGGTAGATCTCTTGTAGGTAAGTCTGATGTAACTTGCTCTAAAACAAGTGCTTCGCAACATAAGCTGGTATAAGGCTTAATCCTAGATCTCAATTGGCATGTAACTACTCCTTTAACCTCATTAAAGGCAACACCTCCAAGTGTAGAAATTTTACCTTTGAAAGGTTTTATTCTAAGACCAAGAGTCTTAACTGCATCTTCAGTAATGGCAGAATAATGACTTCCAGAATCAACCAGCATACGAATAGGGTACGGGTTCTTGTAAATGTCTAATATATGAGAAACAGCTGTCCCTAATACAACTTCATAATTCTCACACAAGGATGAAGTATTCTGGGCAGCACAACTGACTCCAGTTTGAGTTCCAGTTGAATTATCAGATTGTTGGTAAACATCCAGTCCTTTACTTTGTTCAGTAGGCTTGGTCTTGAAACTTAAGTGTAAAGATGAATGATGGCGGGCCTTACAAAATCTGCAATGCCATGAAGATTTGCAGTTTTTGGTTTTATGAAGTTCAACAAGGCAATTTCTGCACCCCTGCCAGTCTTTTAATACATCATGCCTTTCATTGGGTGACAAGCTCATAAACTTCTCACAATTATATAGTCTATGATTCGAGTTGCAAGCCGGGCACGGAGGGATATCAGTTTTTGTTACAGTGTTTTTTAAAGAACGAGCTTTAGAATAACGATTATTTAGAGAGGTCAAATGATTGGAAGAATCATTATTCGTCAGCAACATCGGTTTAGGCTTTGGTGTTGATTTAGTTTTTTCTGTCGTACCAGATGAACTTGGTTTCGCCATCACTTCAAAAGCTTGACAATGTTTTTTAACAAAGTCTGATAAGTTATCAAAGGAAGGATAATCAATATCAGTATGTTCTAACTCAAAACTCTCTCGTGTTTTGTCATCTAAGTTTCTCACAGCAAGATAAAATAAAATAAATTCAGAAGCTTCGGGAATATCAAGTAGACGAAAGGCCTCAACACTTTCAGATATCTCAGTTAAAAAGGACTGCAAAGATTGTACAGTTGCTTTGTCTTTGTTTTTCTTAAAGTCAAGAACCTTGTCTAAGTAAGAAATAGCTAGTAGACGCTTCTTGTCAAAAGCTTTCATTAATGCCCTCCAAGCAAGATCGTAACTCGCATCTTGTTTAGGTAAGTGTTTAATAACGTCAAGAGCGCGACCTTTGACTTTAGAATGAAGAAAATGAAATTTAACCACATTTGGTAATGTTGCATCATCATGAATTAATGCTTTGAATGTATCACGAAAATAAGCCCATTCTTGAATATCTCCATGAAAAGGAGCTATTTCTAGTTTAGGTAAATGATAATTCCGACCATCAATGATTGTAGTGGCATTGGAATGTTCACCAACCCCTAAAGAATGGTTAGCAGTGACTTTGGCCTCTAGCGCCTCGTATGCAGCATTTATTTCATGGACATATCTCTTAATACTTTCTGCATAGGTATTATCTTTGGATGGAATACCTCGTTTTAATTCCACCAATATTTCAATGAATTCTTCCCATAGTAATTCAAACTTAGTGTAATATCTGTCAAGAGAACGATACATGCCACGAAATAAATTAACTTGACCAGGAGTTGATAATGCAAGAGCACCTTGGTCTCTAATGCTTCTGATATCCTTTAAGATGGAACCAAATAAAGTAGATATAGTAGCCAGCCTAGCCTCACGACGCTCAGAGCTGACCACAGTAGACATTGTGGTGCCAGTAACATAGGTTACATGTGATGTAGATTGGCCAGTTAAAGTAGTAGTTACACTAGGTGATGTTGAAGGTACATCACTAGATGTAGTATTACCTGTCGTATTGACAGTTGGTAGATCATCTCCCTCAGGCATGACTCAAAATATTTAGAAATACAAGTAGTGGGCAGTATGTCCAAGTAAACTTATTAATGCTTTCTAAGAAAATAATTAAATCTACTGAAAATAAAAACTTAAACAATGGATACTAAACACGCAATGCATTCAATTAAATGTCTAATAACATTTATTAACACTATTTATTAAATTTCAAATGTCCATTAAAATCTTCAAAATGATTGTAAACCAGTATAGATATAATTCAACTGAGCTTAAAAGAATGAAATGATTTTTAAAATCAATTTTAGAATGATTAAAAGTAATAGTAAATATGACTGAGAAATAATAAAGTTCAGTAGAAAAGATCTTAGAATTATAAAATATAATCAAAATATGCTAAACCCGCAATAGGATTTTGTTTTAAAAATAATAAAATAATAATTTAAGAAAATAAAATATATTTATTTTTCTCAATGAAAATAATAAGATTCTTGAGTGAAAAGGCAAATTGAAATGATAAAAAACAAATCAAAATTTATAAAGAATAAAAATCGAAGTTAAATTATTTCCAGTTATTCAAATATCCGGCAATCGAAGCGACCAATGTTTTCTACGATAAACTAACTGATAGGACTGTACTAAAAAAATGAAATGAAATTAAAGGATATTTAAAATTAATAAAAAAAGGAGTACTGAGAGTCCACTATTGTAACCTTAACTTGTGATTGATTCTTGAAAACTTATAATTAATTCTAATTTTAACTAAAGTTCTTCATTAAATAATATTAAGAAATAAAACTTATTAATTTGAGTGAGTAGTGATTGAAGAGATGATTGTCACGTCGTCCCCGGGACATAATGATGGATGAGATGTGTCCAAAGTTGGCAGACTGTATTCTTTGATCACAGAACTGAGTCACTATTGTCTAACTAGCCAACATTGAGTATAAAGATGTACTGAATTAATATGTAATAAAGATCTTGGTAAATAAGATTTGTTTTGGTTCTGATGAATTAAAGGAAGTTTAAACACAAAGGTCAATTTAAAAGACTTATCAAACATTGTACTATATCTCACTCGTTGATATACTGAAAATAATCACTCTCACTCTAGCTGACTTGAGCTATTTAAAATGTTTTTTATTTTAAAGATTATAATTAAAATAAAATAACTTTTTTAAAGGAAATAAATTTAATACTTAAATAATAAAATGAAAAAATAAAGTTTACTTTAGAAAAATAAAAATAATGATAATATATATTGAAGTAACAGGTACTGATTATATACACACAAAGGCGAGCCGGATCGATCTAGATGTTATGTTATATTATAATTATTTTTCCTAAAATCAGTTTTTATACAAACAAACACATATAGGCGAGGGAAGTGAGCCCTAGAATATTAGGTAAAATTATATCTTTGTCCTGCAAAATTAGCTAGTAACAAATATACAAATGAAAAGCGAGAGCTTATATATTATGTTTTCTTTTTAGTATATGCTTCAAATTAGGTACTGATAAGTAAAGACAGAAAGGCGTGGGATGCGAGCCCTGGAATATTATGTTATATTTTATTTATTTTTTCTAAAATTAGTTATCGACAAGCAAAACATATAGGCTATCGGAGCGAGCCGTAGAATATTAAGTAAAAGTATGATTCTAAGTATTTATACATTACATATATGAAAATATCTGAAAACCCCTTATAATGCTTGCAAAGCAAGCACTTTAAAGGATTTTTTTACAATATTTTACCCAAGTGAATGTTTTCAGTCTTAAGCTATTAATATTTCCCTCAGATTATTTCATAACCGCATAGGGTTCCTTCCGCTAAAAACCCTCTCTGTATTAAAGATAAGAAGGAAGGAGAGTTGTTCTTTGCCTAGGTTTAATTGGAACATGTTGCGGGTTTTGCCTAACTATAAAGAGCATGCGGGTTTAGCCGACCTACACAGTTCCAGTCAACTTGTTAAGGGTTTTCTCGGTTTATAATAAATTTATCCCTTGCCTTGAAACCCTAAATATTTAATTCAATTAATAATTCGTATGAAAATTAAAATGTCTTATTTAAATAAATTAAAAAGGTTTCTTATTCAAAACTTCAGAACTAACTTTGAAGCATTTAGTTTTAAATCAACATGAGTTTGTTGTAGTTATAAAGAGGGGGGGGGATCGCCAATTCATAAACCCTTAGGGATTTTTTTTGATAGGTCTATATCGAATTTCCAAGATAGATGATATAGCTCCATTACTTAAAGAGTCACCATAGGGTGGAACGTTATGTGTTCTAACTCTGTTCAAAAGAGTGTTACCAGAGCAAATCCTGTGTATTCCTCTCATCTGAGATTACAAACATGATGCACAGAAGTTCGATTCAACTGTGTTCTTAAAGTGCCTATATCGTTCATAAACTTGGTGTAACAATTTTATTAATTATATGATGGATTGAGCTGTGGAGTGCTATGATAAGAAGAAATATACTAAACAAGTTTTCGTCTCTCCACTCATTATAATTACTAATATCAAAGCCGACTTTCAACCGTTAACGGTCATCATCAGTGCCGGTGATTATTAAAAAAGTAGATTAGTAGTCTACCAGTGAGTCTAATGGTACAAACTTGACAAGAAAAGAAGAAATAAAACTAAACAAAGTCAAGTTTGTACCATTAGACTCACTGGTAGACTACTAATCTACTTTTTTAATAATCACCGGCACTGGATGACCGTTAACGGTTGAAAGTCGGCTTTGTTATTAGTAATTATAATGGTGGAGCGGAGAGACGATAACTTGTTTAGTTTTATTTCTTCTTTATTAATTATGTTTTAAAACAAGGTTGTGTCCTATAAGATACAAAATATAAATTTTAATTACTATTGTAATTAGAAGCAACAATTAACGGGACTTTCGGATATAGAGCCATTATCAAACCTAATAATCGGGTACGGGGTACCTCGCAACTTTTCCTCATCACATTGAAATCGCTAAGTGCATCCTCACTTTTTCGAAATAGCTTTAATTATCTTCAAAATATAAAAACCACCAAATGTATTACAACACGACATTGGATTCGCTGTGCAAGTCCTCAGACAGTAAACACATTCATATTATTTCCAGCCTTATGCTGCTTTAATTTTATGATCCAACAAAAGCAGTAGATATACTTGCCATATTGAAACGAAACTTAGGATATTGGATTTATTATGTAAAGTAATTCACTTCCTAAATTTCAACTCAATTAAATGATTTTTAATAAAAATTGTCATTTAAATTTTTTAATTTGATAAAAATTGATATAATGCTTACAATGAGATGAAACTTGGCACATATGTTGGTCTCATATATGTTTACATGAGTAACAAGTATTAAACAGATCGATTTTTTTCGCGTTTTATGAGTTTTTGAAATTGTTACTTTTATTATTTCCAGTTAATGACGCCATAAAAACATTATTAATCTGAATAGCATAAACAAGACCAAAATATTTAATTTTGTACTAAGTTTTAAGTCTCTAGCATAAATATATACAGAGCTTTATTATATAATAATATAATAATAGTAATCGAAACACACACACACTCATTCACACACACAGATACACATAGGAAGTAAAAAACGCTTAAAAAATTCTCAAAAAAGTAAGAATTGATGTAAAAATTTATTATTTTCAAAGGCATGTAGAATCTATGTGGGACATGCTGATAATACGGACGACCTTCAAGTACTAAGAACTAGGGTTACTACTAAAGGGAAAACTAAAAAAACACATAGAGAGACATACATAGACAAAAACACACACACATAGAGACAGACAACTTTGTCAAAACCCCGTAAGAGGTCTTAACACACCTAAAACGGATAATTAAAGTTAAATCCGGCTTTTTTTAAAACACAATACTTTTTCTATATATCTACGATAAAAATGAGGAAAAGTAAAAACTAGTGTAAAAAAGCTTTCCGCGATTTCTAAAACCCGGCGTAGGTTTCATATTGGATTCCCACTCCTTGAGGTATAATCTTAAACTAACCAGAGGAGAGACAAGTCATTGCTACCGAGCAGTAATTAACGTACTTAGCTTCGCCTCGGAAACCAATTTAATAAATTCCTCAGCTAACCTCGGGATTTAAATATAAGAGTTTCTTCTGGTTAGCCTAAGGAACGAAGTAGACTAACCAGAGAGCAAAACCTTGCTTTTTTTCTCTTAGTAAGTTAATAAAATTAAAAATGGACTCCCTGGATTCTTTTTTAAAATTTCGCTAAAACCTGAATAATCAGATATTTATAATAATTTAAGTTTTCCAGAACACGTATTATAAAGCAGACTGATTTTTAATTCGTTTCATGTAAAGCAGGTACGTTAAAAAATCACGTTTCCCCGAGCTTATTAATGATGTAGTCATTCTTTTGTTTCAGTCTTCATAATAGGGCAACACAGTACATCAAATAAAAACGTGCCCAGTAGACAAAAGAGAATTAGGGAAAAAAGATTTCCTCGAAAGAATCGAGAAAGGTTTTGCAGTTATTGTTGAATTAAATTAAGTGAAACGAGATCCCTACTAATTGAACAGTGAGTTTAATTACTTAAAGTGAGCTAAGAGAACCTGGGATTCGTTTGACTCTGCTCATAACTAGACATACAGTGCCAGTGTAATAATAGATTCTCAAAAAATAAAAATACTAACAGTTGAAAGGAGTCTTTTGTGCAAGCATACACGGATGCTGTATATCATACAAATGTATTCTCAAAGTTAATCAACTTAAAAATTAAAAATCGGTCACAGGGTATCTCGGAACTTTTCGTTTTCACATCGGATTCGTTGTGCTCATTCTCACTGCTCTGGAGTCGCTTCCCTCGTCCTCAAATATAAAAACCATCAAATGTTCTGCAGCACGTCTTAGGACTCGCTTTGCTCGTTCTTAATAAATACATTCCTTTTATTGCCAGCGATCACCTATCTAGGAACTGATTTCACTCAACTTATTAGGCAGTAACTGCCTAATAAGGCGCGGTCGAATATCTAGAACGTTGGATCACCAACAAACTTTTTTATAATTTTTTTTTTCAAAATTTTCAGTAATTAGCCGGATTTGTGATACATGAAGCCTATTTCTGTAATCTGCACGCTCTTTTGGTTAATCTCAAAGAGTATTTACATTCACTCAACGATTTATTTTTAATCTAACTTGGTACATACATAACTACTGTTAGACGTCAATATTTTGTGTTTGTTAACATTGACGTCTAACAGTAGTTTGTATGTACCAAGTTAGATTAAAAATAAATCGTTGAGTGAATGTAAATACTCTTTGAGATTAACCAAAAGAGCGTGCAGATTACAGAAATAGGCTTCATGTATCACAAATCCGGCTAATTACTGAAAATTTTGAAAAAAAAAATTCTAAAAAAAGTTTGTTGGTGATCCAACGTTCTAGATATTCGACCGCGCCTTATAAGTTTATTAGGCAGTCAGTTAGTTAGTTAAAGTAAATAACTTTAATGATTATACAAAAAAAAAAGATATTCTTATGACATTAAAACGAAATAAAAGTAAGTATACGTATTTATTGCATATAAGGAAATACTTAAAACGAATTTATACATAAAATAAATAAATAAACACTTTATTATTTTGTATAAATGATCGCAAAAAATATTAAATATATAAATTGTACAAAAAATGGGGATATTCAAGTATTCTTCCCTACCACTCTTTCAATTCAATTAGGTAATTTTTCGATTTTTCAAATAACGTTTACAAGTTGATTAATAAAAATTAAACCAATGTTGATAATTATATGAAACTTAGTACATATGTAAGTCTTATAAATGACTGCATACGTACCAGATCGTAACAAAACGATCGACAAATTGTTTCGCGTTAAATGAATTTTGGAAATTTTTGCTAAGTCATTATTGCGGGTTAACGACGTCATAAACATATTTTCATTGTTATTAAAACTGTTATGTGACTATAACAGTCACACACACACACAGAACTTTGTGAAAACGACTTAGGACGCCTTTAAAAGATCTGAAACAATCTTCCGTTTTAGATCTTGTAAAGGTGTTCTAAGTGGTTTTCACAAAGTTCTGTCTGTGTGAGTGTGTGTGTGATATCCCGGATTCGGATTTTTGCAAACACAATACATTTCCTATATAGGAAGTAAAAGAGGAAAAGCAATGAATTATTTTCTGGATGGCACAACTAGACCGAAAGATTTATTTTTGTACCAAGTTACAAAAATCACCATGTGTATTCCTTTACTTAATAAACTTTTATCTAGATAGTTATCCTAGTTCTATCTTATTCATTTTCCTAACTAGTTAACCCTTAGCTTAATTATTTATAGTAGATAATAAGCTTTTATCTAGCTAGATTTCAAAGTTCTATCTTTTTCAATCATCTTAACTAATTTCCTTTAGTTTTGTTATGAATAATTTAGATAATAAGCTTTTATTTTAGTCAGTTATTTTTGCTAGTTAACTTATAAAGGGCCGTATTTAGAATCATTTAATAAAAATATCTCCTAGCTTGTTCCTAGCTTTTAAGAAATCAACCCTAGGAATGATTTGGCGTAAATTTATTCATGGTAAAAAGTTATTTAAAAAGCTAATATAACATAAACGAAAATAACAACTTAGATTAAAGTTAAGTATAACTTAATTTTATTATTTTTCTTCCCAATAATTTGAAATGTAATCCTAACCTCAATTTCACGTATAAAGAAAAATTTTGACAACTAGCGCTACCTATAATACGATTCACGGCTAAAATCAATTGACAGCGCGCCAAAAATCTGTGAGGGAAAGAATTTTATTGGTTCAGACCAACCACGCTCTTTCCTTCTTCACCTCATGCCAACATCGGTATAAAAAAATACCTTTTTCGTAAATAAAATTATAAAAAGGCAACACTGGATGTAAACATTTGTAACCTCGCATCGCTTTTATTTCCCTTATTGTGCACATTGATCTTTTTGAGTTCGTTTCGTTTCATTCCAATCTTTCAATCATCCAATTATTGTAATATGATCTGAGTGCCTATATTTGGCGCATGGGCATTGCCGTATTCTTCTAGCATTTCTTGCTATTTGAGTACAGCGCAGGGCCTGTGATTTGTCAACCAAAAGACAGCATTTTTTTTGAAAAATCCCATGTCTTTCAATAGATGACAGTCTTGACTTTTTAAGTCATGAATGCATATTGTGTCATACTATTTTTATAATATGAAACAATACGCATTCAATTATAAAAACTTGACACAAAAAAGCAGTTTGATTTGGAAAAGAGTAATTATAGCTGACGATTTATTTAAATCGTCAAACTTTATCATAGAACTATTATGATCCATTGCATACGTAATTAATAACTTTAACTACACTTAAGTCATACTTCCCGAACAAATTCATAACTTCCCGAAAGCAACACTTAGTTGGTAAATTTATAAGATACAACAATATTCCTACTTAAAAAGTAAAAAAAAATTAAAAAAAAAAAAATACGATTTTAAATAAAGACAATAAAAATTCAAAACATAACCTGACTTACAGCGATGCCAGAGTAGGGATTTTTTTTTTTATTTAAAAGAAGGGATTTTTTTTGGCGGGCTGTCAATTGACTTTAGCCGTGTGTTATATTATAGTACAGAACTTTAAATCTAAGAATATTGAGAGTTTTATTTTGACAGAACATAACACAATATTTTACGCCATTTTTTCATCTAATGCTTTTTTTATACACACATGTGCTTTAGTTGATATCAACTATTCTTTAAAAAATATGAAATGATTGTAAACAATCATTCTTAGCTAGCTAGCTTTTAGCGTAGACTAATAAGCTAACTTAGTATCACTTATTAGTTCACTACCGAATTTTCTTTAAGAAAATCGTAAATAAGTAATAAATAATCAATGGTTTTGCAGTAATGACCTCTAGTTGGGTCAAAAGCGCATTGGCAATAAATTTTCGTTTTGTTGAGAGACTTCTATTCTTTCATTACTTATACTGTGTTTGTAATTATTTTATTCAAATAAATATTTATTTTAAAATAACTTTAAACCCGATTGACTTTAAAGTCGAGCGGGAAATAAATGTTTTGCCATAAAATATGCATTTCAAAGTAATTCGGCAAGACAAGCTTGTAGGAAGTAGATACGCAATTTCATTCTTATATTGATACATCGATTGTTTTTAGAAATCTTTAAATATTTCCAAATTAAGATTTTAGTAAAAAAAAGAAGAAATGAAATCACAAAGAAATTCGACTTAAACAAAGAAAAGAGTTAAGCTGTGCAAATAATTAAGAAAAATGAAAACAAAGGAGAATAATCAGCTTGAAAAGGAAATGGGATTAGAAAGATAATATTTCTCCGGTTGAAGATCTTCAATGCGAATCCCCATTTTCATCTCGCTATTCTATCATTTTCTTTTCATTTAATTTTATTTTCTATCTTTTCCTTAAAATTTTGTTTTCTTTTAACATTTAGTGAAGAAACTTCTTTCTCCTTATAAAGTTTACATTTTTACTTATCTATATCATTTCCAGAAAATTATTAAGGAAAAAAATAAAAATTTAATATTTTTACTGAACAGGGGTTTTCTTACGGAGTTTAGGTATAATAAACTTTCATATCGCATTTACGGTGAAGAGTTTCGAATGAATTTTTAGTATTAAAATTAAAT
The DNA here is from genome assembly GCA_018340805.1 of Microvelia longipes. Classification (NCBI taxonomy): domain Eukaryota; kingdom Metazoa; phylum Arthropoda; class Insecta; order Hemiptera; family Veliidae; genus Microvelia; species Microvelia longipes. Next base: position 39,313,613 of record JACMZG010000022.1, on the reverse strand, counting down.
TGATTATTGAGGAAATTATATTTAAAACCATTTCCTGGATAAGTATTCTAAAAGATTTAATTATTTGACAAGAAAATTCGAAGAATAACATTATTTGCCTCCCAAGAATTATATCGTATCAAAGGCTAATCATATAGTTTAAAGTTATTTATTTATTTATTTATTATAAGGTGCTTAATATTATATCATTAGCACCTCTACACATGACAAAAAAAAATTAAGTGTGAGCATGAATATATAGAGTAAATAGATTATGATATGATATAGAATGATATTGATTACATAGAGTCATAGGTACAAGTATGTAGACGCATAATAGATAGATTTTTAAATATATAGATACAGTTAATTGATAAGGTTCTGGGTAGAAGATGTAGATATTTCCCTTGTTAAGTATAATGTTATGTCAGATTATTAGTGTTTAGTTATCATTGTACCTTTTAGTTTATTTATTAATTTATATGTTAATTACTTAACTTATTTATTTATTTTTTGAGGCTATATTTCGTTTATGAAGTCATTTTCGATAAGGTAATTAAACAAATTTTTGATATGTCGTTGTTCTTCGTCTTCAAGAATTTCAATCATGGTCTCTGGTATGGAGTTTAGCTCAAGTGATTGTTGAAGTCTGGTGCAATCCATCAGTATGTGCTTCACAGATGTCAAGTCATTACATAGTCGGCATTTTGGAAGTTCTTTGTCTCTTGAAAATAAGTAACTGTGTGTAAATCTTGTATGTCCGAGTCGTAGTCTACACAGTACTGTTTCTTCATGTCTGTTTTCTCTACAAGATGTTTTCCACTCGCCTATTCTAGGTTTAAATTCCCTGAAGCTTGTTATTATTACAGTTGCCATATGCATTGCCACTCATCGTCAATTTTTCTCTGAATTGCTTTCTATATCTCTAAATGAAATTAAAGTTCTGGTTTCTATACCATTTGTATAGATGCTTTAGCTAACCGGTCTGCTACTTCATTTTCTTTAATACCAGCATGTCCTGGATCCAGCAGAATTGACTTCAGTTCATGCTTTGTAATGGTTTCTCGGATTTCTATAACTGTTCTGTGTTAAACAAACAACTTTTCCAGTAAGAGCAACGAACACAAGAAAGAAGTCATCATCTTCACTGACTCTACAAAGAGTCAGTGAAGATGATAACTTCTTTCTTTCCATGAGTTTGGGCATGGTTTATAGCTTGTTTAGCTTTAACTCAATGTTTGTAATTGAGCTACTAGGCAGCCTTTAAACTTACCGTCTCTTCCTGAACTAGTAGTGTAAGCAAATCCAGTTCCCTGGATTCCTTTAGACCCATCTGTATAAATGATTCTGCTCGATTAAATTTCTTTTTATTTTCATATGTTCTTTGTTATTTCTGTTGTTTGGTGTTTAAATCTGTAGGGATGAAGTTGCTGGGGTCTGTATGTTAGCCAAGGGCATAGTCTTGTTGAGTCATAGTGGATGGCAAGAGACACGTTAGGCAGTTGTTCTAATTGATATTTTTGCTTTAGTTCCCTGAAGCGCTCTCCTAGAGGTTTCCTAAGCGTTTCCTAGAGGTTTTTCCTAGCTTAAAGTTATTTTAAAATAAATATTTATTTGAATAAAATAATTACATACACAGTATAAGTAATGAAAGAATAGAAGTCTCTTAACAAAACGAAACTTGATCCAACTAGAGGTCATTACTGCAAAACCATTGATTATTCATTACTCATTTACGATTTTCTGACAGAAAATTCGGTAGTGAACTAATAAGTGACATTAAGTTAAGCTTATTGGTCTAAGATAAATGTTAACTAGCTAAGAACACGAATTTTCATCGCCTCACAATTTTTGTTTTAGTATTCATCGTTACATGGAATGTTTCCATATATCAAGCGTCGTCATCAGGAAAAATAGATTTATTAAAACATAACAAACAAAACTATAAACTTGAAACTAAAGAAAACCAAAAATTATAAAAGTCAATTCTTTTATAGACCTTTAATATCTCTCCATCGTAAGTATAGTATTTCAAATGTTTACTTATTTTTTAAAAGGAAACGTTCAAACTTATTCTTTGCTATTGAAGAATCAGCTACCTTCAATACTTGCTGTTGGATATTATTATCCCTGGACCAGTTTCGGCATAACGCCATCATCAGCAGGCCGGACAACTCTAGAAACTAATAAAGTTATATCAGTGAATAACTTCTAGTCTCAATGAGCAAGACGAGCCCTCTATAGATGATCATCTTCAGAGGGCTCGTCGTGCTCATTGCTCATGATGATGGAGTAATGCCGAAACCGGTCCAGGGATATTCATATCCAACAGCAAGTATCGACGGTAGCTTATTCTTCAATTGCTAGTTCAACTTGCGGTAAATACAACATTTTCAATTTTATTCTATGTATTTCACAAAACTGTTACTATTCTGCTGAAATCGGTTCCGTACTAAATATTGTACACTTATAGAAAGCTTATTTATTCTTGAAAATTGTTAGAATTTTTCTTTTAAAAAACGTAACTTCTTTATTAAATGTCCCTTTGTTTTGCGTACCCCGGACAGGTTATTGAGTTACCCCTGAGGTACATGTAGAGATCGTATCCCTACTGTAGAGATCCTTATCTCATTAGTCCACGTGCAAACACTTTCTGTCTAATCTAAGAAACTAATACTTAGAGGGTGTACATGGTCCAAAGAGACTAAAACTATTAGAGGGAGGATACAACAGCTCTTATCATTCCTTGGGTAGCTAGGTGCCCTAACGGTATATTGGTGACGTCATTTTTTCTAATAATTACAATTTCACGTAAGTATTACATTATTTTTCGACTGTTTTAAATCAAGTAAAATGAATTTTAAATAAGTTTTAATTATTATCTATTGCATGTATTCTTTAATTGTTAGTTTTGAAAAAAGTGGTTTAATGTGGCATCACTGAAAAATGTCCGCCGTTAGTAGAGTGCATGCTACAACAGGAGTTGTAGAGGGGTGGAGGAGTATCTAGTATCTCTCTAGGGAGACTATAGTAGGGATAAGTACAGTTACGGCACCTATGGAAACTGTGTCTTACTTTCAGACCCCTTATCACTGTTTTAATCGGGTTCTGTACTCCCTCTAATAGTATTAGTCTCTTTGACATGGGCAGAATACCACAGTGATAAGGGGTCTAGAAGCGAGACAGTTTCCACTAGGTGCCATAACTGTACTTACCCCTACTATAGTCTCCCTAGAGAGAGGATACTTCCCCCCCCACCTTTCTACAACCCCTATAGTAGCACGCACTCTACAAACGGCAGGCATTTTTCAGTGACGCCTTATTAAACCACTTTATTCAAGACAGACAATTAAATACATGCAATAGATAATAATTAAAACTTATTTTAAATTTAATTTACTTAAATTAAGACAAAATACTAGATAATAATCTAGTAATATACTAGATAAACATCTAGTATGTACAATCCTACATAACTTATGTAGAATTGTAATTATTTACAACGTACACACAGCGTATTTAACAGGCAATCGTATTGGATACGTATGCAATACGGTCAACTAACTTCAGGGTTATTACAGCGTCTTTGTTTAGTCGATCGAGTGATATTACATGATAACTGATCCCGCTAAAACATCGCGTCTTTTATAGTGAAGGTTTACTTTTGGTTATAAGGAAGTTTAAATAAAAAAATATATTTAATTAAATTGTGATTTCTTTGCATAATAATAAAGTTACATTTAAAAAAATAATATTCCAAAAGTTATTTGATCAAAAACAGTAATATTGAATGAAACAAAAGTTCGACGAGAAGGTTATCCGTTAAATACGATCGTCTCTATAAGCATCTCTATCTCTAAGGTATCTCTAAGTATCGTATCTCTAAGATACATACAGCGTATCGGGGGATCCATTTATATTCCATCTCCCTAGTTCTAGCGTATGCGATCGGATCCCCTCCGCATGGTTTATACAGCTAATATTACCGTATTGAGAGATCGTATCCAATACGATCCGCGGTGTGTGTGAACGTACTAATAATGAAAAATAAAAAAATGACGTCACCAATGTACAGTTACGGCACCTAGCTACCCAAGGAATGATAAGAGCTGTTGTATCCTCTCTCTAAGTATTAGGCCCGTATTCAAAGACATCTTCCTAACATTTTCCTAACATTTTCCTTAAGGAACAAGGAGAATGTTAGGAAAATGTTAGGAAGATGTCTTTAAATACGGGCCTTAGTCTCTTTGTGTCTAATAAACAAGTGAATAGAAGTGTAAAATAGTGATAAAGAAACTGTGATAGAGTAACTCTAGCTTGTCACCTTTATCCATTACACCAAATGATAGATTATTCTTGTTAATTATAATGAGGTGTCAAATATACCTTACTTCTCTATAGATTGAATAGATTTACAAGATAGATTGAAGTTAACAGCTTAACTTGTCACCGCAATAACGACGCTTTCTAATGACTTTGTTAAATATCATTCCGACTTTGTTAAACATCCTTCTAATCAAAATAAAATAAACTAGAGGGTATTTATAACGATAAAATGATAAATATGTTTGGAAAGAGTAAAATAGAAGTAATATTCTTAAATGTAAGGATCTATCCACCGGTTTGGTTTAGGGGAACTAGGTTAAAGCCATTTTTTTAAGAAACAAAATCACCGATGAAGTAGTTGGCGTAGATGGACCCAAGAGAGTACCTCGGTTTTATACCGGAGTTATAAAGGACAAGTGTCCGATTTGTCAAAGCTAACAAGTGACTCCTTACTACCTTATACATCGTTCGCCGGCACTGATGATGACCGAAAGGTCGAAAGCTGGCTCTGTCAATAAATATTATATGCGGAGAGACTTGGGTGTTTTATTAATATTAAGACAAGTGTAGTGTTTGCTAAAAAATCCGAAACGGGGTGTCACCGGAATTATCCGTTATAGGTGTTTACAAGGCCTCCTGAGTGCTTTTCACAAAGTTGTCTGTCTGTATTTGTGTATGTGTATTGTTGTCTATTATCATCGTAGCTCCTAGTGAATTTTTGCTAGAGAGTTGAAACTTTGTACAAAAGTCAGTCTATAAGAGTAGTTGTGCTATTCGGAAAATATTCATTTTATGACGTCATTAAACTGCAATAATTACTCAGCATAAATTTCGAAAAATCATAGAACGAGAAAACATTGTGCGATTAATTTGAAATTTAGCACATATGCAGATATGATTAAGAATAAAATATGTGCCAAGTTTCATTTCATTATCAGCATTAGTTCAATTTTTACCCAATTGTGTACGTTTAAAAAATTGTAATATTCAGAAAATAATCCAATGGACTTGAAATTTAGTACAAGTATATAACATTACGTAATAAATAAGAACACTAAATTTCGTTTCAACGCGACAAGTATATCTATGCTTTTTGTTGGATCATAAATTGTGCTTTGTAATTTATTTAATCTAGTTTTCATTGTTCAAATTGCTGAGTAACTTATATTATTAGTTACAGCTGTATTTTTAATAATAATTATCAAAATATAATCATGGCTAAATTATTTTCTTTCAAAAAGCTAATGCGTGTTAATTTAGATTGATTTAAAAATTATCAGTTAATATAAAAGTTTATTTTTGAATTGATCTTAATTGTTTAAGTCATTTTGAGGGGGGGGGGGGGTGGAAGGAGAAGGAGAAGTCTACTAAGCCTCAAAAAATACGGTTCCAAACAAAATACTATCGAGCACACCTTTTTTCTGTCAATGACAGAATTTCTGTAATTTTTTGTGTTAATATGCCAAATTTTTGAGAAATCATTCACAATCTATTAATTGCTTTTATCATTATTTCTTAAAAATCTTAGAATAACACTATATATAGAGGGAGCACTATTGATAATACGAAAGGCGGTTCACTGGTGGTCTTAAGCAATGCTGCCACCCTAACAATATACATTTTTTTTATAAAAAAATTGGCAATACATCCGGTCGCTGAATAATTATGTTCTATTATTAATTAATGATTGATTATTTATAAATACTAATATAAATATCGGTGCATAACAACATTTGAAGCATTTTAAATTTTAGTTCTAAGTTTCTAATTAAAATTATATAAAAGTAGTCCTCGTCAACTAAATGTAGATTCTATATTCCGCTAGCCTTTTGCCATCTAAGAACGGTTTTATAAAATACTCAGCAGGCGTTTTAAGTTATTATATTTGTTCTTTACCATCTTTTTTCATTAATGGATATTTATAACAAATATTAAAAATGTTTGTTGTTAGGGTGGTACCCCTACTTATGACACCAGTAAACCGGCTTTCGTGTTATCAGTAGAATTACATTGTGTTTACGGTCATATGCTCATTCTATTGGGTTGAGGAATAATTCATGAGCGTTTTTTTCAAATTTAAAAATGCACGCAGAATTAAAATGCATTGGCAAAATGTTTTATGTTGTTTGAAAGAGAATGTTTTGCTCTACAAGATAGTGTGTTTTGATTTGTTTTTTTTTATTTTTGTGTATTTTCAGATCATTAAAATAGAATGTCAAGTGGACAAAACTGAGCATTTTCGACACCATTTGCTTTTTGCATTTAATTAAGGTGTTAAGGCCGCCGAAGCTGTTCGTGATATTTGTGCTTTGTATGGAGAAGGAGCAATGTCTGAAAGTACCGGCTGCCGTTGGTTTTCGTGCTTCAAAAATGGGAATTTTGACCTCAAGGACGGATCACACACCGGTCGACCAAATGAGTTCGACAAAAAGCTATTGAATCATCTTCTTCACGAAAATCCACGTCAAACGACCAGCGCCGAGTTTCTGAACCTTGCCATTGAGTGAAGGTGGTTCGCCACAATTTTTATCACAATCCATCTGCTCCGCCAATTCTCTGGTCGTTTGACGTGGATTTTCGTGAAGAAGATGATTCAATAGCTTTTTGTCGAACTCATTTGGTCGACCGGTGTGTGATCCGTCCTTGAGGTCAAAATTCCCATTTTTGAAGCACGAAAACCAACGGCAGCCGGTACTTTCAGACATTGCTCCTTCTCCATACAAAGCACAAATATCATGAACAGCTTCGGCGGCCTTAACACCTCAATTAAATGCAAAAAGCAAATGGTGTCGAAAATGCTCAGTTTTGTCCACTTGACATTCTATTTTAATGATCTGAAAATACACAAAAATAAAAAAAATACAAATCAAAACACACTATCTTGTAGAGCAAAACATTCTCTTTCAAACAACATAAAACATTTTGCCAATGCATTTTAATTCTGCGTGCATTTTTAAATTTGAAAAAAACGCTCATGAATTATTCCTCAACCCAATATATTAGTATTATTTTAAGTTAAAAATGAATTAAATTAAGCCATTCTGACAGATAGAAACAGCTGTGAGCACCAAGATGATAGGAATTTATATGGTGATTCAATTCGATGTAAACAAACTAAACGCAGTCGGAACTTATAACCTGAATTTTATATACATTTTTTATGAATGGTGTGACGTCATTGCAGGAATCAATATAGGCGACTTACATTCAAAATGATGAATAATTACTAATTGTAAACAAAATAAGCAAAAGATTTGGCCGAAAATGTTTGAGATCATTAACTAGCATAAGATTGATTAATTTACGTAGTAATAATTCATTTTTACTTAATATTTTACTGAAATTAACACATTTGTATAATTAAGTAGTTGTTTACGTTACATTTGTTTTAGAAAATAATCGGTCAATTATTGATAAGCCTTGATAGAGTTGTGGATACGTATTCGCTCCTAATACAGGAGATTACGGGTTCGAGCCTCAGGTATTCGGATTATATAGAGTGAGTGTACTTCCCCTTCTTCTTTTACCCCCCGCAAAAAGACTAGTTTAAGTTAATGGAGCATTTAGTATCTTAGGGGCTGCCATTAATTTCTTTAATAACCCAGTTCACAACGAATTTTTTAATATGTACAAAAACAACTTGAGACTTTAAGATATAAACTAGCACAGCAGTCGTTTTTCTTGTTAACCAGGTGTTATTATTTAGCCCACTATCTTTACGTTGGTTATATGATCGGTGCTCCTGAAGTTATTTCCAACAGTAGAAAATAAAATAAATTTTACAATTTGTGTCAGCAACTTCCCTTCATTGGAAGATGGTGATCTTTTAAAACCTAGATAATTAAAAGGTTATGAATAAACATTATCAAAATTACGGGGACACTAGCATACTAGTTACTGACAACTAGTGCCAGTATGATCGAATAATCTCTTCGAATTGAGAAAATTATATTAAGTACTATACTAACCCATGAAGAAGCATTTCTCCAGAACTCTTTAACCAATAGTTGATTGTGTTGGGGAATGCTTCAACGTAGCATTCTAACTGAACATCAGTTCCAAGCGGAGCTCCCAGTAACTGATTAGGTACCCTGATAACTGGACTAACTGTAACAAGCAAAAAAATGACATAACTAAGTTGAAATTGACAACTAACTCTGGAGTAATTATACAAATCATTTATATTTATCATTTACAAGAGCCAAGTATAAAAGCTTTGTATGGAGATTATAGTGGTGTAGAACTTCTTATTATTAATATTTAGATTAACGTAAAATGGTTTAGCAGAAATATTATGGTTTGGTTTCTAGTTTAGATGCCATTCTGAATCCATCCACAAAAACATGTATGCTCGGCTCTGATATCCTGACATCGACTCTGGAGAAAACCTGGCGTATCTTATTACTTTTGTTTCACATAAGTAATACGTCACACTTGTTACTTTTTTCTTTACTCAAGAAGAAAAAGATAAGAATCAAGATGTCCGACACTTTAATAGGAAACAAGTTAATTTAAAAAGGATATTTCTTTATAGAAGAACAATCTATTTTACTTGCTAAGGATTCACTCCTGCAACTTTTATATCGGTCTTTTTCTTTTTCCGTCTAAAGCTTCTTACCCATTTTTCTTTATTTACGTATTTAAGAAAACAATATGAAATTATAGTGGAAGACAAATGATTGTTCTGAAATGTTTCCAGCTAAAATATTTCCTTAACCATTCAAAAATAGGGCTGTGCATTTGGCATGACGGTTCCGTTTAATAAAATGTTACAAGCTAAAACACCCAATACAAATATACAAATAACGTACTTGATTCGATAATAAGACTGTTACTCATTGACCTATATTGCAAGGACGGTCAATCTACCACCCTTAGACTTGAAATGGACTAGTTTTGTTACAAACGTTTTTGATTGAAAGTTCGAACATCAGTTAATGTCATTTATTGGAAGGTCAGCCACCTAACTTTCAAAAACTAGAAGTTAACAGACTAGTTACTTCTTCTGTTTCAGAAAAGGACATTAGTGTCTGATTGCCATTGTTTCCTGGAACTAGTTATAAAAAGTGAATATCACACCTACCCCCAAGAGGATTAATCTTTCCAAATTCATATTATATTGAGATAAAAAAGTGATTACAAAATTGATTATCAAGCTTAATGTACTGATTCCTTTTAAAGTATTGAATGCTTAGACATGTTTTCTATTTATGCCAAACAATTATAGCAGCACTGGTTCAAATACTTCGAAGTAATCTGGACGATTTGAGATTTATTAGGCATTAGAAAATCTTTAATGCAATACAGACCATCAATCATCTTTTGCTTTATATACTAAATAATTAAATAATATTAAATTAATTAAATAATACTGCATTACCCCAAGTCAGTATAAATAATAACCCTTTAACGATCGGATAATAAATAATTACAATTCTTAATTGAGCTATGAAACATAAATATGTTTATAAACAAGTATGAAACATAAATATGTCTATAAACATACTATATACTACATACTACCTATTTTATTAAAATAGGTCCTGTTATAAGACCTAACTTAGCACTGACCCAGCTCCAGTAGGCAACATTCCATATACATAAAGTGCATACTATAGGATAATTTATTAATAAATCTCAATAAAGCAGCCAAGACTACGAAACATAATCAACCTAGTAATTGTATCTAGCTCATTTACCTGAATGTCATAAAATTATTTTTTAAATGGAAGCATTGCAACGAAATTATTTTTTCAGAATATCTTATAAGCTTGAGTTGTTTTTCTGTCAAGCTTCAGGATATACAACAACACGCTAAGCTCTTTTAAAACACAAACACACAAAAATATAGATTCGTGTATACAGATACCGACTCATACACATACTAACATTTAAGAGTACTTCACGTTTGAGAGCCTTCACAAAGAGACACCGCACATAAGGCTCTCTAATATCTTTTCAATTGAGTATTAAGAGAGATAAAAAGGGGACTTGAAAGAAAAGAGAGATATAAGAGACGCAATAGATACGTTACGATTTAATATCACGTAGAGTAGGAGGAAATACGATAGAAATTTGAGCTTGAAAAGTCCGATGGAAATGACAGAAAAAGGGGAAAGAAAAAAAGTCAAGGAAAAAACATGAGAGATCTAATAAGGTAAATTAACCGGTGTGATTTTGTATTGTTAACTTATATTAAACTCCGACATTTTGATTACATTACAGACAAAATAATGATAACCAAAACTATCGTTAGTGTGCTTTGTAAATGAGATTGAGTTCATACTAGAAATCGAAGAAAAGAGTCTTTAAAAAATAATAGTTAAGCCCTAATATCCTAACTAGAGGCTTCATCAGTTTAAAAAAATAAGATGAAAGTTAGAAATACATAAAAATACATTCATTTGTGAGATGTTAACAGCTGGAGAGTCAAGTAAGTATCAAGACTCAGGTCTGTGAGTGTCGATGAGTCTCCTATCTTCGTTTTCTAGCATTGTTTTTATTTCAAAGAGAAACGTTGTAGAAGAAACTGCTCTTTTAAATTAGTAAGCACAAAGCCTCCTTTTGTGTCATTACACCCTTACTAACACGACTTTCTTGCTGCAATTTATTGATTTAACAATAATTAAATTACAAGTATTGCTTTAAGAAAACTGAGAGAAAAGTCATGCATTAGTCTTTTGCTTCCTAGTGTCTAGGCTATGTTAGATTTTAGCAGGTTTTATAATGATATTCTACATTACTAAATTGGTCCAAGATCTGTCTTTACAACCATGTCTCCAACATTGCTTTTTAAATAGAGTCCAGATCTATTATTGCCATAAGTTCCTACCGTTATGAGATTCACTTATATAGCAAAACCCATATGTATGATTCCTACTAAATTTCTACCGATATGAAATTTCAACAGCTTTTAAAAACGGATCTTAGATCTATTATAAAAACCAAAATTCCAACAGTGTTTAGAAAACAGTCCCCATATATAAAATAATATATATATATATTATATATATATATATATAATATATATATAATAAATTTATATATAGTATATATATATATATATTATTATATATAATATATAATAATATATATATATATATATATATATATTAATATATATATAATATAATATTATATAATATACAGGGTGTTTCATATAAAGTGTTCCCACCAGAAAAGGAGGTGATAGCACCTCAGGGAACAAAAGTTCTATTATACCCCCGATCTGCAACCGTTTCCAACAAGATCAAAATTAATATTTTTAAAAAAAATTTTTGACCTACATACATACAGTTTAATTGGGTTTTTAACCTGTTCAAAGCTAAGAAAGGCGAAATTGGTCTTGTTAGAAGGTGAGTAAAATTTCCTAAAGGACAAACTACTAAAACTAGTCAAATATTTAGAACTACTAGCCCAAAAATTTGCATCAAACATGTTTTTTTTTTTAAAACATGAATATTATGATTTGTAGTAGGGGCATTAGAGGAAGTAAGAGATGACAAAAAGTTCAGCCAAGAACGGAAAAAAACTTCTCTTTATGACTGCCTTTATAAGTAATGTAAATAATTTTATAATACATTCAATAGTCAAAACATGTAAGTTATTGGTTGCTAGAAGTTGCAAAAACTATCCATTTTTTTGTCGGTATAAGTGAAAAATAAAATGGGTGTTATTTACAAAATATTTTATTTTCGAAAATGAATTTAATAATACGAATTTTTAGACTCTAGAAGGTAAAATAAACCATTTTTATTCTTACAATTTTTCTCTACCACCTTTTTTTCCACCCCGTGCTTTAGAGATTTATTATTTTATGTACCATGTAATTAACATTGTAGAACATATACAACATGCCAAAAACATATCAGTTTTTCCAACTTCTAGGAAGAAATAGCTTAAAATTTTGACTATTTTGAATGTATATATTATTTTAACTTTTCTTAAAGGGCAATCATATAGAGAAGTTTTTTTTCCATTTCTCTTGGCTGGAACTTTGCTCATCTCTACTTCCTCTAATGCTACCGGCTACAAAATTCCCTAATATTCATTTTTTTTTTAAAAAAAAATCATGTTTTCAGCAATTTTTGGCAGTTAGTTCCAAAATATTTTGAATGGTATTTTTGTTCCCTTTAGAAATTTACTCAGCTGTTCCCGAATGATAAACCAATTTCCGCTTTCTAAGCTTGAATATGATTAAATTCCCTATTAACATTTTTTGATGTGAGGGTCAAATATTTTTTTTGAAAATATTAATTTGACCTTGTAGGAAAATTCGGTTGGAGATCGGGGTTTTATTGTAGGACATTATTTGTTCCTTTGAGGAGTACTAATCACCTCCTTTTCTGGTTGGACATTTAATATGAAACACCCTGATATATATATAGAAACCAATATTCCAACAGTGTTTAGAAAACATTCCCAGATATAGCTGAAACCAAGATTTCAGCTATTAGAAACGGGTCTAAAATTTTTCATTTTAACTAAGTTTCCAACCATCATGAGACTATATTTATTTCTATAAACAAGCCTGTTACTTTTACTTGTCAGTCAAAAAGAAAACAAATCTAAAACCAGAAATAAACGGAGAAGTATTTTTTTTGCTAAATAAATAAACTAAATCCAGCCTATAAATATTTGTGAGAGTTTTGTGATTTATTACATACACAATGCATCACCCTACTTGGAAAAAGAGAGAAAGTAAAATATTCCCTTTTCCTTTGTAAAAACGAGGAAAATAAGCCGTAGATAATATTGACGAAGAAATATCACGTACGGGACGCTTCCATTTTTTTTTTTCGAATTTTTAAAACCTTTTTTTTGTTTCTAATCATAAAGGATTCATAATAAATGCCAATAACGGAAAACGGCTTCCAAATATACGCCTAATATCGAACGTAGGGGACATATATTCGCTTGTGACCTTTGTATACCAGAACAAAAAATAAGATATGGTGTGCATAATAGTTCTTGTTGCATCAAGTCAGTAAAATGAGCGACCTCTCTAGTGAAACGACACTTTGGTTCTTAAGCCTAGTACACAAGCATTTTTCCGTCCATTTTGCCAACTCACAAGCAATGGCTAATCAAGTTAATTAGCAGAATGGTACATTTTTGGCGATTTTCTTTTAAATAAAACTACTAAATGCAAGAGTACCTAGGCTCGAATCTTGGTAAGGAAACAAACTGAGCTTTAAACTAATGTAAATAATGGTGTGTTCTGCCAACTTTAAAGGCATATTTTTGTATAACCAACAAGATAATTTTGCGCATGTCCTTTGAAAAATACAGAAAAAAGCAGTGCTTGATAATTGAGTAACTGCTTTAAGTTATAAAGCATAAATCGGAACCTTATGTAAGAAATTGATTGTTAACAAAAGGATATGCGGATTATCGCGCAAAATATTTCGTATTTACTTTTAACCATTCCCAAATTTCACTCCAATTTTCCCTCAATAGAGAGATTGTATGTATAAGTATTGTATTTTATGTATCCTCTTTTTTTATGTATTCCTTACCTTACTGTATACCTTATTACCGTAGTAGCTCGAAGCCAAGTATTGTATTTTTATGTATTCATTACCATTACCTAGTCTCAACCAAGTATTGTATTTTTATGTATTCCTTACATTTTACCTAAGTATAGCTCGAACCAAAGTATTGTATTTTTTATTTCTTCCGCTTACCCAATTACCTCGAACCAAGTATTGTATTTTTATGTATTCCTAACCTATTACACTAACTTAGTAGCTCGAACCAAGTATTGTATTTTATGTATTCCTTACCATTGTTACACCAGTAGCTTCGGATGTAAATAGTAGCTTTTTAGATTCATTGTTTATCACACTAATTTTATTCAAATTAAGTTAAGAAATTACCTTACCTATTACCTATGTACACGAACCATAGTATTGTATTCCTTTTATTACTATTCCTTACCTATTAGTACTCGAACCAAGTATTGTATTTTTTATGTATTACTATTTACCTATTCCACTATTTCCTTTAGCTGTAACCAGTGGTATTGTATTTTTATTTTGATGTATCCTTACTTTACCTACTTAGTCCTCTATTGTATCCTAGGTAGCTCGATCCTTACCACCTCGAACAAGTATATGTATTTTTATGTATTTCCTTACCTATTAATTACCTATATCCTAGTAGCCGAACCAAGTATTGTATTTTTATGTAATCCTACATACACTAACATGACAGTTAAATTTTTAGTATATTAACTTGATACTAAAATTTCTATTACAATAAACAACACGCGCTAAGGTCAGTTGACAGCGTGGGAAAATAATGCTGAAAATCCTGCATGTTAAACTACAATTTCAAATCGGACCAACCTCATTGGTTCTTTAACACTATTTTTCCTCGCTGTCAACTGAATATTAGCCGTTTATATATTGTAACTAAAAGAACCAATAATCAAAAATAAATTATTTACAATAAACTTTATTGGCTTTAACATTTCCAGAATAAATTGAAATGCTTTTACTATAAAGATAAATTAATAATTTTATTTATTTGCTTCTTTTTGACTTAATATTTATTAAGCCTGAGGCTAATCTGTTCCTGAGTAAATTATCTTTGTTCTTGCCCAGTTGAATTTAATCTTTTGTAAAAAATAACTTGTTTAGTTTCAGGTCCTTCGTAAAAATAAGATTAGATTTTTCTCTTTGCGTTTCATAAGTCGGATTAAACATTTTTCTCAGAAAACAAAGTTTAAGACTTATTTAACCGCTATATAAAAGAAAAGATAAGAAAGTTTTTTTCAAGCGCTAAATAATATAATAAGATAAATGCCATAATAAAAAGATCTTATTTAGAGACTAAATGTGATAAAAGATAATGTTGTTAGAGCGCTAACTGTAATAAGCGGTAAAAGTGGCGTCATTATGCTTCGTAACCGCTAAAACATTTACACCTACCTGTTGCACTGTGTTTTACATTAATGATGTAATTTAAAACAACCTCAACTTTGTTAACTAGCTTTTATGGACTAATTCTTTGAAATTCGGTTAAATATTTTTTTGCTGTTCGATCATCTGTAATGTGAATAAACTGTATAAATAAAGGTAAGTGGATACATGAAATTTAAGAAGAAAATGATAAATTAACTTTTAGAGAACAACCATTCTCAGTGATTGTTTGAATGGCCATGTGATAATCATTTTCCACCACTCCTCCTAGAAAACGATCATAGTTTAAAACGATTTACTTTTTTACAAAAGTGTAGACATTTTCACACCTTTCGATGAATTTCATAATGATTTGCTTGAGGCTACAGAATAAATAACTAAGCACGACACCCTATAAGAGATTAAACTTGATCAGGTAGTAGACAGAACGCTATTAATTTCTCTCACAAAAAAGAACAACGGAGCGTTCACTGTTTGTTTTATTGAATTTTTATTGCAAGATGTATCTATAACTTTAAAATAAGAAGTTTCATAATAAATTATATTACTTGAAAAATTTTTTGGGTCAGGCTTCTTATTAATGATTGGTATACCAAAAGTTTTCTAGCGAAGACAGCTGATTTGAGGTTTACGTTCAGAACTATGAGTTTTCCTGATCTAGATCAAGCCACCCAAAAAAAGACTTCCTTTAGAAGTATTCAAAATGAAAACCTTGGATCAGATATTCTTATGTCCTTACAGATTTTTATAAGCTTAAAATTGTCGCAAACAACTACCTGTATATTTGCGAGGCGAGGCTGCTGAATAAAAACTAGGAACATATTTTATTCACATACTGTGAGGATAGTCGCACTCCGTGAGCCCGCGTATGATTCAGTAAATGGCGTTTCAGATTTCGACACCAGAAGCCGGGGATCGCACCCAGGGCTATGCTTTAAGGTTTTATGTAATAGATATTTTGTATAAAAACGATATTTCCGCCAACTTTAATTAATACTTAAGTAGTAAGTAGAGCAACCACCCTAGGTTGTCCGCAGATGTGAATCCCTGCAATGGGCCGAAAGGCCCCTAAAAAACGGTGTCAATTTTTATTTGTATTTTTATTTTTTAGTTTAGATTGGAATAAGACAACAAAAATGTTTAATAAATTGAAAAATAATAATTTATTTTTAATACAAACATACCAATAATATTTATCTTAGATAGCACCTAGATTGTAACTGTAAAAATACTGACAATAAAATTCCCTTCCAATCGATTGTAATTATTTATTAAAATCAAAACAAAATAGTTTTATTACCTGAACGCTTTACGCTGTGGTGTCCATATGATTCGTAGTCTATTTGAGGCATCTTTCGTAAGTTTTGGTGCGTTGCGTGTTTTCTGTAAAAACTGTGTGGAGTTTCATAAGGGTAAACTGTTTAAGATTCGATAAGCTGCCTAATTATGACAATACATAAACAACGAAGTTCTTTAAAACAAAGTTAAAATAATTAGATAATACTTACAGTTAACGTTAAGAATAATTCGTTTACTAACAGCAGGAGGTACGTCATTACTAGCTATGCAGAGATATGCCCCCATCTGCCTCCGATCCACCCGGTAGAACTCTAGCTTGCTACCGTTGAATGTAGAAACTGAAACATATTAACACCATAAAAGCCTAACTGTTGATATTTATGAATCGTTAAAGTAGATAACGAATTCTGACTTTTAAGTTTTCCTACATTAATAAATGTTTTAGTAGGCCGAAACACATTTTTTTTTTGGGCTCACCAAAAAATAATGACTCACATTAAAAAAATGACAAAAATTCAATACAGCGATGACAAATACAGCATTTTTTAAATTGTGTATGGTTAACAAAGACATAAAGTAACAGAGCATTATCACTATTATTATTGTCTTATCGATAGATATATAAATATCATAATATAAAAAAATACTTTTTTTTACTAATAAATTTAAATATTTGCTTATATCGTGCCAGTATGTCACTTATAATCTAGTGATATGACAAACTGATACAGGACAATAGGAATGAGATCTCGAAGCTGACACAGTGCGGTGGCCACGAAGTTGTTCCCTAGTGCCAACACCTGGAACCCCCTGGTGTAACCCTTGGGTCAAGCCCAAAAAAGTATTTGGTTTAAAAGAGTTGATGCTTT
>JACMZG010000022.1:39161073-39292784 GCA_018340805.1 Microvelia longipes | reverse complement strand
GGATAAATCCGTTCTAGCTCTTACTCTTAAAGTGGTCCTAATTGGATGTATCCGTTGCTAGCTCATTACTCTTGAGGTAGGTCCTAATTAGATGTATCCGTTGCTTAGCTTCAATACTCGTTGAGGATATGGTCCTCATTGGATAAATCCGTTGCTAGCTCATTACTATTGAGGTAGGTCCTAATTAGATGTATTCGTTGCTAGCTCATTACCTTTAAGGATAGGTCCTAATTAGATGTTATTCCTTGCTAGCTCAATCTCTTGAGGTAGGTCCTCATTGGATAAATCCGTTGCTAGCTCATTACTATTGAGGTAGGTCTTATTGGATGTATCCGTTCTGCACATTACTATTGAGGTAGGATCCTCATTGGGATAAATCCGTTGCATAGCTTATACTATTGAGGTAGAGTCTTAATTGGATGTACGTTGCTACGCTCAATACTCTTGAAGTAGGTCCAAATTGGATGTATCCTTTGCTAGCTCATTACTCTTGAGGTAGGTCCTAATTGGATGTATCCGATCTAAGGATTTTCGTCTAAGGTATGGAAATCCTTTTACGTGCAGTCCATTGAAAAGGATACCGCGCCGATGCGATATCAGTACTTCTCAAATATTTATAACCCTAAATGGACCTAGGTTTAAGGCCTAAACTTATGTTTAGGCCTTAAATAGTAGCTTATAAAAAATAGTTTTGAGAGTAGAAAAGCCTAGCCTTGCAGTGAGGTACATGTTGTTTTTAGATAAAAACCTATTAAAACTTATGGTAAAGTCGGTCCTTGTGTGGACTAAATTCAAAACTGCCTGCGATAAGATTCATAAGGTAGAACACTATCTTCTATCTAAGGGGATCTGCAACAAGGACCCAACAACGTGATTTGCTAGCTAGGTAATCTACTTCTCCTTAATTACTATCATTATCATACAGACATGTTTATGTTTATAAATACAGAAGATACACTTATATTTATCTTTGGTATCTTAAGGGGTAGATAAAAAAGTAGCTCGTAGAATACTGCGGAAAGCAAACTTAACAGATATTCTGAGCCAACAGACATTGCTGATAACTAATAGGATTTTATCAGCAATGTCTGTTAACACTCAGCAAATTCAAATACTTAGCATACAGAATGCACCCACCTGTTGATATTTCGCCTTTAGGTTTCCTGGTCAGGATAAGGTCTCCGTCCTCTCTCCTCCAGGACACGCGAGGTATGGGGTGACCAACTGCTTTGCAGCCTAACGTAGCGTTCTCTCCTTCCAGCAGTGACTGGTCAGTGCTTGTCTCGCTGTACACAATATCTGGTGGTACTGAAACAGAAATACCCTTTATTAGCCAAAACAAAAATGATTTAACTGAAAATAATCTAATAGTTATTGATGTTCTTTCTAAGTCAAACCAGTTACGTATCAATTAAAGGTACGTATGATATGTAAGCCAAACACTGGAAAGGAGTTACTAAGTCTGAGTAGGCACAGAGCACTTCATACTAGAGGTAAAAGAAAATTTATCTTCTGGTAAGAACTTAGCTGAACTCCTAGTAAACGTAAACGAGACTAACAGTTCAAGAGCCAGACACAAAAAATTAAACCCACTAGATTGATTTATTTTGGATCCCTGATAAAGAATTAGGTGGTCTGCCACTTCAGATTGGAGAATTGTAGCTCCTGTGTCCATTTAAAGCCACAAATTTAATAAACTTAAAATAAGAGCCCGTTTTTTATAAAACCAATAGGAACAGCCTATAGGGCAAAAACTAATTTTGAGGCCATTTTTCAAACTTTGAAGGAACACAGGGGCCAAAATTCCCTAATCTAAAATGCAGGCAACCTGATTATTTATCAGAAAGCGGATTTAAAATAAGTTAAAAACTTTTGGGCTCGACAGTCACATCTGATTTTGGACTATTGAGTAATGGAAAGAATAGAAAAGATGATGAGAGGTCAAGGTGTGTACAGTAGTGTCTGATAAATACGAGTACACCTGGCCGAGAGACAAGGATTGACTAGAATGACCATCATTCTAGTTATACAAGGGTGGATGGAAGAAGGATAGACAGGCTTCGGATGGAGGTCGGAAAATGAGCCTTGGCATGGAATCGGACAATGAGCCTTCTGAAAACTTAGTCAGTGAAAGTGGAGGTGGGCCACGAATAACTTAAGTGACTAGGAACGGAGTGCTCGGTTATTGAAGACAGATCTTCTATTAACACTACAGAACTATGACTTTCAGGTCAGGGCTAAGAAATGAGTTAAATCACACTGACGTCGAGGTTGCTAGAGTTCTCTTCTGGGTGGTAATGGATTAGCCAGAGCGGCGAGCTTAGCTAGAATTTGGTGACGATAGCGAAACTGATGAAGATTGGTAAGACTGGTTAAAAGAGAGCGGGCCTCGTTAATTACATGGCTCTTGTAATAAATGGATTTTGTAATAAATGAATTTTGTTTATAAATCCATTTTTGTTTAAAAATCCAGATTTTTTGTAATAAATGGATTTTGTAATAAATATATCTTGCAATAGATGGATTTTGTATTATTACAAAATTCATAAAATATATTTTAAAACCTTTCTTAAAGATAAAAATCAATATTAAAAATAAAAATAAATGTTAAGCAAGAGTCAATTTTAAAACATAATATTAAGATACATATCCCTCTAGTAATATCTTGAAGTAAGAAAATTTGTCAAAATTATAATATTACTTAAAAGTTTTATCTCACAGGAAAATATTAGTAAATAGGCCTTGTTCCATTCAATTTAACTAAGGGCACCTGCCCTTAGTTACTTAATACATAATTACTTAATATATAATTTTACTTACTTCAAGTTTATTTAAAAGAATTATTTTAAATTTAACTATAAAAAAAAACAACACTAGACAAAATAATAGGTATTATTTACATTCACAATAATATTGAATTATAATATTCTTTGGCGTATATATATATATATATATATAATATATATATATTATATATATATATATATATATATCATATATATATATATATATATATATATATATATATTATAAATAATTAATAAAAATAAAAGAGCATGGGATTAAATGATTATATAATAGAGAGAAATAAGTAGGAAAAATAAATAATATAAATAAAATATATATATATATATATATTTATATATATATAATATATATATATATATATATATACTATATATTGATGATCTTTTACATGCACTAACAGTAATTTGACTCGTGCAAGTTTAAATTTAAGAATGTTTTTAAGCTAACTGTTTCCTAACAATAGTAAACAGTTGAGTCAGAGCATACCATAATATCAACTAAGTTGAAAACTAATTTAATCCTAAAAAAATTGATTGCAATATCAATGTATTTCGGTATGTTCACACTACGTTTTTTTTTACATTTCCTCTATATTATTTAACCCCAATAAACCTTTTATTTTAAAATCTATGTTATATGTCAAACAATAGACCGGTGAAAAATAACTATAATATTTATATATTGGTATAATTATATAATGTATATAATTATATAATATTATATAATGTATTGACTACTCAGGTCAACTATCAAGGAGTACAGACCATGTTTTCTTCATTTTTTTTGTTGTTTATTGTTCATAATTTTTTTTAATGTAAGGTATTGTGTTCTGAACCTGTAAATACAATTTTACTTTTAGAAATGCATAACACTACCAAAGAAAACTAAAACTAGAGATATTAAAAATAAAAAGTTTAAAATAATTTATTTCTTCGGAGTATTGTCTTGACAAGGCAATATATTCAAGAAATATGACGTCACAGGTTAGTTAGGTAGGGGGCATGTCTGATTATTATTCATAACATCTGTCTTTATTTGAAATACCAGTTTTCTTTACCAAACTCAATTTTAGAATGTCAGCTCTGGGAAATTTGAAATGCCCCCTCCCCCGTTTAACCCCCACTACTGCACTGAAGAAAGCTTCTTATTTACTGAACGGATTTACTCAAGATGTTTTGAATTTTAAAGTCATTAACTGTCAGTTTGATGTTGGGGGTGAAAGAAAAATGATTTATGTCTTGCTCTCGTCATATTTTTACTTTCTAGGATATTTATTAAAAGCGAGTAAGGAGTTAGTTCCAATTTCTTTAGAAATTATATTTCTAAATATAAAAAAATATTTTCGGCTTTTTTTCTACATTTATAATGCGACTCACGGCTAAATTCAGTTGACAGCGTGGAAAATAATGCAAGTGAGCCAATGAGGTTAGTCCTGGATGTTAAACCACGCCCTCAATTTTAAATCAGGCTAACCTTATTGGTTCCTCAACACTATTTTCCTGCGCTGTATTATGACTTTTTAGCTGTTCATCTGTGTTATACCATTGTTTTTTATATTTATATCTAATTTTTTACTTTATATTGTATATAGGAAAGGTATTGTAATTGCGAAAAAATTCGAAACCAGGATATCACCGGAAATATCCGTTTTAGGTGTTTTCCATGCCCCCTGAGTGGTTTTCACAACAGTATAATAGAGTATTTGCATTTTTCCAAAAAAATGTTTGTTCATAAAATTATTAAATGTGTTTAAAAATATATTAAGCTGTAAAAAATATTTAATTTAATTTTAAATAGTCAAAATAAGCAATTATGAAGTGGAGAGGGGAAATTGGTGAGAGAGTGGGGTGAAAACGGAACGTTTTAAAGGTCGGGTCGTTTAACGTACAGATGGGAATTTTACTTAGAAATATCGTAAGGTCAGCAGTTAGTTACAGCTAAATAGAGTGTTAAGAAGACTGAAACAAAACAGTTCCGTGATTTAGGTAATACAATGCCTAAAGCACGTAATGACTACAGCTGTCTGTATAATCTTGTTGACAGTATAGAATATACTGTAATGAGTGTTGCTCTAGTGACTATTGTACTACACGGCGGTATTCTTACGTCTGATGTCACACAAGCAGTCGAGGCAGTTTTCCCGCCAAAAGAGCACGTTTAAATATATTTTTCGTTTTTTTGCTGTATTATCAAAAGTATAGTATTTTTCATTTCAATATTTTACAGGGTGTTCTTTTATAAGACGTACTTAAAGATAATGCAATAAAAAAAAAAAAAAAAACAGTGCAAATACTCAATTCTGTAAGTTTTATATCTTGTAAGCAATATACTTATAAAGCGTACAGAGTTTTAACTACAGATAATCCTGCGAAATTTTGAAGTCTGGGAAGCAATAAAGCAAACTACAAAAAGATACAAGCACTTATTTCTAAGTGACTCATAACAATCCTACTCTCGCCGTCACTCTAATCTGTCACTTGAAACGTCAGTTTGTTTTCCTTTACTATTTTCCAAAACAAATAATTGTCACTTTATTCTCTTCACGATGCCACTTATGTTGTTCTTTTCAGATTGTCACTTAATCCGAAAGACAAAAAAAAACATCTTCTACAGCCCAATGTAGATGTTTTATAAAAGAAATTTCCCCCAAATATAACACTTTGAACTTAAAATAAATAAATAAAACTGAAATATAACCTCCCAGTACCAAATATAAAACAGAATATCTACTTTCAAACTTCAAATAATAATACATTACGTGCAAAAATACGAAAAATATAAACATCATAATAATGTTGTTTTGTGCTTTACATATATACTCAATGTTATCACTAAAAATGATGATAAGGCAGATAAAGAGATCTCAAAGATAAGACGTTACTTATTTATTTACACCCTATCTCCATTTAGTTTTTCGTTAAAACAAAATAAAAATGTCAACTATTTTTATATGTCAATTAATACAGTGGCTACAGATAGAAAACTAAAAAGTATAAAAATAAATTAAATTTGATCAGTTAAATTTAACAATATATACTAATTATTTAATTTTAAGTTATTCTGATATTTTATGTTGGTACGAATGTATCAAGAGATTTTTTTTATGCCCCTATTTGTTCGAGTAAAATAAAAACTAATATGTATGTCTTTCAATTGAACAATTTTTAATTTCACTTGTAACTATAATTTTTAAGTTATGTTTTGATAAATAAAAGAATTATTAAGAGTTGAAATTTGATTAAAACTAAAATAAATAAAAGATATTAAAAGAGCTAAAATGTTAAGAAGCAACATATGATAGCAAAATAAAACAACATGGTTTTGTTTCTTGTCAGATAATGTGAGAAAGAAGAAAGGCATGTGTCTGAGGAAAAAATACAAAGATTCTTCTTGGAGCGAATACATTTTTGAGGACACCTGGTCCTACCTGTGTTGGAGTATATTTGCATTGTGCTATACTTATTTTAAAATTAAATAAATAAGAATTATAATAAGAAATATATATTTTTTATAATATTACTACCATTGGTATTGGTTAATTGATTAGTTCTGTAGTATCCATACTAAGCGTTGACTTAAAGTCTTCATCTCATTATAAAGCTCCTTGTATATTTTAAGAGAAATGAGAGGCAATATCAATACATGCGATTTAATACTATCAATATAATTTCATTACAAAACCTACTTACAGCTACGGGTGACCTGACCTAGGCCTTGCAAATAAATGTAGGCCTTGATAATAATGTATTATTCATAAACTAAATTACAATAAATAATCCTCCTCACACTAAAAAACACTCCATTATCCAAGTTTTTCACTTTTCCAAGTGAAATCCATTTTTGTTTTTCCTCTCATAAAAATATTTATATATGTCATGCTTTTGCCTGCATTCTACTCAAGTAATATCTAAGCATTAAATTTTATTAAACACAACAGTTAATCAATAATATTTAATAAATAACAAGTTAGTTGGTAAATAATTGCTAAGTTCTTAAGTAACATTTGATGGGAGCTTTGCTTCAAGTTCAGTGTGAAGTTGGGACATCGCGTGACGTGTATAACACTGTAATTTATTTTAAGTACATTTTTTCTTATTTTTTTTCAGGCAAACTTCTGAGTTTTTATAATATGATAAATACACTTTTACAGAACGATAAAATACAAATAATGTATAAATTATTTTTATAACGATTATGTTTGTTAAAAATAATCCATTCCTACATTGGATGTTTTTACTTTGCCTCATTCATACCGTAGGTATAAAAAAAGTAATGTTAGGACTTCTCCTAACATTAATTTATATTTTGTTAATGTTTTTGAATTTAAGTTAATCTAGCTATGAGATATACCATAGTTCCTACTTAGATTTTAATCACTCCATATTTTGGTCCCCCTAAAATTAATGCAGTATGCTACTCTCGCAACGCACCCATGTTTTGCAGATTGCTTATCAGAATTTGTTAGGCACGTCGACTCAGCAACTTCTAGATCTATGTTTAGAGTTGCTGTGACTGTTCAAGCTGATAAATTGTGATCCAGCAACCTGGCGTAATTTTCGATGCCGATAAATTGTGGTACCACAGGTGATCAATTTTTCAGATTGCATTTTTCCATAATTAATTGATTAAGCCATTTCTGTCACCATTTTTGGGTCTCAACACCATTTCTTGGTAGTTTTATGGTTGGGCGAGAGTTAACAGCGCCATTTCTTGGACATTGCCCCATCTCACCAATTCATATATATCACCATCACCAATATACGTCATCACCAACTTCAATTTATCGCAGGTTTACGAAATAATCAAATCTAAGTTTATATTAAGAGAAAGGAAGAGAAGAGGACACTTAATCATCCCAGGGTTCATAGGGTCTTAATTGCTCGCTCATGCCAAATTATTATTTTGTTACCTATAATTACAGGGCTTATGGTACATAATTATAACCAAATTGATTCCATAAGGTGTTCTTTGTTATCCATCTCATCACTTACAGTAAAATTACAGTCCGATCTATTATTCATTTTGTGCTAACCAGCTTATAGGTTGTGAAGCTGTTTTATTACTAACATATGTATTTAGTTTAATCTCCTTCATCAGCATTAGTTCAATTTTCATCAAATGAGTAGCATGTTTTTTTAAAAAAAAATTTAAAAATTCGAAATATAATTCAATTGAGTTGAAATATATTACAAATGTATACCTTTATGTATAAATATGTACCCATACACGTATTATAAGCATGTATAATAAATATAAATTATTGTGATATAGAACTATAAGTCATTTTATTCTAGTTATTAAAAATGTGCAAGTTCTATACGAGAAGGAGTGAAATTAAAAAGTTTTTGTTGACTGTAATAAATATTTACACGAAGTTTCGTATCGTTCAAATATACGGCAAGTATATTCGTCATTTTTGTTGGATCATAAAAGTTAAGCAGCATCGAGTGTTGTCGCTGCCTAGATGGGTGACCGCTAGAAAAAAACTTAATGCATTTACTATCTGAGGACGAGCTAAGACTTGCAGCACGTACAAAGACGTGTAGTAGTATAAATTTATCGACTTTTATATTTTAAGGACGCGCGAAGGGAGTCTGAAGTAGAGAGGATGAGCGAAGGGGAGAGTCTGAAGTAGGGAGGATGAGCGAAGGGGATCTGAAGTGAGCGAAGGAATCTGAAGTAGGGAGGATGAGCGAAGGGAATCTGAAGTAGGGAGGATGAGCGAAGGGAGGCTGAAGTAGGGAGGATGAGCGAAGGGGATCTGAAGTAGGAGGATGAGCGAAGGGAATCTGAAGTAGGGTGGATGAGCGAAGGGAGGCTGAAGTAGGGAGGATGAGCGAAGGGAGTCTGAAGTAGGTGGATGAGCGAAGGGAGTCTGAAGTAGGGAGAGGGAAGGGAGTCTGAAGTAGGGAGGATGAGCGAAGGAGTCTTAAGTGGAGGATGAGCGAAGGGAGTCTGAAGTAGGGAGGATGAGCGAAGGGAGTCTTAAGTTGGAGGATGAGCGAAGGGAGTCTGAAGTAGGGAGGATGAGCGAAGGGAGTCTGAAGTAGGGAGGATGAGCGTCTGAAGTAGGGAGGATGAGGAAGGGAGTCTGAAGTAGAGAGGATGAGCGAAGGGGAGAGTCTGAAGTAGGGAGGATGAGCGAAGGGGATCTAGTAGGGAGGATGAGCGAAGGGAGGCTGAAGTAGGGAGGATGAGCGAAGGGAGGCTGAAGTAGGGAGGATGAGCGAAGGGAGGCTGAAGTAGGGAGGATGAGCGAAGCTAATCCGATTTGATGAGGAAAAGTTCCAAGGTATCCCGTGCACGATTTTTTTTTACATTTTCTTTTAAGTAATAAAGCAACAAATAACTGTTACAAGTATTAGAGCTAATACAGGTTTAGTGACTTAGTAAGACTTGTTAGAGAAACAATCCAGTGATCGCACTCTTGCGGGAGTTAGATTTTTGAATTTAGGAAAATGTTTGACTATTCAAAGGGACTGGCGGAAAGAATAGCGAAGTTTGCAGACTTGCATACCCTCTATAAATAGACATCAAAAGATAACTGAGGAGGTTCAAGACAGGAAGAGGAAAATACTGCAAAGAAACCTATGAAGGAAGTCTATGGCTTTTTTGATAGTTATCGGACAAGACTTAAAAGAATCTGTGGAGTTCCATATGGCTACCTGCCACAATGAGCTTACACACAGCCTTGCAACCCTTGATAAAACATTTCAAGCCTCTCTATGACACTCACTGTCAATGATACAATGACACTCACTGTTAATGATACAATGACAGTCACTGTCATTGATACACTGACACTCACTTCATTGATACAATGACATTCACTGTCATTAATACTCACTGTCTTTGATAAAATGACACTCACTGTTAATTATACAATGATACTCACTGTAAATGATACAATGACACTCACTGTCATTGATTCAATGACACTCAATGTCAATGATACAATGACACTCACTGTCATTGTGTCGATTGATACAATTTGAGGGCAAGAATAGAGGTACCAAGAGTGGTATTATTATTACCAAGAGGTAGATACAGTTTTAAACGCATTACATAGAGTTCACTAAGATTTTAAAACGTAGTAAAATGCCGTTTTAAAATTGGCAAGCTTGTATGTTTGCGTGCAAGTTGTTATTACATCCCATTATTCTAGACTCCATTTAGCTAGTTTTATCTAGCGTAATTTCCCTAATTTTAATTTAGTTTTAACAACAAATAAATGGACTTTTAAAGAAAATTGTTTAAAAAATTGCAACAAAAGAGTAATTTGTTAAATGTAAGCCCGACTCCTCTAGTGACTAAATGTCTCTGAAATTATTTTCTACTCAAAATTGAATTTATACATTAATGCATTTATGCCAAAATGCATTAATGCAATTAAAGCATCAAATGCAGGCATATTAGTATAGCATATTAGTATTAGTATACTTGCGTATACTAAAACCTCACCAACTAGTGTAGCATAACAATGAAAAAGTGCCAATTTTAGACCAGGGCCTACGATTGGTTCAAATTTGACACGCTACAGGACATACTGCTAAGGTCCATTATAATACGACACATGGCTAAAATCAGTTAACAGCGTGAGAAAATAAAGCGAGGGAGCCAATGAGGTTAGTCCTGGATGTTAAAAGACTCCCTCAATTTCAAATCAGACCAATCTTATTGGTTCCTCAACACTGTTTTCCCGCGCTGTCAACTGATTTTAGTCTTTTGTCGTACTATAATAAGATAGAAGGTTGTACAAATCACAAAGTACTACACTTTAAAAAAAATATAATTTATCCACTTAAAAAAATTGGCTGAACTTCGGTATACGGTGCACCCTGTTATCAGTACTGTATATCGATATATTTTTAGTTTAGAGATGTGACGTAGGAATAATCGATATATGCCTTTTCTTTTACGTTTATGAACATATTTTATTATTTTTTAAAATGTTTTTTTGTTGTTTGTGTTTTTTTTATATGTTGTAAAATGGTTTATAACTATTTACATATTTTTTTTTATGTTTTCATAAGAATAATCGATGATACACCACATCTAATCTTATGTTACGCGTATTTTTTACGTATTTTTGTGTTTGTTATTTTCAGGTTTTTTATTATATTTTTGTTGTTAATGTTTTCATTTATTTGTTGTATGATTTTTTAATGTTTTAATTATAATTAATAATTTAACGACGCTGCTTATCTTTTAAGTTCTCAGTTCTCGTTAACGTGTCCCGTAACTAAAAATATATCGATATATAGTATTGATAACAGGGTGCACCGTATACCGAAGATTTACCAAAAAAATTGTATAAAACTCAATAATATGAATATAATTACAATTTTATTTACAGACTAATTTAATTATACGGACTCATCTTTTACGTTGGGTCGTAGGTAGCTGGCAAAAGCTAGGCAGAGAACTTAAATCGCTACCGCCTCTGCAGTTTTGGAGGGAAGACATGTAGGAACACAGCAGTGCCTCCTATTCCCTGATGTCTAATAAGATTAGTCTTGATGACTTGCCAAATTATTAAGGCGTTCGTAAGTGACTGAACAATAATATAGTTTTATTACTGTACGGTTAGTATATCTTCGGCTTTTGTTGAATTACTAATGTTAAGCAGTATCGAGCGACCTAAGTTCCTGGATAGGTGAGCGCTAGGAATAAAACGTTGTTTTTACCACTTAAAGGCTATAAATTAGGCACTACTTTAGTAGTGCAGTAAACAGATGTTTTACAGCACTATAAATTATGCGATTCTCATTTTGTGACGACAAGCGGAGCGAATCCAAAGTTTCGGGATGAGCGTAGCGAACCCGATACGGCGAAAAATATTCTGAGGTATCCCGAAACCAACTTATATTATTTTTTGTTATCAAAAATAATTGTTATTGTTATTGAAAAAGTACTAGATAAATTAATAAAATCTTAGAAGGCAAAAGTAATAAATAGAATAAAACAGAAGATTAATAAGAAATATGCAGTCGATTGCAAAGTAGATAAATACATTATCACCGAACAAGGGAAAGATAAAAGAAATGAATAATTACATAGAAACAAAGTATAATGAAAGTTATAACATTAATAATAAAAACAACAGGAATAAGAAAATAATAATCATAGATTAAATAAAACCAAGAAAACCTCAACATGATTTAAATGAATGTTGAACAATTAAATTCCGAGATAAAAACTACAAGAAAAAGACGATTATTATAAAACGAGAGATAAACATTAAAGATGTAGAAAATATTTCAAACAATAACTTGGAATGGATAACAAGGATGAGAAATGACGTCAGATAAAAGTAATACAAACCTGGGTTTTTAGTCTTTTTGTTTTGCGGGTTTGGATTCTTTGAAAACATTTTTTCTATAAAGTAAAGTTTAATGCGAAGAATTGTTAAGAGACAGTGTTAAACCGAACAATAATTTAACTATTTATTATGGTATTAATTTATCCTAAGGAAAACCTTTAGAATTGAATGGAAACGTTTTACTCATTTTAGCTAATTTTTAACATGGAAATGACGTTGATGAGGTTGTTCGTATGACGAAAGTCGAGGGTGCGAGTAGGGAGGGGGGCGTTAACTTCGTTTTGGTTTCTGGGTACATACATATTTGTGATTTGATTGAAAATCGTATAGGGTCAATACGAGCACTCAAAGCCGGGGTACCTGGGTACAAATCCTATATTGACGATTATGTACTATCGTTTTATTTTCATTATATAAGTTTAAAACTACAAAATGATTTTGGTTCTGGCGAATTTCCTTTAGAATGCATGTTTTCATGCTTAATCCATTTTTTGGTTCCGGTTTACGCTTTATAACTTGAGAAGTTACTCAATTATCAAGCACTACTCGAAATTCATTTTGTTTTGTATTTTTAAAAGAAATGCGCTGAAACCTTTAAAAATAGATTGTTAATCATAGGAACACGCATACCAAAGGAAATTTGTTCAGCTTGCGAACCACGGCGCCAGAACTATTTGAAATGTCTCATAGTTTTCAAAAAGTCAACATTTGATTTGATTTACGACTAAATAGAAAAGTTAGCTGATGAGAGACTATTCTATAGATTAATAAACTAATACTGTCTTCTACACAACCTATGAAACAGTTTATGTGTATCTAGGAAGGAAAATAGAATATAACTGACTAGGTTTTTCCATGAGTCAAAGGTGAGGGCACGCTATGATATTTCCTGTTGAGACTAAGCGGAAGAAGGCAATTTTCAATTTAATATATAGGTATTTTGAAAAATTACAGTAGTATATGTGTTAGCAATGTTTCTTTTACTACCATGAATAATTAATTATAAACTGAGTACGGGGTACCTCGAAACTTTTCCTCACCACAACGGATTCACTACGCTCATCCTCACCACAACGGATTCACTACGCTCATCCTCACCACAACGGAATAACTACGCTCATCCTCACCACAACGGATTCACTACGCTCTTCCTCACCACAACGGAATAACTACGCTCATTCTCACACGGAATAACTACGCTCATCCTCACCACAACGGATTCACTACGCTCATCCTCACCACAACGGAATAACTACGCTCATTCTCACCACAGCGGAATAACTACGCTCATCCTCACCACAACGGAATAACTACGCTCATTCTCACCACAACGGAATAACTACGCTCATCCTCACTACTTCAGACTCGCTTTGGTTGACCTTAGAATATAAAAATCGCAGTATTAACAAATTTTTAATGCAACAGTGTTTGGAATCGCTTCGCATATCCTGAGCCAGTAATAAATTCGTTTTATGTTTTTTGTTCCCAGCAGTCACCCATCCAGGCACTGTCCTCGCTCGATGTTGCTTCACTTTTATGATCCCACAAAACCGCAGTTATTCTAACCGTATTAAAAAGAAACAGTATACTTATTTATTACGTAAAGGGATACACTTGTTCAAAAATTCAATTTATTTGGCTTTGTTTTTAGTTTTTACAATTTAAGAAAACATACTTTTGTTGCCCATACCCAATAGGGTATAGGTGCCTGTTTCATTTAGGGTAAGGGATCTTTAACGAGTACCAACGCACAGCCTCGAGACCACCGGCTTTACGTCCCTTCTGAAGGACGTGGTACGCAGAATTTTTATCCCTCTCATAAAAATCCCAGAGGCCCGTGCTGGGATTGAACCCATGACCCTTCCCTAGCCGAGCAGGGTTGTTGCATAAATTATATAAAAACTATGGTTCAGGCAAGGAAAAGCATTTTTTAAAAATAACTTAATAAAATTAAATTAAATATTAATTTTATAAGCATAATACATTTATTTTATAATTTTTATTTATAATAATATAGAGATTAAAGATAACTTTTGTCTTAAAAAATTAAATTTGTTTTATTGGTTCGACATATTAGTAAAGTAATAATAGTACATAATATTAGTAAAGTAAAAACTAAAACGTTCGCCATATTTAGTTCACTTTAGTTCAATAATTATGTGTATTTTGTTTTATTCTTTAAGTCTATTTGAATAAAAATGTTTTGATTTGTACTAAGAGCTTTGTTTTTTTTTTTTTAAAAAAACATAAAACTTATAGTAACACACAAACACACACACACACACACAACTCCACACACATATATATATATATATATATATATTTGTTTATCTTCTCTCTTCTCTCTCTCTCTCTCTCTCTCTCTCTCTCTCTCTCTCTATATATATATATATATATATATATATATATATATATATATATATATATATATATATATTATATATATATAGATTGGGCCCCCTTCTAAAGGCAATCGTGGCTACGCCCATATACACACTCAGAAAGTTTGGTGAAAACTGCAGACTTGAAGACTGAAAACTTGAAGACTGCAGTCTTCAAGAAATTTAAATTTTATATATATATATATATATATATATATATATATATATATATATATATATATATATATTATCCCGAGATGGTGGAGACGCGTATATATATATATATATATATATATATATATATATATATATATATATATATATATTATTAATATATATATATATATATATATATATATATATATATATATATATATATATATATATATATATATATAATATATCATACCATCCAAAAAAAAATTTACTCTTTTACAATATTACTTTTACAAAACGATAGCGGATAAAGAAAAGTAAGAAGGAATAATACAAGCTATAATAACAGCCCTGCTGGATGAACCCTGCGGCAACGAAAATGAGACAATAAATACATTAAATAAATCCATAAAAAAATTTGTTGTTGAAATAATTTTATTTTAAACGTATATTCCAAACAGTTTTTTAAATAATTCTTTTTTCATAGAATTAAATTTCAGGGAAAATTTCCTCAGAGAGCTTAATGGCAATGGAAAAGAGGGGTTTTTCATGAAAATTGTATTAAAAAGACTCTTTGTGTTGAATAATTAATTGACTGGAGCTTTATTTTATTTTTATTTTATTTTAACCCAGGTAAAAGCTTTTTATATCCTATTTAAATAAAATAAAATATAAAATCATCACTTAGTGTTGTTTTACATTTCAAAGTGAATTTGTCCGAGAACCTTATTGGGTTACAAATTTAATGATATTAACATTATTTTTATTTAGGGATTAAATTATTACTTTATTAATGTATATTTTATCTGAAAAACAGAGGCTTATAATATGATCCTCCCCGTTGGCCTATTCTTGTGCAATTTAGAAAAAGAAGGACGTAGGAACAAGAAAACCACTTAAAAAGAAGCAGTGACACATCCAAGTTCTGACCTTGCTCGATGCTGCTTAACACCTTAGATGTACTCACTATATTATAATAAACTCTGTATGCTTGTTAATTACATACAAGGATATACTCGTACCAAAATTAAACTGAATTGGGTGGTTTTTCGAATTTTTAATGATTGTTAGCGAGTTTTCACCATGAAAATAACGCTTCTTTCAAATGATTTTTTTCATATTAGATTACATGCGTGCCGAATTTCAACTTATTACGATCTTTTTTCCATGATTATGACTTCATTAAGTCTGCATTAGTTAAGGACGCTATAGAAACAAAAACTGGACCTGAATACTGATTGTTGAACCTAGATTCAACTCCCTAGCATATTCATGCAGCCACTACGAATTCCAACACCTCCAGTATAATCATACAGTCCACTACGATGATAAACAACTCCCTAGCATAATCATACAGACCACTACGATGATAACAACTCCCTAGCATATTCATACAGTCCACTACGACGATAACAACTCTCTAGCATAATCATACAGTCCACTACGAAGATAATAACTCCCTAGCATAATCATACAGTCCACTACGATGATAACACCTCTCTAGCATAATCATACAGTCCACAACGATGATAACAACTCCTTAGCATAATCATGCAGTCCACTACGATGATAACATTTCCCTAGTATACATCACCACACGAAGATAACAACTCCCTAGCATAATCATACAGTCCACTACGATGATAACAAATCCCTAGTATAATCATACAGTCCACTACGAAGATAACAACTCCCTAGCATAATCATACAGTCCACTACGATGATAACAAATCCCTAGTATAATCATACAGTCCACTACGAAGATAATAACTCCCTAGTATAATCATACAGTCCACTACGATGATAACATCTCTCTAGCATAATCATATAGTCCACAACGATGATAACAACTCCTTAGCATAATCATGCAGTCCACTACAATGATAACAACTCTCTAGTTTACAAAGTGAGTATTAATTTTAATTTTCAATTATAACAAGACCATTTTAAATTAATTAGAATGATAATATAAACCGTGTTTTAATCAATTTAAAAATTTGGCCATACATAATAGCTATTTATACAACCAGGTGGGAGGGATTAGAGAAGGAAATAATATATTCTAGAACTCCAATTAATAAAAAGGCTGGGAACTAATTTTGTAGACATGATTAGGTATGCAAAATCTTAATAAACATCTTCTTTAGAAATTAAAACCAAGTTTTGTATCAAATCCAATATGGGTTGATGATATTAAACACTTCAACATGAATACTAAGTACGATATATAAGTACGACATAAGCATAAATAAACTAAACTCTTCAACAAAACAGAACAATAAAATAACAAACAACAAAAAAGTATGATAAACTTTATAGGGATTCAAAGTTATAAAAACATATGTGGGAGATAAAGAAGATGAAGAAGATGTGCGTGAAACTAATACAAACAAAGAAGAACAATGAGCTAGTATGACAGCATAAGTGGCACAGAATATATGTGTGCTGAAAGCTAATAAAACTTTTCCTGCGTTTCATGCAACTCGAGCGAATTTTCAATGAAATGATATTGGTTAAGGTCGTGTACGTAATTTCTTTTATGCATGGGAAGAACATATCCTGGGTGAAAAGCATTATGGTGTTTATAGAGTTATTATTACTAGAGAGGTCCTATAGGTTAAATTTTGAAACAGCGACCTGACAAAATCGAAAAAAACCTGACACCTTCGATTAAAATATTTCAAATAATAAGTACACAGTTACAGATAACTTAGATAGTATAACGTCAAAAATACAAATCAAAACACAAAAAATTACCGGGAAACCGATAACAATTTATTTATTATAATTTTAACTCACTCTTGAAGGAGGTTTAAATGAGGTTACACAGAGTCTCTGAGAGCCCTAAAATAATGTTTCAGGCCTCGCTATGTATTGATATAGGCTATGACCCCTGTGACTATCTCCATCTTCCTCACTGCCTTCTATTCGCGATTTAAAGTCCGAAGCAGCGCCACCGTAGCTGATAAGAAATTGATAAACAATGGGTGATCATTTAGTACGTTCACACACACTTCTAGATCCGCGGATCGTATAGAATACGATCTCTCAATACGGTAATGCGGAGGGGATCCGATCGCATACGCTAGAACTAGGGAGATTGAATCTAAATGCAATACGATCGCCTGTTAAATACGCTAAGTGTACGTAGTAATTATTAAAGTCCATATGGAGATTTTTGGTTTTTCTTATTTGTGACGATTATTTTTTTAAAATATTTTCCAATACTGCTTTGATTTAATTAATTTTAGGGCGTACGGACACAGTAGAATCACTTAGTACGTTCACACACACTCTAGATCCGCGGATATAGAATACGTATACAATACGATCAACTAACTTCACGGTTCTTACAGCGTATTTGTTTAGTCGATCGAGTGAGATTACGTGATAACTGATCCTACCAAAACGCGTCTTTTATAGTGATGGTTCACTTTTGGTAATAAGAAATATTAAAACAAAAAATAAATTTAATTAAATTGTGATTTCTTTCCATAATAAAAAGTTACACTAAAAAAAAAATAATATTCCAAAAGTTATTTTAATAAAAAAACGGTATATAGTAGTGATATAAAAGTTCGACGAGAGGTTCCGTTAAATACGATCGTCTCTAAGGTACATACAGCGTATCGGGGGATCCATTTAGATCCACTCCCCCTAGCGTATGTGATCGGATCCCCTCTGCATGGTTCATACAGTTTAAATTACCGTATTGAGTGATCGTAATCTATACGATCCGGGGATCTAGAATGTGTGTGAACGTACTAAAACTATTTTACTGAAAAATAGGTTTTTAACGAGTATTCAATTTGAGTGATAAGAAGGTAAAAATTACAATATAGCGTTTTATTTTATTTTGTTAGTTAAAGTTACTTTTAAATCATTTTAGTTTGCACAAACTCACTAATTTACCTTTTTATGACGTTAAATCGTTTAAATTATTTAGTTAGTTAAAAAGGTTTATAAATTCACTGATAACAATCTGATTTTCACCATAATATTGTTTTAATTGATTAATTGTAAATAAATTTCATTTATTCACTAATAGAATTAATAACACGAAATTTTATATTTAACTTTTTTATTATATATATATATATATAATATATAAATATATATATATATATATATATATATAATATATATATATATATATATATATATATATATATATATATATATATATATAGAGGCTTAAGATATATATTATCTTCAACTTGGCTCTCAAGGCTCTGTCGAGAGAGATAAAATGTTTTTTCCAACTAAAAGTTTTATAAGCCTAATAATACAAAAACAAAATGTTAAAAAAAACGGTAACCGGGTACATCGGAACTTTACACATGTGATCGGATTATTTACGCTCATGCTCCCTACTTCGGACTCGCTTTTCTCGTCCTCAGCAAATATGAACTAGTGCCTGCGAAGTTCACTGTGTGCTTGTTTCATCCAGTCTTACTAGCTCTTCTGATCACATTAGTCTCACTTGGCCCCGTCCAACCGTTCTACCAGTCTCATCATCTCCTCTAGGATCACCAGACTCTAGCTGGGCTCACCGCTCTGGCCAGTCCAGTGCCACCCAACTGAGAACTCTAGCACCCAGATGTCAGTGTGCACAAACTCATTCTTTAGCCCTGACCTGAAAGTCAAAGCTCCGCAGTGCTATTAGGAGACGTCTGTCTTTAAGAACCGAGCACTTCGTTCCTAGTCACTCACGTTATTCGTGTTGCCGCCTTCACTTTTACTGACTAAGTTTTCGGACATACAAAGGCTCAGTATATCTTTCCAACCTTCATCTCCCCCAGCCCGCTGAACATTAACTTTTCGTGAGTTGGAGACAACGGAATTGTGGATCCAGACTTAACTAGAACTCTCAGATCTAACTAGATCTTAACCCCGCATTTGCGTATTAGTAGCCAAGAAAACAACGTAAAACCCTGGCTGGGTTGGCCTACCTTGAATTCAAGGCCTCCCGAGTGAACGGTAAAAGGGATAATCTCATGTTGAGGTCCTTCCCCGACTGGAATTGAACCCTCGACCTCCAGGTCGAAAGGCGAGCGCTCTACCACTGAGCTACCGGACTCGGTAGTGTTACTTAAATCGA
Organism: Microvelia longipes; assembly: GCA_018340805.1. Lineage (NCBI taxonomy): Eukaryota > Metazoa > Arthropoda > Insecta > Hemiptera > Veliidae > Microvelia > Microvelia longipes. The sequence goes on along the minus strand of JACMZG010000022.1, from coordinate 39,273,016 downwards.
AGTTTACAATACTACCATTTTTTTCTTCTAGTCAAGACCTTTAAAACGATGATCATTTATCCAGATTGAACAACGTTTAATTTTTCCAAAATTTGGAAATTTTTTTTATGAAAAAATTGTCTCAGGGGGACAATTAAACAATTTTATGATGAATACTTTTTTTTCGAAAAGTCAAAATTAAGCCTACTTTACTCTTCGTCCATTTTTCAAAAATTGCAGTTTTTTAGTCTACCCTTAAAAATAAAAAATGAAAAATCTTACTTTAAAAACATGCAAGAGCTTTTATCAAGAATGACTTTTTTGGAAAAATGTAATTTTTTGTCATTTACACGTACAGGCAACCCCATCCGGGGACACACTGTATATGGCTACATGCATGCAGTCTCATAATGATCGCAAAAGTTTTTCGCGTTAAAATAAATTTTTAAAATTTTGGCTGAGTCATTATTCCAAGTTAATGACGTCATAAAACACAACAACATCGATAGGGTTGATTTTTGTACAATGTTTAACTCTCTAGCATAAATACACTGCTACGAGAGCTACGATGGAGCTACGATGGTAACAGAAATAATCACACCCAAACTCAAACAAACACACACATACAGACAACTTTGTCAAAATCACTCAAGAGGCATTAAAAATACCTGAAACGGCCATCCAGGTGACACAATATGGTTTCGGATTTTTTTTGCAAACGCAATACTTTTCCTATATACCTACGGTAGAAATGAGGAATAGCATAAAGGCGATGTTAATATTCACAGTGAAGTGTAACATTAGGGAAACTTTGACTAAAATTTACAAAGTAATTAACATGATACACGAATACATAGATAGAGCAGTGTGCAGAGGAAGTTAAGTGGGGAAACACATGGGGGCGGTTTTACAGACCAATTATCGCACCGCCCCCGCTTAGATTTCTCATTTAACCGATGTAAATATCAAGCTAACTCACTGTCTATGCGATGTGCCCCTACTTACACTCACTAGAGAACTTACCACGCAATGAGTAGATAAAGTAAATTTGAGTGAGATAAAGCAATGAGTATACAAAGTAAATTTAAGTGAGATAAAGCAATAAGTCGAAAAAGTAAGTTTGAGTGAGTTAAAGCAATGAGTAGATAAAGTAAATTTGAGATAGGTAAAGCAATGAGTAGATAAAGCAATGAGAGGATAAAGCAATGAGTAGATAAAGTAAATTTGAGATAGATAAAGCAAATTGAGGTGAGATAAAGCAATGAGTTGATAAAGGCCAATCAGGCTCGTCAGATTAGCTATTCGTCTAGAAGCACCTAATAATTTCCACACTTATGCTAACATGACTAAATATTATCATGAATGAACTTATCGCTGACTCATTCGTGAATTTTATGCCGTAGAAATTCGCTAATGGAGTATAAAACGGTCCATGGAGAATAAAACAATAGAGTAAAGAAAGTTTATAGAGCAACATTATCTATTGATATTTGAATATGATTTCCCTCTATGTGTATTCTAACTCTATGCCTTTCCACACTTAGGTCCAAGGCAGCTATCCTTAAAGGCTGTTTTCAAATAAATTGTGTCACGTGTTGTATATCTCTTAACTACATTCCTTCAGGTATACGGCAAAACAATGTTAGCAAGTAATTTCGTTGCTATAAGATCCTTGACTTTAAAAATAGACTAAGAGCCCAGGGGTGTTTTGTTAATAAAAAGTTTAATGGCTGGAACCGGTCTCAATTTTTTTGTAAATACCTTCCTGAACAAGGATCTGCAATTCTGCCGACTCGTATCGGATGGGTGTCCCAGGCAGAACGCACTTTGGGGTCAAAGGTTCTGCCTGGGACACCCATCCGATAAGAGTCGGCAGAATGCAGATCCTTGTTCAGGAAGGTATTTACGAAAAATTGAGACCGTTCCAGCCATTACACTTTTTATTAACTTGAGTGGTAAATTTGACCTGTAAAGTGCGTTCTGCCTGGGACACCCATCCGATACGAGTCTGCAGAATTGCAGATCCTTGTTCAGGAAGGTATTTACGAAAAATTGAGACCGGTTCCAGCCATTACACTTTTTATTAACAAACTTAATGAGTAAAACCCTACTACCACTAAATCTTGGGTATTCCAATGTGTTCTGGAGAGTTCAGGAGCCAGACATGAAAAAATGTAACTCACTTTGTGCTACTTCAAACCAAATGTTTCTGAAAATGCACCTTAAATTAAGAAGGAAAAGCATAGTCTACCTATCCAGAGTGGAGCCCTTCATATGAATGCGCTCACTAAAAATTTTAGAAAATCAAACGTAAATCAAGGTACGTTATTGACTAGTAAGTGATCCCGGATGCTCCATTGACAAAAGCTAGACCTGGGTACACCATTGATCATATTATTATACATTGGATACGCCACTGATTACAATTAAACTTTAGATTTGATACTTTATACAGCACTAGGCTCAATACTAGTCACTAACAACTACAACTTAGTTTCTCAAATCGAATTTTTAACCTATATTTTTTCTTAAACGAATATTTAACCAATCTATTTAGTGTCATTCATTCTAATAGCTATTTCACAGCTTTACTCTTGCTATTTCAATCTCACTTAAGTGGGCGTAAGAGGGCAAAAAACGTAAAATAATTACTTAAATTCCAAGAAGAAAAAAACTTAGAATGAAATGAAAATCAATTTACTGATTGAAACAGTACAGAAAAAACGTTTACTTCTTTGTTTCCGGGTAATTTTCTTCAACAACTTGCACTTCCTGGGTTTTCTTTAAGTAAAAGAAAAGTTGAAGCCTTCACTTACTAATATAGTAATAAGCATGATTTCGGGCTTTTATTGGTCAGACTTCATCAACTAAAAGCGCTCTCATTGGTTTACGACCGAGTGCGGTCATCGAAGGATTAAGTCCAAAACTTAGCTGTGAAGTCTCAAACGTAAAAAGTCATCTAAAAAATATTTTTAACCATTCTTATTCAACTTCGTAAATATATGATAAAAATCGTAGGCTTCATAAAATTGGACCAAATTTAAAGCTCCTATATTAGGATGGTAGCCGTTTTATTATTTTTTGATAATATTATCCAAGATTTGAATTAAGTTTTATTGCAATACTTATTAAATTAGGATTACTATATTATGATACTAGTCTGTGAAATAATCTTTTTGTACTAACTATAACTACTATATTTACTAGCGGGCAAAATGAGTCAGTAAAAAGAGCTGTGGTAGATTTGTATTAAAAAAAAGCCAATAGATTACTCTACAGACCAACATTTCCAAGATTTTCCAGTCCTCACTATAAATCAATTATATAAAAAACCATCCTTACACAATTTTTTTAAATCCGAGATTAGAAGTCCACGACTATGCAATTATAACACCCGTCAAAAAACGAAGGATCAGCTTAATTAAAACCTGGTCAAATTTTGCTCCAAGACATACATTCTTCAGGGCAACTAAATTATTTAATTCTCTGCCCATAGAAATAAGAGAATCAAAAGCGATACATGAATTTAGAAAAGAAGTTGATTTACGGTTGAGAGAGGGTCACTAGCCATAAACTCCATTCAAAACAATAATAATAAAAAATAAATAAATATACTGTTGTTTTTATTAAACTTAACATTTTAATTTTTTTGTAATTTGCATTTATTTATTTTTATTTTTTCTTTCTTTAACATCATACTGAATAAATTTAATTTAATTTAATTATTCGTTTATTTAAGGTTTATCACTTTAAAAAGAGCACAGAAAAATGATGACCAAAATTAAGGCACATGATAAAATAATGCACCTTTTTCGCATATTTTCGAATCACAAAGACCACTTCTTGAGCGGTCTTGGTCCCTTTTATCTTGATAATATTATTTAAAATCAAAAATAATTAAAGCTTCATCAAATTAAAACCGAACCAAAATATTTTTTACTCCTAAAGTCTGATTTCTTATCAACAATCTGACGAATGACAAAATATTGTCACGTTTTATTTCCACGTATTGGGCGATGTTTTGCCTCGTAGAGCTGAATATTTTGCCCCCGGGGGCAGATTTACTTTCCACCAAATACACCCCCGCCTCCAATATCACGTGCTGTGTACGTGACATGCACCCAGATATGTTGGTCTCATTTTTCGAATCAAGCTGCATGGTTTATAACTTTTATGTCGAATGAATAGAAGTGCATTTCACGGCATCAAATTTTCCATCGTAGGAAAAGTATAGTAATAAGGAAAAATGTGAACCAGAACTTTTCTGAGGTAAATCAGGTACGGGAAGCTTCTTCTCACTACATTGGATTCACTAAGCTAATCCTCGAACTAGCTTCGCTCGTCCTTGGAATATACAAATTGCCACATTTATACTACAACAAATCTTTGAACTCGCTTCGCTCGTCCTTTGATGGCAAATATATCAGTTTCATTCCCAGCAGTCACTCACCCAGGCACTGACCTCGTTCGATGCTGCCCCGTATATATACTTGCCGAAGTGAAACAAAACTTAGTGTACTTGTTTGATACGTAAAGGAATACTCGTACCAAATTTCAACCAATTTGAATTATTTTAAAATTGTATATATTTTTTTAAAAATCGCATACGAAAAAAAATTGAACTAATGCTGAGATAAAGCTAGGGACATATGTAAGACTTATATATGGCTACATGCGTGTAAAATCTTAAATCGATCAAAACATTTTACCGCTTTTTATGAATAGAGTATTTGCATTTTACGGAAAAAAAATTGTTGCTCATAAAATTATTGAATTTGTTTAAAAAAATATATTTAGCAGTAAAAAAATATCTAATTTAAATAGTCCAAATAAGGATTTAAAGAAGAGGAGAGGGGTAATGGGTGAGAGAGTAGGGTGAAAACGGAACGCTTTAAAGGTTGGGTCGTTTAAGATGCAGATGGGAGTTTTAGTTACAAATATCGTAAGGTCAACAGTTGCTTACAGTTCAATAGAATGTAAAGAAGACTGAAACAAAACAATTCCGAGTTCCAGGTAATGCCATACCTAAGGAACGTGATGACTACAGCTGTCGGTATCATCTTGTTGACAGTATAGAATAAACTCTTATGGGTGTTGCTCTAGTGAATATTGTACTATACGGCGGTATTCTAAAGTCTGACGTCACACTAACAGTCGAGGCCATTTTCCCGCCAAAGGAACATGTTTAATTATATTTTAAGTTTTTTTTGCTGTGTCATCAAACGTATAAGTTTTTTCATTATAATATTTATAGGGTGATCTTTTATATGATGTACTTAAAGATAATGCAATAAAAAAATGTGCAAATACTCTATTATCTCCTTTGTACAAACTTTTGAAGTTGGTAAGGAAAAGTGAAGCTAACAAGAACTATAGATTCTGTAAATCCTAAGATGATGTGAATTAAAAAAAATTTAATATCTTGACCTCAAATTCATTCCCCACTGCTAGCATCTTAGCTTCTCCAAATCTTTTATTAAACACCGGACAACTAAAGCTAATTAATAATAAATTGAAGGGAGTTTTGCAAGACGATATTTATTATTCAAGCAGAATCCCTGGTCAATATTTTGTAAGATTTGAAAAGGATCCGGAGTTAGTTATGCTGTCAGGGACCAAAGATTGATGCTAGGAAATCTGCAGGAAAAATTCATTAGTTTTCACACTTAAATATGAATGGAGTTTCTCCAAATTTGAGATCAGAAAAATCAAATATAAACTAGATAACAGAATTATACGTTCTGCTACTTCTGACTTTAAACAATTCTGCCAAGTAAAAAATTATTATTATTTTTCCTCAATTTAATCAAAGGTATTTAAGAAAAGTAGAGTTTATAAAAAATCTGAAACCGGAATGTCACCGAAATTATCCGTTTTAGATGTTTTTAAGACCTCCTGAGTAGATTTCACTGAGTTTTTTGTTTGCATATGTGTGTGAGTCTGTTAGCATCGTAGCTATCAGTGTATTTATGTTTGAAAATTGAAACTTAGTACTTAAATCAATTTATAGGTGTAATTGTGCTATCCAGTAAATATTTTTTTTATGACTTCATTAATATAAAATAATGAATGAAATTTCGAAAAATCTTAAACCACGAAATAAATTTTGCGATCGGACAGAGATTTGGCACACATGAGTACCAATACATAGCCATGTACAAAACTAACCTATGTGCCAAGTTTTATCTCATTATCAGCATTAGTTCAATATTAATTAAATGACTTGTGTACCTTTTTTACAAAATTAAAAGAAATTGGAAAATAATCCGAGTTAAAATTTAGAACAAGTATATATCTTTTGTTTCAATACAATAAGTATATCCATGAATTTTATTGGATCATAAAAATGAAGCAGTATTGAGTGTGGTCAGTGCTGTATGGGTGATCGCTAAGATTAAAAAGGAAGTATTCACTCTCAGGCCATCCGAAGCGAGTCTAAAACAGGGAGGATGAGCGTAGCCAATCCGATGTGATGAGGAAATGTTCTGAGGTACCCCGTACCCGATTTCTTGAAATAATAATACTGAATTAGCCTCCACAAACGTGCCATGTCAAGATATGATTAGTTAATAAGGGAATGCCCATTCATAGTATAACATCAAAAGTGTTGTTTAGAACTTTTTTAATTGTTTAAGTCAATATTATTCTGAATTTAACTTAGTAGCTACTACATGGTCGACATGGTAGTTATACATTAACATACAATTAATTAAGTTTCCCTATCTTAATGGAAACAAGAGGCTTTCAACCTCTTTGCCGCACTGCGGCTTCGGCGCTTCGCACCTCGGAGCTAACTAAGCTAGCCCAGTACGCACTTAGCGGCTACGTGGTTGTAGTACTTTATCATTTCGTCATATTACTTGTTTATATTAGTGGCAAACTGTCACAATATAAGCGAAAATTCAAATGTATTAAACTTAGAATAATACTTTATATAGAAGGAGCACTACTGATAACACGAAAGCCGGTTGACTGGTGTAACTAAGTAATGCTGCCACCCTAACAATATACAATTTTCTAAAAAAAGTTGGCAATACTTCCGGTTGCTAAATTATTATGTTCTATTATTAATTAATGATTGATTATTCATAAAATAATAATATAAATATCGGTGCATTACAATATTTTAAGCATTTTAATGTGTAGTTTAACGTATTTATTAAAATTATATATAAAAAGTAGTCCTCGTCAACTAAATGTAGATTCTTGTATTCCGCCACCCTTTTGCCATCTAAGACCAGTTTTATTAAATACTCGGCAGGTGTTTTAAGTTATTATATTTGTTCTTTACGATCTTTCTTCATTAATAGATATTTATGACATATATTTAAAATAATGTTTTGTTGTCAGTCAACCGGCTTTCGTGTTATCAGTGGAATTACATTGAGTTTACGGTCCTGTGCTCCTTCTATGTATAGTATTATTCTAAGGTATTAAAGAAACAACTTGTATGTTTACATACAACAATATGTTTACATGTCAGTTAATAATATAATGTTTTGTTTTCATATATATGTCAATCAATAATGTCTGAACCAATACTGATAATATAATAAAAAATCTTATAGTTGTATATGTGTTAGAAATGTCAGCTCAATCTAAACACTATATGAAGGTATGTGATTGTTTAAAATGTTTGATGTTTGTGGGTTAATGACGTCACACATATTTCATAAACAGTAGGATCCGGGAGATTAACAAGGTTGATTTTTGTACCAATATATATATATATATATATATATATATATATATATATATATATATATATATATATATATATATTTGTATATATATATATTTGTATATATATATTATATATATATTATATATATAATATATAATATATATATATATATATATATATATATATATATATAATTATAACAATATATATATATACAAATATATATATATATATATATATAAATATATATATATATATATATATATATTATTGATTTTAGCGAATCCCCCATTCAAAGACCCATCTTCTCCCCCCCTCCATGACCCCAACCTCATGAGCTTACTTTTTCTTTGAAAATTCGCTAAAAAACAGTGACAATTTAAAATTTTGATGTTTTGACGATTCCGCTAACTTCAAATTCAAAGCAATATTATGCTTATAAACACGCTTTTTAATACTGATTAGTCCATTATCTTTCTGCTTGATATATATTGTGATTATAAACATACTTTTTTATTGTTGTAAAATTATTTCTAATTAATTACTTTGCTTTATTCACGAAAATTATTCAGAAACGTACTATAAATAAATATGAAAAAATATATTTCAAATTTAATGTATTAATACAAAGAATATAAATAACTCGAGTTGCAAACAGAATGTAATTAAATACATTTTAGTCGTGTGTAGGCTTTAACATATATTTGTTTTAATTTAAATTCGTTAATTTATAAAACATCCCAGGATGTATTTTGAAAACACATCAAAATGTTTATTTGGACTTTTCCTTAAAATTTAATTTTCATTATTTTTTTTAAAATAAATACTATTTATTTATACATTTTCTCGGTTGAGATAATCCATGCAGTTTATAAATTATTTTCAGCTTTGTTAATTTTTTTTAAATACAAAAATAATATTCTACCCTGCAGTAAATTTGGACCGATTTAAGTAAATTTTCATGAACATTTAGCTATAAAATAGGCTTTTCTCTTTTTACTCTTTCTCGCCTACTATTTTAGGTATATAGGAAACGTTTTGTATTTACCCTTGAAATCCGAAACTGAGCTTCTACCAGAATTACCCGTTTCAAGGGACTTTAAGACGTTCTGAATTCAAAACATCCAAGACGTCAGACTAACTTTCCTGCCAGAGATGAAGCCTTCCAACACCGAGGTAATCTGAACGTAAGTTTTGGCCTTATGACAGTCTTGGGACAGCCGAAGTCAGTCCGAAGTTGTAAAGAAATTTTCCGAGATACCGTGAACCAGATATTTTTAAAGTTACATCTTTTTTTTATCATATTTGTCCCATATAGGAACAAATATCATCGCTGGTAAATAACTAATCATTTCTAAGTTACAAAATGTTTCATTTCACTTTCCTAAGAATTAAGCCCAGAAGCAAAGTTCCAAAGTCAATAGCTTAGATTTGAATACTCCAATATTTCAAGATGACAAAAATAATAAATGTGTACAAATGAAATCTATCAATTACCTACTTTAGTTTAATTGATAAAATTAGGAATCAGTTTAATTAAAAAATATGATTAAATAAAAATTATAAAGGGGGAAAATAATTTATACTCTGGCAGCGAAGGAAAGGGTTGCGCAAGAGAAAGTTTTAATAAGTTTCCCGGTCCTTTTTCACTTTTTGTAGCAAATGAGCCAAATGAATTGACCTGAATTATGACCAAGCAATGGTCCCCATCAAAAATTCGTTCCCTTTAAACACAGAATTTTTGGTTAATAAACATAGCTTGTAACAAATAATATCATTATTAAGTATTTTCTTTAATGTTGTTGAATAGCAAATGTATGCTACCTTACATCTAATTTAATACCATTTGCATTAAATCTATTATTAGTTGGCATATTGAACTGACACACTCTAAATTTATAACACAGAAAAGAAAAGTGAGTGAGAAAATTGGCAAATGTTTTTTCAACGAATAAAAAAGAAAGAAAACTGTCTGATTGGTTAATCAATAAACCAATAAAAATTAACGACATCCAATTAACTTTTTCTTATTTTATTTAATTTTCAGCATTTTTAAATTCATTAACTATAAATTCAAAAATTAGATTTTGACGTATTTATAATAAAACATAAAACCACATATACTACTCACTCCCCAATATTTCCTATAAGCCGAATATTTAATATGCCAACCATAACCTTTATTATCCCTTTGCTTTTTCGATTCAGGTGGTCTTGGTTTGCCTGGCGGGATACTTTTTAGCCATATTAATCAAATAGGGGGATAAAAGTTTTTCATTTTGTGTCAAGGTGATTTTACTCTTAGTGGTTAAACACAATGCGAGAATTTCATTTTGTGTCAAGGTGATTTTACTCTTAGTGGCGAGAAAGTTTTGCATTTTGTGTCAAGGTGATTTTACTCTTAGTGGTTAAACACAATGTGAGAAAAGTTTTGCATTTTGTGTCAAGGTGATTTTACTCTTAGTGGCAGAACACAATGCGAGAAAAGTTTGCATTTTGTGTCAAGGTGATTGTGGCAGAACACAATGCGAGAAAAGTTTTGCATTTTGTGTCAAGGTGATTTTACTCTTAGGTGGTTAAACACAATGTGAGAAAAGTTTTGCATTGTGTCAAGGTGATTTTTACTCTTAGTGGCAGAACACAATGCGAGAAAAGTTTTGCATTTGTGTCAAGGTGATTTTCTCTTAGTGGTTAAACACAATGTGAGAAAAGTTTTGCATTTTGTGTCAAGGTGATTTTACTCTTAGTGGCAGAACACAATGCGAGAAAAGTTTTGCATTTGTGTCAAGGTGATTTCTCTTAGTGTTTTGCATTTTGTGTCAGGTGATTTTACTCTTAGTTGCGAGAAAAGTTTGCATTTGTGTCAAGGTGATTTTACTCTTAGTGGCAGAACACAATGTGATAAAAGTTTTGCATTTTGTGTCAAGGTGATTTCTCTTAGTGGTTAAACACAATGTGATTTTGCATTTTGTGTCAAGGTGATTTCACTCTTAGTGGTTAAACACAATGTGATAAAAGTTTTTCATTTTGTGTCAAGGTGATTTTACTCTTAGTGGTTAAACACAATGTGATAAAAGTTTTTCATTTGTGTCAAGGTGATTTTACTCTTAGTGGTTAAACACAATGTGATAAAAGCTTTGCATTTCGTGTCAAGGTGATTTCACTCTTAGTGGTTAACACAATGTGATAAAGTTTTCATTTTGTGTCAAGGTGATTTACTCTTAGGGTTAAACACAATGTGAGAAAAGTTTTGCATTTCGTGTCAAGGTGATTTTACTCTTAGTGTTAAACACAATGTGATAAAAGTTTTTCATTTGTGTCAAGGTGATTTTCTTGTGATAAAAGCTTAAAGGGTGGTGTGAGAAAAGTTTTGCATTTCGTGTCAATTTTACTCTTAGTGGCAATGTGAGAAAAGTTTTGCATTTCGTGTCAAGGTGATTTTACTCTTAGTGGCAGAACACAATGTGAGAAAAGTTTTGCATTTCGTGTCAAGGTGATTTTACTCTTAGTGGCAGAACACAATGTCTACAAAGCAATGTCTACTAACTTTACATTACATCAAGGTCAAGTCGAGACGTTTAAATTTTTTTGACAAAATGAAAATTCAATTAAATAAACATAATATAGATTAGATTATCGAGTAAAAAGTTAAATGACATGATACTCTTTCATAAAATATGAAGAAAATTACTAAAATAACTTATTCCCTAAATTACAGCCTTAATTTACCCAAAGACGTACAATTTTGTGTCCGTTTTACACGTTAGTCAGAAGAAAACCAACCTAGATGTAGCCTAGTGCTGTTAGATTTTCAAATACACCAGACTAACTGCAATCACCTATCACCAACCAAGCCTATTAACCCACTAAATCCACGTTAACTCTAATACTTATAACAGTCATACTTCTTGTTGATCTATTACTCAATTATAATTATAGTAATAGCGATAGTTATTAGAGAGATGATATCATCTAGCAAGTAGGCAACGCTATTTGGCTCTTTTTGCTAATTCCCTTTCATAGAAGAACACTATCCTCTAAGGGAGTTAGCACCCTTAGATATACCCTGCACTAGGACTGCCTTATGAGTCCTATTAATTAATATAAAATTCCTGCAGGAATTTTACGTCTTTAACTAGAAACAACACGTAACACGTGGCCAGACAAAACTTTCCTGCTCTCAAAACCATAAAAATGATATATATATATATATATATATATATATATATATATATATATATATATATATATATATAATATATAATATATTTATTTTATTATTTATAAACTATTATTAAGGGTCCTAAATTTTGCCTAAACTCAGGTTTATATAGAGTTAGGGATCTATTCCAGGCTCGGAACCACCAGCTTAGCGTCCCTTTCGAAGGACGGCACGAGAAAGGATTTCCATCCCTTGTATAAAATTCTAGAGGGCCCGACCGGGATTGAACCCGGGCTGGGGAACCATTACACCAAAGGGATGGTGTTTACTTTAGTAGCACATGCGTAAAGTGATGTAGATTAACAACTTTATGCATAGCTCATAAACAAAAGAGTTGGGAACCCTCTCTCCTTTTGAAGAAAACAGCAACAATGGCCCACGTTTCTTCCTAATAATTAAAACAAATCGTTCAAGGTTTGGGGAGAAAATACAAAACAACCAACAAGGGTCGAGTATCGACCATAAGAGTAGGTTTTTACGGAGAGAACAGAAAACATAATGACTTTGGCACCTGATTTAAAATTAATTAGAAAAGTTTTTCCAATACATTTTTTTTTAATTTTCATTTCCATTTGAAAATGTAAAACGAATTTTAAGAGCGTCGATTCCCGTTTTACTCTTCATCATTTATACCTTAGGTACACCGGACAAGTATTGTGTTTGTTCAGTAATTGTTTTGTTAACTTTTTCACCCTCTAACAATAGAGTTGAAAAGTAATCGTCAATAAATTTGCATAGAAAACTCCCTAATGATTGAGGAAAAAGTAGTAATTAGGACATTGCATTAGGAGCAATATTGTACAATATATGTCGATAATCATACGCAAGGTTTGTTTAATACAATTCAGTGCTCACTAGAGTAAATATAGAAAAAGAAGCCTTCCAGTAGGGTGATCTTAAGGAAGGTAGTGGATGAGATGATAAGCTCATGAGAAAGGGGTGGGGGTATATGCGCAATACACGTGTTGCTCATTGAGAACATGAGCGCATTTTCTCAAGAGTACGATGTTTTAAAGAAAAGCAGGTGTATTATAAGGACGGTAGGCTACTTTTTATAAACTGTTTTATCATCATTCCTGGCTCGACATAATGTCATGTACATAATGGCATTTCCCTCAGAGTGTCATGTCATCAATAATGACGAATGTCAAATAATGGAACAGTTCCCAGATATAGCATTCCATTTCGCTTGTTACATTTCCTTGGTGTCTATCGCACAATTATATTGTGTCCATAATGTATGTGTTAACAATATTAAAATTAGTTCAAATTTAAGGATTAATGATCTAATAGATTGGGGCCAAGACGGGGACATTTTTTATTTTTTATCAAGAATATGCATTATAGAAGTAACGAAACTACTAATACGACTGGCTACTGGATAAGAACAAAACGTGAAGCGGGCACGAAACAGTGAGAGGGGTGCTTCGCAGCCCCCATCGCCTACCTGAAAGCTAAGAGAGCAAAGACTTCTCGCTTCAACTCCATTCATGCAATTTTAAATAAATAAGTCGAGATGCCGCAATCTTTAAGTTTTAAATTGGTTTGGGCATCCAATAATTAATCATTTTTAAAGAGAATTCTTAAGAACTAATTTTTATTACCTTTCTTGTGTTTCAAAACATGACTCTAATATTTGACATTTGATCAAAAATAATCATTTAATTAACCTGCACAATCTTTTGCGAAAATTCGGGATCACGCTTATTTATATCTATTTTATATATATATAAAATATATATATAATATATATAAAATATATAATTCGCTATAAATCTGCACCTCTCATTTCCAAATGCCCTCTTCTTGCCTCCTTCCTCTCTTTCTCTGCCATTGCTTTGAGTATTAGTATACTAAGCAGATAAACATTATTATATTATTCCTCCATTTAGCCTAGTGGAAAACAAATTTTCCGATAATACGCCTAGTTTTCATATAAAAAGTCATAAAACGAAGAAGAATGTTTCAGAATTTGAATGCAACTCATTAGCGCTTTTTTTTGAAAATTCGTATAAACTAAAAGAAACTGTTTTTTATAAGGAAAGTAAAAGGAAAGCTACTCTAAAAAAGTTTTTCAGTAAAAATATCTTCAGGTCGGGAAGTAGTTAAGGGTTTATAGAGCTCTAACTTTTCCCAGGTAAATACTTGAAGAAATTCAAATGAACATTTTCAATCAGCAAATTGACTGTTAACTATTTTCTTACCTCAAATAAAATCTTTTCCTTAAATAGTTTATTTATTTTATCATCTTATGAAATAATAATACTAGATAATTTCTTGATCTAATCTGAAACTAACTCTGATCAAAAAGCAATACTTTTTTTACTCAATACTTTTAATACTTTTACCCTTTAGCAATACTTTTAATACTTTACTCCTTTAGCAATACTAACTTAATACTTTCACACTTTTAGCAATACTTTCATAATACTTTTACTAACAAAAGGTTTATACGTTTGTGTACAGCGCTAACATCGGGTTGGCTAGACGTAACTCTCTGTCGAATGGTACCAAACATAAGTTAGCCAAGTTAGTATCTAATAAAACTAGATAAAACTATATTGTAAAACAGTACCTGGTGACGGAATGAAACTAAATGAAATCGAAAGGTACTTCAGAAAGTCCGATCCTAAAGGTACTAAGACTGGTACTTACAACAGGTGCTTATTGCTCGATGGAGGAGAGTGCAAAAACCCTAGAGGATCTATGTAAGTAAAGTGACACTGGGAAACAAGAAATGTTATTATCGCTGTACCATTTACATGTATATTAATTTAACGTAAAATTATCTCCTTATATTTTATGAGATAATTTAAATTTACTTTTCTCATTATACCGAAGGTACATAGAAAAAGTTTTGTGTTCGCAAAATATCTGAACCTATAAAAACGGATTATTGTTAGGAGTTTTTTAAGATCTCTAAATAATTTTTATAAAGTTGTTGTCTCTATATTAGAGTGGTGTAATTGTGTGTGTGTGTCTGTTATATCGTAGCTCCCAGTTTATTATGCTGGAAAATATTTTTTTATGACGTCATTAACCCGCAATAATGACTCAGCAAACATTTTGAAAAATCATAAAACACAGAGAAAACGTTGCAATCAATTTAAAATTCGGCACGCATCTAGCTATGAATGAGACTAACATAAGTGCTAGGTTTTATTTCATTATCATCATTAGTTCATTTTATATTAAATGACTTGTGTACGTTTTTTAAAAAATTGTAAATAATCAGAAAATAATCTAGTTAAGTTAAAATTCGGTACACGTGTTTACCATTACGTAATAAATAAGTACACTAAGTTTCATTTTAATACAACAAGTATATTCATGGTTTTTTTGGATTATAAAAGTTAAGCAACATCGAGCGTTGTCAGTGCCTAGATGGTTGACTACTGGGAATGAAACGAATGCATTTGCTATCTAAAGACGAGTGAAGCGATTTCGAAGACGTGCTGTGATATATATTTGGCGAATTGTATATTCTGAGGACGAGCTAAGCGAGTCAGAAATAGGGAGGATTAGCGTAGCCAATCTGATGCGATAAGGAAAAGTTAGGAAGTACCCCGTAACTGATATTTTCCAGTGAAAAAGATTGCTTTCTAACAGAAGTAATCTTTAGATGACAAACGAGATAAAAAATGAAAAATTTTCTCAAGCAATTTGATTAATGGATTCATTTTGCAATATTTTCCTAAGATCCCTAAGGGAGAAGTTTTAATATTAATTTTCTTACAGCTTTCTTTAAGTCGAAGCATAATCTAGCTGAGAAAGTAGCAGCTTATCGTCCCTTTTATCTTACAAGCACTAATTTAGTTTGCTCATCTTTAACTAGCCCTTTTACGTTATCAAAAATTGATTTTAATATTTATTTAACGCGCACACAGGCTTGTAGACTAATATAAAAATAAACAATAACATAGTTAATTCAAAGTAATAACATAATATATACAAAGACAAATACAAAATTATTTTTTAAAATTCTTTGATTGAGCAAGAAGTTATTAACCATTTTTTAATTAAAAAATATATATAAATAGAAAAGATAAAAAGAAATATGAAAAATGTAAGTAGGAAGATAAAATTTAATATTAACTAAAGTTAAAGATTAGATTTGAAAAATAATACTTAAAAAATCAGGTACGGGGTACCTCGGATCTTTTCCTCATCACATTGGATTCGCTACGCTTATTCTCAGAATATACAATTCGCATGTATCAGATATACAAGTTGCATGTCCTCAGACTTGCTTCGCTCATCCTCAGATAATCACCCATACAGCATCGACACGCTCAATGCCTTAACTTTTATGATCTAATATATCATGACTTGTCATATAAAAAAAAAACGAACTTAGTGCACTTATAAGGTATACACTTATAATAAGGTAATATACATAGTAAAGGTATACACTTGTACTAAATTTCAACTCAATTAAATCATTTTCTGATTTTTTTACATTTTTAAAAAAAAAAAACATACAAAGTTATACAATTAAAATGTAACTAAAGATAGATCGGCTAGTCGGTGAGAATGGAGAGCTATAGGAAGAATTATAATAAAAGAAATTAGTGTGAAAAATATTAGGCAGTCTAGTATAGTTAGGAGGTGCAAGGAGATGGACAAGTTAAATTAGTTTTGAACAATTGACATTAGAATAAATAAACTTGTAAAAAAATATAAGATCTGCATTACTCCTACGAACAGTAAGAGGCTTTAGGTTTAGTCTGGTTTAAAGTTGGATATAGTCAAGATTCTCCCCAGGGATAATAAGTTTATAATTAATATAGATTAAAAATTTATGTTGAAACTTTTCTATTAGCTGCCAATGGACCTGGTAATATGGGGGGGGGGGCAAACTGAGGAGCAATATTCTACAGTGGGGCGGACAAGTGAACAGTATACAGATTTAAGAGAGTTAATATAATGGAAATAGTGTGTGTTACTTTTAATAAAATCAAGAGTTATCATAGATTTAGATACTATTTTTTTAATTATGGGTGGTAAAAGAACACTTGCTATAAAAATAACACCTAAGTATTTAATTTCAGGGGATCTGACTAAAATTTGGTTTTTAATAGGATAAGTTGATACAATGGGGTCAGTTTTGTGGGTGAAAGTGATTATAGAGCATTTCGAAATATTAAGGCGAAGTAAATTACTATCACACCAAATATGTCAAACCAATCTGTTGATATTATTTTGAAGACTTAGTACATCATAGATAGATCTAATAATTTTACTGATTTAATATGTTGATATTAAATCACACCAGATAATATCAAACCAATCTGTTGATATTATTTTGAAGACTTAGTACATCATAGATACATCTAATAATTTTACAGACTTTAGCATAGTCTGCAAAGAACTGAATAAATATATCGAGAATGAATGTAAGATCATTAATAAAAAAAGAATAATAAAGGGCCTAGGTGAGATCCTTGAGGCACTCCTGATATAGAAATAAAAAGAAATGATTTACATCTTTAGATCTTAACCAAAAATGGCCTATTTATCCTTAGGGTAGATTGATTAAGTAAATTTCTATGACTTTATAAATTTGATTACATTTAGAATAATACTGGAAGTCTGATAAATTACAATTCATTACTCTAGATAGTTTTTGCTTCTCTTTAATTCCCATGAGACCTCAGAAGATAGCGACAGGTCAATTCTGTCATTGTGTCGTTCCTAAAATTTCCAGTGAGTTAATTTTTTCACCTTTTTTTCATGAAGTATGAAGAATTTGCACTAAAGTGTCTCCCTTTCATATTTAATGTACTGTATTGTAACCCACATTTTATTTACCGGCGAAAACCATTCTAGAGCTAGCATAAGTGCTTTGCAAATCGGGCTCAAATGCTGCACGATGGTGCATTCCCAGTAGGTAATTGCCTAGTTTGTAGCAGAACGTTTCAGTTATAAAAACGTTTTATTTTAGAACCAAACAGGTTCTAGAGTACATTTAATGGAATAAAACTTGGTTAAGTTAAGCGCTATTGGTCCCAAAACCAGCGCATGGTAATCATTATCATGACAAGAAATGCTTTTTTTGTATAATGTACCTCTGTAGTGTATCGATGAGATATAATACAATATATATATATTTAATACAACAGTAAAAATATTATATAGATTACGATGCATGTTACGAGTAATTGGCATGATAACATGTTGCTTCGTCATGCCAGGCACGTAACTATATCCTTACTTTCACATTCTCTTCTATAACTTTAACACACTGAAATATTTTTAGTTTCCTATCATTTGGAGAAAGTATTGCATTTTTATTTAACTAGGTGTTAGTCCAAAGTAGGGAGTCCACTTAAGTCTACAAAGAAGTAAAAGAGCTTTTTGGCAATGTTCAATTTCGGACTGTAAATCCTTAATGAGGAATAATTACAGGAATTCACCACGCCATATACGTAACGGTATCAAAGAGGTAACAATCCAAACTAACACTCTAAAAAGCATTGCAATGGAAAATGAAGCTTGTACTTGTGTTTTTATCCACGTCTACTCCTAGTTTACATCGTGATTAGTTGTTGGTTAATCTATTCATGTACTAACTACACCTGATTGATATTAACTTCTATTTATTTAACAAGAACAGTTCTTACCTCTTTACAAGTAGGCTAATTTATCAAATTTATTATACATGTAAATAATTGGGGGTACGTGTGATGGTAGACACCTGGTGGTATGCCAGTATGGTCATTATGGTGGTATCTCAGTATGGTCAGTATGGTGGTATCTCAGTATGGTCAGTATGTCAGTATGGTGGTATGTCAGTATGGTCAGTATGGTGGTATGTCAGTATGGTGGTATGCCAGTTTATTACAGAGGATACACGCGTAGCTTGTTTATTTGTGTGAAAAGAAGCCTTTATAAGTAACTATAACTATAGACTATAACACAAACCTGCTGTACGGTATAAGCTATTATGATATCCGAAAGTACGAACAGAACGGGTTCGGCGTACCTCGGAACTTTTCCCCACCGCATCGGATTCACTACGCTTATCTTCACTACTTCTAATTCGCTTCGCTCGTCCTCAGAATATAAAAATCACCAAATTTATACAGGAACAAATCTTCGGACTCTCTTAGCTTATCCTCAGACAGTAAAAGCAGAGGTTTTATTTACAATGGTCATCCATCCACGCAATGACCACGCTCGATGCAGCTTAACTTATGCTATGCGAAAACCGTAAATATACTTGCTATATTGAAAATAAACTTAAACTTACACTTGTACCAAATTGTAAATCAATTAGATTATTTTTTTTTATACAAGTCATTCAATAAAAAATGAACTAATGCTGATAATGAGATGAACCTTAGCACATGTGTAAGTCTTATACAAGACTACAAGCGTGTTGAATCTCTCATATACCAAATATTTTTGAAATCCCGGTTTCGGACGTTTAATGCAAACACAATACTTTTCCCAATATACCTACGGTATAAACGAGGAAAAGTAAATCATAATGATGTGCTTAAAGTTGTCTGTACGTATGTTGATGATCTGGATAAACCTCTTATAACAATCATTGAGTTAGATGAACAGTAGAAAGGATAGAGTGGAAAACTCTCTAGAAGATATAAGATGTAAACAGAGAAGGGAAATTCGTGTATCCCAAAGGAAAGCCTAAGCCTGTTTGGCCAGCCTATAGGGTTCATCTAAGTAGAGCCTGTTAAAAGGGATCATGTCCTACTAATAGCTTTATTATCCTTGATAAATATTATTCCCTTTTTACTAAATATCTATTTATACAAATTTTTATTTATATATAGTCATATATGATTTGATACTACCAAGTTTTGCAAAACATGAATGGTTGGCATTATTTAATTTGCGAGAGACGCCTAGGAAATGTAACAAGTAAAATGGTATGTTACATCTGGGAACTGTTCCGTCGTTCGACATTCGTCATTAATTATGGCTCGACATGATGTAATTTCCCACTCTGTTTTGTTTGTGTCTAACTTTTGTTTTTTGTGACATATATTTTTGTTATCAGGAAGCCAATCTAGGCCGATCTCTATCTCTCCTCCTTCACCTTCTGTCATCCTAACAACCTGATATGCGTCATTTTCATAATAAAAATTCGCTAGAAAAGCCTTCAGTCAAAAACTGTGATAGAAAGAAGCATGGTACGAAAGCGATAGTTCCGTATTGCGCGTTGTGATTTTTTAAAAAAATAGCCTGAGGATGACCCAAAGGATCTCGATGTATAAATAGCATTTTATGTTTTCAGCATACAAGTTAATTACTGAACTAAAGTCAAGTTGAATTTTATTATTTCCTAATATTATTGAAAGAAAGAACCATACACAACAAGGAATTTACCAATGGGTGGCACCTCCGACAATACCAGCATGCCATAACGACTATATTATCTTTCCTCTTTTAAATAGAATGTAACTATAAAGTAAATTATCTAAAAAAAGTCGGGTATGGGATACCTCAGAACTTTTCCTCATCAAATTCGAGATTCGCTACGCTTATCCTCCCTACTTTAGACTCGCTTCGCTCGTCCTAAAGTCGTTAAATTTATACTGCAACACGTCTTTGGGCTCGCTTTGCTAGTCCTCAAATAGTAAATATATCCATATCATTCCCAACGGTCAAACATCCAGGCACTGAACACGCTCGATGATGCTTAACTTTTAAGATCAAACAAAAATTAAAGATGTACTTGCTGTATTAAAACGAAACTTAGTGTACTTATCTAATTAACAACTACTTAATCGAATAATGTACTTTAATTTAATGTACTTAATGTACTTAATCGAATTTCAACATAATTAGATTATTCTCCGATTTTTAAAAAAATTTTAAAAACATACAACTGAATCAATCAAAATTAAACTTAAGCTGATACTAAAATGGAATTTGGCACATATGTTAGCCTTATACCTGGCTACATGCGTGCTAAATCTAAAACTACACATACATATAGACAAGTTTGTGAAAACTACTCAGGAGGTCTTAAAACCCCTGAAACGGATTTTTCGCAAACACAATACTTTTCCTATATACCTATAGTATGAATGATGAAAAATAAAAAAAAACCTTATATTATTAGAAATTATGTTTTTGTAATTATAATTTTTTCTTGTCTCACTAGTGCCCCATAATCAATTATATCTAATATTATATTTATCATATCTTTGGTATCACTTTATGTTAATGACATTAGTTACCTACTAAATTATTCGATGATCATTATTTTCCTTTTGTTCAAATTTATGCATCTCAAACACACATTAACGTAAAATTATATCTCGTTCTCCTCTCGCATTTTATTCTTGTTTTAAAACAATTATGTAACGATTCAATGAACAATAATTTATACATTAATAATATTCTAACTGAATTGACCAACAAAATATAAAACAAACTAAATATAATCAAAACAAAGTAATAACATAACAAAACGATTTAAACATAACGACAGAATTGTTAAACAGCGCAATAATGAAAACAAAAAAAAATAATAAAACAATATTTTTCTTTACTTATGACATTTTTTATAATCAAAATTATTTACACACACAACAATATTATATATTATATATATTATATAATATATATATATATATATATATATATTATATATTATTTCTATATTAAAATATTAAAATATTGCATAATTGTAAAAAATGCTTACTTTGTATCCCTGTTTGTAGTATTGTACTTTGAATTTTTTTGATATTATATGTAACCATTTTTTTCAATAATTCTTTTACATTTTGGAAAATAATTTAATAATAATATAAAATAAAAATATCATTAAAATGGTTCTGCAATGGATCAATTTTATCGAAGCAATTAATTCAGACATAAAAAAATGGTTGAAAACAAAATACACAAAAAGACAATCGGTTACCTTATAATCGTTACCTTCTAAAAAAAAGAGCTCTTAATACATTATTCTTTCCAACCAAAAAATGAGAAAAGTTTGGTAATTGCTTGAAAAACATAAAATTTGGAGCCACGACTGCTCTCACAAGGAGCAATTACAGAATAAATAAGCCAAAGAAAGGAGTATAATATAAGTTCTGTATATCTTTTAGTCGAAGAGCCAAACCTATCTCAAAGCTTGTTTTAAATAGATCAGTTCATACCTTTGCTCAATTACAAACGAGAACACAGCAACAATGACTTTACTAAAGGTCATACTACCTCATTTAAGCATCGAGAAACCATATAATTGACCTTAAAAAAGAATTGATGATCATTTCATCATAATATCGTCCAGTTTTTGCTCGCCGTGATTAGGAGGGCAATTATCAAAATCTATTTTTTTAATTACGTTTATTATTTATATTTACATTTATATTTACGTTTATATTTACATACATAATATAAGTACAATTATTCATTGATAGGTAAGCCCTCCACTAAAGATCAATAAGGATATATTTACAGTAACCAAATCTGGGACACTCGATAAGAATTGACCCACGATAAAATGTTACTTAATTGTATATACATATTATTTACACAAAACTAATATAAAATTATTATATTATCAAGACTCTATTCATTATAAGATTAATATTTATTTTTTATTCAAAATTATGTCTATTATGCGTTAATGTTTGACTTTATTCTTGATAATATTTATATAGTGTTCCTTTTCTAAAATATTTTGTAATGTTAGCCCCCCTTTTGTATTCAAACTAGATCTTTGTTTAGAAGTAGGTGTCGTTCTCCGATGGCATACACAGCTAGCTATTGTTAGATTAATATAACTGTTTAAATGTATTTATAAATGTTTTATTTTTATGTGTTATCTGATTCAGTTTGGAATAAAATACTTCTGATGAAGGCCTATTTTACGGCCGAAAGCTCAATTTTGTGTTTTCTTTACCTATCTGACCACTTCCTCATAAAATTATCTAGTTCATATTATTTATAATATTTATATTAAATCATAGAATGTATTCAGTCGAAATGTAAGTGTCGATGGCTACGCCCCCTTAAAACACAACATCGCTGTCAATTGTTAATTATAGAGCATGTTTAAGCAAAAATAAAATGTAAAAATCTAAAGTATCTTAAGATTATGCATAAATATATTGAGCTTTGGCGTAAGTATACGGTTCATCTTCAACAACATGACTTAATTTACATACAGGTTGTGTTAACAGAACAATGTTTTAGCCCAAGTGGATGGTTCTCCTCCAACAGCATGACATAAATTTACACACAGGTGGTAATAACAGGACAATTATTAGGCGTAAATGGATGGTTCTCGACCAACAACATGGCATAAATTTACATACAGGTGGTAATAACAGAACAATTACTGGCAGTAACTAGATGGTTCTCCTCCGACAACATGGCATAAATTTACATGCAGGTGGTAATAACAAGACAATTATTAGGCGTAAATGGATAGTTCTCGACCAACAACATGGCATAAATTTACATACAGGTGGTAATAACAGAACAATTACTGGCAGTAACTGGATGGTTCTCCTCCAACAACATGGCATAAATTTACATGCAGGTGGTAATAACAAGACAATTATTAGGTAAATGGATCGACCAACAACATGGCATAAATTTACATACAGGTGGTAATAACACAATTACTGGCAGTAAATGGTTCTCCACAACATGGCATAAATTTACATGCAGGTGGTAATAACAGACAATTACTGGCAGTAAATGGATGGTTCTCCCAACAACATGGCATAAATTTACAAGGTGGTAATAAGAACAATTACTGGCAGTAAATGGTTGGTTCTCCTCCAACAACATGGCATAAATTTACATACAGGTGGTAATAACAGAACAATTACTGGCAGTAAATGGTTGGTTCTCCTCCAACAACATGGCATAAATTTACATACAGGTGGTAATAACAGAACAATTACTGGCAGTAAATGGATGGTTTCCATTAAATTTACCAGGTGGTAATACAGACAACAGTATGGATGGTTCACAACATGGCATAAATTTACATACAGGTGGTAATAACAGAACAATTATTGGGCGTAAGTGGATGGTTCTCCTTCGACAACATGGCATAAATTTACATGCAGGTGGTGATAACAGGATAATTAATGGGGGTAAGTGGATGGTTCTCGTTCAACAACATGACTTAAATTTACATGCAGATGATGTTAAAAAGGACATTTTTTGGGCGTAAGTAGATGGTTCTCGTCCAATTACATGACTTAATTTTGCATAAAGGTTTTAGTAACAAAACAATTCACTGTGAGACAGTAAAATACCTCACACATGTCATAATTGTTACATTTGGGTACTTTTAGATTACATATGCATGCCAACATGCAAAAAATGCGTTTGGTTTGTTCTGATGGTAAATTATTTACTGAGATCGGTAAATTATTATACATTATAAGTTACCTTGGACATCGATACAGCCGACTTGTTTCTTCATGTGGGTGGTGTTTATCTGGCACATGTAGCATCCCCTGTCAGAATGTTTTAGTTGACGGATGTGGAGTCGCCAGGTATCCCGCTCCGGTTCTTGAGATACGCTAATACGAGAATTATGTGTCACTACCTTATCATCCAGTGATAATACGGTTTGGTCCTCGGCTCGCAGCCAGCCCACCTGACAAAACAGCAACCAAACATAAGATAAGATAATTTGTAGTTATATATAATGTGAAATGCGTACAAGAAATAGACAGTTGAAGTAAATTCGTAAAGTCAACAGCAATGACTGGTCTTCAACACCAGGGCCTTAATTTTCAAAACAATTCCGTATCTATATTAGTGATTAGAAAAGTGTTATTATAATAAAATTTGTTCAATTTTTAAGGCGACATTTTAAGCGTTTTAGTTATATTGTATGTTCTTATGTATACTTCAAAAGAAATAACCTCTTAAATATAATTTCTTTTTGATTAATATCAGTTTATATGAAAAATACAATATTAATAGACCAAGAGCCCAGGGGTGTTTTCTTAATAAAAAGTGTAATGGCTGGAACCGGTCTCAATTTTTCGTAAATACCTTCCTGAATAAAGATCTGCAATTCTGCCGACTCGTATTGGATGGGTGTCCCAGGCAAAACCTTTGACCCCTAAAGTGCGTTCTGCCTGGGACACCCATCCGATACGAGTCGGCAGAATTGCAGATCCTTGTTCAGGAAGGTAGTAACGAAAAATTGAGACCGGTTCCAGCCATTACACTTTTTATTAACAAAACACCCCTGGGCTCTTGGTCTATAAAGAATAGAATACTTAAATGATTAGGGGCTCGAAACTCGAAAACTTTCCTATAAGGTTACCTACAGGTTACCTTCGTTCAGGTGTCTATATCCCAGAGGCAAAAGAGCGTTAAAAATCGTACATGCATTATTTGAACTTTATAATTTTTTTATCATAATCATCACGTCGAGGGAGTGCATCGGGATAGAAAACCACTACTTGTTGATCCACCTTTGTTGAACAAAAGAATTTCAGAATACAATTTCGAGTTGGCTTTTAGAGAATATGAATGTTACAAGATTGTGAAGAATGTCTTTTTTACCAATATTTATTGTTGATTGTTGTTCATTTTTTCTCTTTTTTTTTCTTAAATCTTGAAAATCTTAATTTAGTTTAAAATATTGTTTTTCAACTAAAATTATTGGTAACACTGATTTTTTTAAAATTCTACAATGTAACAGTTTTTAACGGTTTTTTAAACATAGCTTACCAAACCATACCAAGGTGCAATATGAAGTACTTTGTAAATTTGTATTTTTATTTTATATATTTTTTAAACTCTGATGATGACTAATTTTTAGTCGAAAGCTTAGTTATTATAATATATTAAACAATAAAGGAGTTTTGTGTAATTAACCTGTTTTTATTCATATATTTTTTTGTTCATTTTTTTGTTTGTTCATTTTTGATCATTGTTCAATATTCATTGTTGAGCGAAGAGCGACAGTAAAAGAAGCCGAGGTAAAAAAAGACCATTCCCAGTCGTGCAGCATATTCTATTTTTTTCGGGCATAAAAATAGTAAACAACTATTTAGAAGAAAATCAATATAATATATAAAAATTTGTTGGTACACTTCTTTTGATCGCCTCGTTAGCTAAAAGTTTCAATTCTGGTGGTGTATTTTCAATGTCTGAATCACTATCCATGATTATTGGATAATAATAAATAATTAATAACTCACTTTCCTAAAGTAACGAAACTTTGTAAAAACGTTCCCTTATTTATTTGATAAACATTAATAATAAGTAATTAATAACCCACTTTCCGAAAATAAAAAAAAAATCCTTAAGAAAAACGATCGAATATTTATTTAATATACAAAAGATGAACAAGGAAGGTTATATCATAACCTTGTTTTAAACTACTAGCGCTCACTTTAGATGGTTAACTTCCCCAGCGACAGTTTTGTAGTCTTTTACAGTCATTAAAACGCTTTTTAACTACTTTTTTGAGGATGCAATGTGTCTAATTTACAGCTGCTCAAAAAAAATACTGGCTTAGGTAGAGTAGTCATAACTTTCGAACTCTTTCTCGGATCGAAATGAAAATTGGTACAAAAATTAACCTTTTAATGTCCCGAACCCTATTGTTTATGATATATGTGTGATGTCATTATCCTAAGAAAACGACCCCACAAATCTTCATATAGTGATTAGAATGGGCTGAAAATGTTTTGGCAAATACAACTTTGTATTGTTCACAAACATACAAAGTTTCATTTTATTATCAGTATTAGTTCAGATTTTATTGATTGACATATATATGTCAAACAAAACATTGTGTCATTGATTGACATAACGTAAACAAATCAAAAATTTTTACAAATACATTTGAAAATTCGCTTATATCGTGGTAATATGCCACTTATATATAAACCAGTAATTTAACGAACTGATAAAGTATAACAACCGTGTGGCCGCGAAGCGCCAAGACCGCGGGGTGGCCGGAGGCCGATGACCTCTAGTTTTTTAATAAAATTGTATCTTTACTTAAATAAAGAAATAAAGTAGCACTAACAGGGTGAGGTAAAGATTTCTAAAGCTTAAGTAGTATGCATTATATTCTAATATATGTATATGAATATTTAAAAACAATGGCGAAAAATTAATTATGGGTAATAAAGGAGCTGACGAACTAAAGGCCAGTAAGTTTCCCGGGGGAGCTTTCCTCGGGAACCAAAAGCCAGCTTAAAACGAGCGGAATACAAAATATAGAATAATTATTGAACTAAGAAAAGGAAAACGTGATAAAATGCGATAAATGAAGAGAGATTATGAAATATATGAGAAATAACCGGATGAAAGAAAAGGGAATACGTACCTGAAGAACTAGTAAGGACCGGCGCCAAAGAAGAACAGAGGGAACGAGAGAACACTAAGGTTAAAGGAAGGTTATAGCCAGTGCAGCCAACAAAGCATCTAGAACTAACCAAGAGATGCAGAAGGCAAAGAAGACTTCCAAGGCCTCAGGGTTCTTTCCAGTCCCCAAAATACTAAGGGCAAAACTTTAAATGAGGCCAGGAAAAGGAAAAGGGATATTAGGAAAACAAATATTGGTAAAAAGGATGGGAAAGAGTAGGGAAAATCGTTGCAACTATTTTAATTTCGTATACTGAAGAACGAGGTCTGTTCAAAAAGTATCGCGAATTTTGAATTCGCTATGGTACTCTATGATGGTACTCATGTCTCTCACTTATGCCGACAAGCTCGGCCATTGAATGTTCACTTCATTGTTGACATCTGCTTTGCTTGAACGTGTTTTTATCGTCTTCGATTTTTACCTATTCAAAAAATGGATCAAAAGAACCTGTATTATTTTTTTTTGTGAAAAACGAAATTAAGTGTGCGGATGAATTCTGAATGTTAAAATAGACTCTGTCCACGACGACCCAAATTTGCTCCAGAGGATCATAACTGGTGACGAATCGTGGGTTTAAGGTTATGACGTGGAAACCAAAGCTCATTCATCTCAATGGAAGGTGACGCAAAAAGCGCATCAAGTTCGGTCGAATGTGAAAGTTTTGCCGACAGTTTTCTTCGATTGCAGGGGCGTGGTGTATCATGAGTTTTTGCCACAGGGTAGAACAGTCAATAAGGAATATAACCTGCAAGTTATGTGCAATTTGCGCGAAGCAATTTGCCAGAATCGCCCGGATTTGTGGAAGAACAAAAATTGGCTTTTGCACCACGATAACGCCCCTACTCACACATTGTTGCTTGTGCGCGACTTTTGGCCAAAAATAATGCGGCTCACTAATGATGCCGCAGCCACCGTATTCCCCAGACCTGTTCTTCCCTGATGTTTTCTTGTTTCCTAAACTGAAGAGGCCCATGAAAGGACGACGTTACGCTCCGCTTGACAAGATAAAGGCTGCATCGAAGGAGGAGTTGAACAAGATAAAATTTTTTTTTTAGAAGTTCTTCGAAGATTGGAAAAACCGTTGGCACAAGTGTATAATATCTCATGGGGATTACTTTGAAGGGGACAAAATAGGTATTCATGAATAAATAAATAATTTTTTTAAAAACACATAATTCGCAATACTTTTGAACACACAAATGGACGTACTGTATTAAAGGACAGTATAATACAAATAAGTGTATTAAAGAATTATCAATTGTAATTATGAGATATATATGTATTTCTAGCTAAAGATCCCAATCAACGTTTTTAATATACTAATGAAGGATACAATATCAAGGTACTTTATCGTAAAGTAAAATCAAGTAAAAGCACTGCATTATGTACAGTAGGTACAACATAATTTGAAGTTAAGCTACATTTTATTTATAGATTGTATAGGAAAATATAATATGACATAGAATAGCATAATAAAGTTTAATATAATGAAAAAGGAGTGAGGGGAAAAGTGCCTCGACTTTTAAATGGTTAGAGGAGAGTTAGCCCCCCTAGCTAGGGGTGTATCAACCCCTTGCTAGTCCCTAAGGGGAAATGCGATGCCCCCGGAGGCAATTACCCGGTCCACTGAGCTCTAATGACTTGATGACAGGCAACAAATCAATTTTCTCCAATTTTTCCAAAATATTATAAATGAATAAATGTATTTTATGTATTTGAAGTTTTATATATTAAGTACTTGCGTGTCTTAAGTAAGAGAAAGTTTAAGAAACACATAAAATGATTCATTATTAAAGAAAAAGACAAATGTTATACAAACCAATTTTTTGGTGTGTTAGAACAAGCATTGGTCTACTAAGACAAAACAGCCTTGTTAATTATTTATTTTTTCAATCATTTAACTTTTTTACATTGGTCAGCTAGAACCAAAGAGCCATGTTTAATTACCAAATTTTTGTAATCTATATTCGTTGGACTGCTGAAGTTAACCGTATGAAGTATAAAGCAGAGTGATCGCTCAGGTGTGAAAACAATGAGGTATAATATATTTTTCTTATATCTATAAAAGAAATTTATGAGAGTAGGTTATAAACCTAACTACTGATGTAGTTAGGTTTAAATCGAGATTCAAGATTATCTAGAAAGCAAATTTTTACATTTTTCTAGAATTGATATTCTAGGTTCGTTGAACAACTAAGAAGTTTAAATATCAGAGAAAAATGTAAAAAAATTGCTTTCTAGATAATCTTGCTTCAAAGTATTACCCAAGTCAGTAATGTTTGTGTTTCCAATTCGCGATAATTCACCTAGTGGACATCATAATATGCTTGCTTCTATACTATACTCGAATTTCTTTAAAGGTAGCAAAATCTTTTATAAAAAATAATATTCATAAAAACTGTGACTATAGCCCGAGCAGCGAACCCCAGATTTCCGATGCCGATAGTTTATACGATCACAGCCACAGAGTCAAACAATAGATAATACAATATTTTTTAAATAGAAAAAAATAGATGAAACATTTGTCGGTAGTGTAAGCGGGGTAAAGCACACTAGGTTTGTTTGCACTGATTGTAAGCTCATTTAGGTAATCACCTTAGCTTTCTCTTTGTCCCGCTTAAAAAGGCAGCTCTTTAAGTAAAGTACTTAAAGAAAATAAGAAGCCCGTTTAAGAAGGTAAATATTTAACCTTGTGTTGTGTAAGAGGTTAAAATACCATATACACGATGCGTTTTAAGCGCATGTGAAATTAACAGGCTTCTTTGCGTCAATAGGTCATAGGGTCTTTTTATTCGACAATATGGTAATTAAGAAGAAAATTATATGAAACAAGACAATCAACAACGGCATACCTTTATATTTTCTTCACCATATTTATAGGATTCAATAAATACATCCAACCATTTTTGACTCGCTTCGCTCGTCTTTAAAATATAAAAGAGACCTAGTTCATAATTTACATTATCACCTGCGGGCCCCAAGCTTTTCAAGTATACACTGAGATAGTTATGCAAAATAGCTTTTCTGCATATCTACTTAGGGTAAATATTTCCAAGATAGCGCAGTAAGATGGGATTATACTGTTAAGTTGAACAACCTCTTTAATTCTTTGAAAGGTGAACAACCTCCTCAAGTGTTGTCTTTATCTCACTCCATAACAATAAATATAAAAATAACCGTTTAAACCGAGTGCTGCAGTTTAATATCTCTAGCGTACAAAATAATAACTAAACTAACAAAATGGAATTTTACTTGAATATGAAACTTTTTCCTTCAGCTGAGAATTGTTATAATTATGGTTACAAGTACCCCTTCCAAGCAGATAGTCCGGGGTTCTATCCCGGTCAGGGTCCCTAAAATTTTCATGCATGAGATGAACACCCTCTCATGTGCCGTATTTTGAAAGGGACGTTAAACATTATTGGCCATTTTTGTCATGATCTTTTGGGTTCTGTTCAGCCCAGTTTTGAGCACAAAAAAATATCCAAAAGGTATGTTTCTAAGAATACACTCTAATTCTCGCGCAACATTTTTCCTATTTCTAATATTTATATAGTTAGAAAACCGAGAATTTGATTATTTTTTATTATTTTTATTGATTAAGATCTTTTTGGTTGAAGTTAACCGGTCCCCTTTCTTGCATCATTTTTTCTATTTTTAATATTTAGTTAAAAAAACAGAGGTTTTGCTAGGTGCCAGCATCTGCATTCTGGATTTCGCCTGTTTTGATACTTTTACTACAAAATCTACTTGTACTATTGGTCAAAATGAAAAACAAAACGTAGTTTTGAAAACAACACATACCTCTATGGAATTCAATTCAGGTGTTTTAGCAAATTTTCTTTTACCTAAGACTTGAGTTGTAAATCAGGACTTCTTATGTAGCAGCCTGGCCCCGATTTTTCCTATATAGTGTTTTTAGACCAAAAACCATCCCTGAAGACTAGTTCTTCAATATCTTTGTTATTAGCACTCACAAGACGAAAACACGATAAAAAGTAAACCTCACTTAATACTATCAGTGTTGCCAATAAAATTAAATAAAGAAACGTAAATTCTAAAAGGGTCAGGCGCAGTTATTCTAGTTTTAGCTATTTTTTATTTTTGAACCAGGTATGATGCACGTCTGAATTTTTACACATCGGTTAGGATAAGAGTTTCCCTACTTGGTTTATTACTTTAGTCCTATCGTAACAGGAGGGGGGAGGGGAATATTTATTTACGTATTTTCAAAAATTAAAAACAGCCTTGCTGAATGGTTTACTAATATCAGTAGAAATTCAAAAAAAGGGACAGTTTACACAAGGGGCATAGAGGGACACGTACAAACTCAAATATTTGTGTCAGTATCAATTGTTACATCGCGTTCGTGCACAGATGTTACATCCATAAGTGACTGGTCATCTAATGATGTTAGTTCAATAAGAAATAATGGAATACATCAGGAACACTTGTCAAACATTTGTAACAGATGTATTATGAATCTAAAAGGCTCACTTCGCTTGATCAATTCGATTATGGTCAAGAGTGCAATTGAAAAATGAGAATGAAACTACTTTAAACTCTGTTTAATCATTTTATATAATTAATAAAGCACAATATTTAAAAAAAAAATAATTATAATCCTTTGTCAATATCACAATATTAATACAATTAATTCAGACGCGTTTCGGTCTGAAGATGGGACACTGAAATGGAAGATGGGAAACGTCTCGAAACGCGTCTGAATAAATTGTATTAATATTGCGATATAGACAAAGCATTATAAATAAGTTTTTTAAATATTGTGTTTTATTAATTATATAAAATGTGCAATTATCACAAAATCTCGGTCGAAACAACAAATTTTGTTATTAATCTGTGTAATCATGAATCATCCCCTTATTCAAAAGGGGAGCGAATCGAGTCCAAAATTATAACACCCTACACTTTAGAAGTAATCATCGGTAATACTTTGGTAGTATTACCGAAGTAATACTACCTTAAGCATTGAGTAATCATAATTTTCTGAGGACAAGCGAAGCGAGTCAGGAGTGATGAGGAAAATTACCAAGATTCACCTTACCAAATTTGGTCTAATGTTTTTATACTTTTTAGAAATATAGATTTTTAATCAAATATAGAATTCTTCAGAATAAAAAAAAATATAAAATTAGTTTACACTTAGTCAAGTATGTAGGAGAATGGATTAAATATTGAGCTGGCTTATAGCTTTAAAGTTAAAAAAATCTACCGAATTGCTAAAAAATTATAAGTAAGAGCGAACTGTTATACGACGAACTTTTGTTTGAGTTTGCATGTGAAAGTTTGAGCTAGTTTTATCAAACATCCAGGTTTTATCAAATATTTATAAAGATGATTTAGTATTAGTATACCAAACTTTGTTTTTATCCTTCTATTCGTTTATTATTTTGAGTAAACAATTTGATTACATGATATTATTTCCAATGACAGAAATAATAATTTACAACTATTATAGATTTTTAATAATTATTCAACTCTATATTATTAACGTCTAAAGAAGAGAAAAATATGAACGAATCTTAACACAAGTATGTATATACTTGACACTACTAGAGATTCTTGACGGGTTTGAACCAGCGATACCTCAATATTTAAAGGTTCATTGTTTTTAATCGTGAGGAGTTAGTAGTGCATCGTGGATAAACACGATTACCATTAGCTAAATAAAGACTAAATGAAATATAAGATGTGAAATACTTTACTAAGAAAAAAAATCGCAAAAAGCTATAAAAATGGTTATGATGAAAGAAACTGTTTTTCCTTTGCTGAATGAAATATTGCCTCTTATCATGAATAGAAGAAATAGTAATAAAAACCCCAAAGTATATAGATATGTCAGGCAACAAAAATAATTTAATAAAAGAAATATCACACAATTAGTACAGATAATAAGGTTTAAATAGCAATACACTAATACTAGAGATATTATTATATTGATAAACAATAATATTGAATGACATAAATAATTTTTAATACAGTTAATGTTGCGTTTTGGTAGAAGTTGATAAAAAGTCACCCATATGCTGTTAAGTTATAAAGAAAAATAACGCCATAACAAGACTTTCCACTTATCAAAGTAAACAAAGTGACGAGAGAAAGGCTAAAATAAATAAACATGTAAACACCATTAAATAAGACATTAAAGCTTGTCTCATTTTTTAGAAAATTTATGCAAAACATTTTTTTAGGTCTCCAAGAAGGATGCATTTTGAGAAACGACTTATATTTTCTTAAACTTTTCTATATAAATAAACAGCTAGTTGTGTAAATTTCTATTACAAGAGTTTTTTTAATTCAGAGGCACATGGGGAGAAGAACGTTCTCAATTTTCTGAAGGGTATAAAGTTAAAGTCGTTCTATTTTGGCGCCCAACATGGGACCCCTTCTGGTTTACTAAATGGGACATTTCTTAAAATCTAAAAACACATACTCATAAACAAGTGTGACACTACATAAAGAACAAGTGTGCAAAGATAGTAGTAAAAATGGTGAACTTTAAATCTGTAC
Source organism: Microvelia longipes (assembly GCA_018340805.1). Classification (NCBI taxonomy): domain Eukaryota; kingdom Metazoa; phylum Arthropoda; class Insecta; order Hemiptera; family Veliidae; genus Microvelia; species Microvelia longipes. The sequence continues at coordinate 39,239,254 of JACMZG010000022.1, read as the reverse complement.
TAAAAAACTTTATGCTTTAATAGATATATAAATCAAACATAAATGTTTGTATTAAATGAAAGAGCCTCGAATTTTCAAACTTGTATTTAGATATGTGGATTTCGGATAAAAAAAAATATGCGTTCTTTTCATAATCATCTCTGTGGTATTTATGTATATAGACAGTAATAGAAAGTGTGATAAACAGTTTTAAACTTTAATAATTTTTAATTTAATTTTCATAGAAAATCTTATATAATTAAATATAACTTAATAATAGAAGGATGAGGAGTCGTAATGTTTAAATGACAAGCATTAACCAATTAAATCCAATGCATCAATATGAAATATAGTAATGTTAATCCCAATCTATTACTCATCAATAACTAATAAAAAGGAGAGTCAAATTATAATTAAATGCTAAGCATGAAATTAATAAATGTAAATGTAATCACTCCTTCTCAATAACTAACTAATAAAGAGCAGGAGTAGGAGTTCTAAGATAAATGAATCATTCTATAACTCAATAGTAGGATAATTATCCTGCTCCTAATTAATAACGAAACATTATGGCTACTCAATAATATAAAAAGAAGAGGACGTCAAATTATATATATGCTAAGCATGAAATTAATAACCAATGTAATCTCCTTCAATTTAGTACTTGAAACATTGGTTTCTCAATAACCAATAAGAGAAGAGGAGTCTAGTTATTTTATGCCCAGTCTAAAATTAATAGCCAATGTAACCTGATTTAAATTAATTTATGTTTATCTTCAAAGAAATTATTGGTAAATGAATTTTCCCATAGGCAGAGTACCAAAATGAACAATAATTCATTAGAAAAAAATATTGAGTATTAAGTGAGTTTAAAACCCAACAATAATCGTAATTTTGTATTGAAAATTCACTAAGAATCAGTTTGAAATTGAAAAAAGTTAGCAGACATAAAAAAGCCTAACTCACAAGATATCATTGATTTTAAAAGTTAATTTCAGAAGGGTGGAAGTTTTTCTTGACGGTTTCAATACGTCTTTGTAATATGAAAACTGCATTTGAGATAACTTATTCAAGTAAAAGAAAATTGCTATAGGAGGGTGGTTCAGGAAGTCTTTTTGGTTTCCTATGGCTTCAGAAAACTGCTTTATGAACAACCCCCCAGCCCTGCGGAGGCAAACCAAGTTTTTTAATCTACCACCAGCCCCATCTGTCCAAAGCAGATTAAAAATGTTTTCCTTGCTGATATTTTCTTATCATCGTCTGAGACATTTTCTTTTCCCGACATTTAGAGAATAATTTAGTCTTATTTATCGACATATTATGTACCCTTGTCGTGCTTTGTAAGGTCGTAATACGCATTGCAAACAAACTTTTTTCCTAAACTTATATTTTTCCCTTTTATTATTTACTTTCTTTTTAAAGTTCAATAAATCGACAAACTTTGAAAATGTTTCAAAAAATTATATTTTATTAAAACGTTTTTAATTATTTCTTGTGTTTTCATTGTTTCCTATATTACCGAATTAATATTTTTTGACACTTCAGAGAAATATAAAAAATCAATTCCTCTTACATTACTAAATTTCAACTCCTCCACGGGTCATATTCATGTCTAAAATAAATAAAAAAAAGAAAGAAAGAAAGAAAAAAAGACATCTTACAAAAGTTGTATCATTAAATAACCAGACATATTATCGCTTATAGAAAATACTGATAGAAAAATTGAAACAAAGAAAAGTTGAAAAATTGAAAAATAGAAAAAAAGTGAAATAACACGGTCAAACTAATGCTGATAGTTAAAAAGTTAAAACAAAGAAGAGTTAGAAATTTGAAAAAAATGGATCGAAACCACGCTTATAAATAAATAATATAAATATAAATAAATATATATATATATATATATAATATATTATATATATATATATATATATATATATATATATATATATATGTATGTGTGTTGTGTTGTGTGTGTGTGTGTGTGTGTGTGTGTAAACTCATACTCTGGAGTCCAGGGATTTGACAAGCTGATCACCTTGCAAAAATTCCAACAAGATCATCGAGGTATATTAGATCTTATATTAGTATCAAAAAAGAAAATGCTAGAAGACTAGAACTCCAAGCCCAACAAAGAACCAGAAAAGGGTAAAATTTTTAAAGAAATCATCAAGATAGTTCCCACTAAACCTTGGTACAGGAAATCGAGAGTATAAAGAAGAGATATTGTTTGCATAAACAGATTAAGAAGTCAACATGCCAGATGCATTCAATATCACTACAAGATTCGGTTAAGCGACTCCCCAGCATGCCACTCCTGCCCCACAATAGACGTAACAGTACAACATATCCTACTAGACTGTACCAAATACAAAACAGAACGGACAAAATTATATCAAGATGTCAAACTTCAAGATATCTAAGACAATACTAAAAAAATCTAGACTCTGCTCTTCTCAATATTAAAAAATATAATAAATACACTGTCTAATAAATACAATTCGTAAATAAAAATAACTATTCCCCTTAGCTTAAAAAAAAATCTAGAGACCAAACCTTAACAGTTAAACCCCCAAACGTAAAAAAATTAAAAAAATAACCTTACACTCAGGACCCGCGTGTCCGATCAACCTGGTTGAGGTTTTTCTATGGTTTCCCTCAATTTTACAGGCAAATGCCAGGTTGAATCATCAAAAGTCAGTCCACAGACTGCATAGGCAACCTTTTTGAAACTCTTGCAAACTACCTATACAATATAAACCTCTTCAAAACACCACCAAAAATATCTTTTGACAATCATAAAAAAATAATAATATTATAAAAAATAAAATACCCAAATCAGAAAATATAAAATTATCCTTAACCCAAACAAACCCCCTCGCACCCCAAAAAAATCATCAAAATTTATAGTATACACAAAATAAATATTGTATTACTTTTGCCAATAAAGAACTTGTTTTAAAAAAAAGAAAAAAAAGTGAAACAAATTAGAGTGAAATTACACGGTCATGCTAATGCTGATAGAAAAATTGAAACAAAAAAGAGTTGAAAATTGAAAAATAGAAAAAAAGTGAAACCAGTTAGAGGGAAATAACACGGTCATGCTAAGGTTAGAGCATGATAAGGGACCTACCAAAATCAAAACAAATATATTTCCCTACAAATTTTTGACATACAAAAATTATTTGAAACAAAATAAAAAAATAAAACATTCATTCTCGGGTTTGTAGAAAGGCTTTGGAGCTTTGAGTACGGCATATACAAGGGAGATTATGGCAATAATGAATTTAATAAGTAGGTTTTACTTTAAATCAAGGATGAGTCCCTTATCATACTATCTACAATGGGGTAAGAGTATGATAAGGGACCCACCCTTCATTTAAAGTAAAACCTACTTATTTAATAGATTATTGCCCTAATCTCCCTTTTACATGGCCTACTCAAAGCCCCAAAGCCTTTCTACAAACCCGAGAATAGATGAATTGTATTCTTCTAGGGTGGGTCCCTTATAATACTCTTACACCATTGTAGATAGTATGATTAGAGACGGTGGGTCTCTAATTCTCTAAACTCTTTATTTAAAGTAAAACCTTGTTATTGGATACATTATTACCCTAATCTCTCTTATATAGACCTTACTTAAAGCCCCAAAGCCTTTCTACATACCCGAGAATGGATGTATTTATTAATTTTATATTTAAAATAATGTCAAAAAATGTAGAGAAATTTATTTGTTTTGATTTTGCGGGTGGATCCCTTATCATACTGTAACCCAAATTAGAGTGAAACTACACGGTCATACTAATGCTGATAGTTAAAAAAATCATGGTATTTTATACTAAATTAATAATTATCAACTTAAAAAATAAAACATTGTCATTGATTAACATAATGTAAACAAATCAGGTATTTTTACCAATACATTTGTAAATTCGCTTATATAGTGGCAGGATGCCACCTATATAAACCAATAATATGAAGAACTGATTCAGTACAACAACCATGTGACCACAGGGAGGCGTTGGGTTGCGAAGCAGCCCTCAGCCGCTGAGAGGCATAGAGGCCGAAGGCATAGAGGCATGTTTTATTTATTTACTGAACTAATGCGATGTAAAAATAGAAGTCTATGAAGAGTATGATACGATCATCAGCTAAATACGCTGTGAGAACGTAGTATTTTATGACTAAAGATACAAATAATCAAACTTTTGATCAAATCTATATACCTAATGTTCAAATAATTACAAAATTTGTTCATTTTAAAAAATTCTGAAGATATTTTTATTTTATTTGATTTTAACCGTTTTTCAGCAGACAACTAAATTTGGTCTTATTTACTCTAATAAAGCAAAGTAAGGAGTGAGGTGGTAGGGAGGCGGCAAAGGGGCTGACAAAGACGTGCCCTCTAAGCAATAAAGAATCCAATTTAAAGAATTACCTCCAGCCTTGCCAAGGGTTTCAAGCCAATAAACAAGAATTAATTTACCAGAAAAACCAAATCAACTTTATCACTGATTCTGTAAGGGATCATTGGCATTATTTTAAAAGACTGGCTGCTGTTACATCTTACGGTGAACATTTTGCCGCAAAGAAAGTGTTTGCGACGTTAAAATACAAATTGCACTCCAATAACTAAGAAAAAAATCAAAATGAGGTCTGCAAGTAAGACAAATTGCTTTCAAAATCATTGTTGTCCGATAAACAAACGATTTCTTGCTCAATATTTTTGGTTATGTGTTATTTTATACTCTCATCATGACGTGTAAGTGTCATATGACGTGTAAGTTAACTCTTCTAAAATTTCAAATAAAAAAAACTATTTTAGCGTAGTTTTATTAGAAAAAGACACTTAAGACGTTGTTCGGGTTGTGGAAGTAGAGGAGGGTGGCATTAAGATCGATTTCGATTGGCTTTTGATTATTTTTGACAAAAATGGTTAGTTCCGTAGCCAGTTAAAATAGCGCTAGTGTGTAATTTGGTTGTTTTACGGTGCTAACGGTTGTAACAACGAGAACGCGCTCCTGTCGTTTTGTAGCAAACTATTCCTAATTTACCGATTTCTCCGAATATTTTCTTTACATAATATGACCAATTTCAATTTGCTACTCGTACGGTTATAATTGTAATAAAGAACGAGATTATTTCATTATAATAACTTAAGCGATTCTGGCCAGGTGATCCGCATGACGGTCGAATTTCCTTTGGAATGCGTGTTTCCGTGCTTAACAATAATGCATACATTTCAATAAGCAATACATTCCTTGCTTAAGGTTTCGGTTTATGCTTTATAATTTGGGCAATTACTCAATTATCAAGCACTCCTCGTTGCTCATTTTGTATGTCTTTTTTGCGCATGATTATCATGTTTGTTATTCAAAACTATGCCACTAAAATTCGCTTTGCACACTATTATTTGCACAACTTTAATCCTCAGATAGTTTCATGGTTGGGTTCTTTAAAGGTTTTAGCGTTATTCCTTTGAAAAATACAGAAAAAATGAGTGACGAGTAGTGCTAGATAATTGAGAAACTGCTCAAGTTATAAAGCATAAACCGGATCTGTAACCAACAAATGGATTGTTAAGCACGGAAACACGCAATCCAAATAAAGTCGCCCATCAACTGGACCACCGTGCCAGAATTATTTTGTAGTTATGAACTTATATAATGTAAAAAAAAGATAATAAATTATGTACCCAACCAGGATTCGAATCCAGGTTCCCAAGGTTTGAATAATCGTATCGACTCCGGACCACTCTCATTCAACTCACAGGCTTAAGAACATGAAAAACGACTCCCTACTTTAAATGTTTTGTTTAACAGCCATATCATAATATGTTTCCTGGTAATTGACCACCGTTTTTATAATTTTTGGTCAATTAGAGTAGAATTGGTCAAACATTTTGAAATTTAGATTGGTCAATTTTGGTGTTAGAAATCAAACCGGATTTATTCGATTCAGCGCCCAAAAATACATAGATAACGACACCGTACTAGAAATTTAATTTATAATCTATTAGTGTTTCAAAATGTTCCGATATCGAAATTGGTCGCAGTCTGTAGGTCCGGCAGAGTATTGAGTCTTCTTAAGATAGCACTGTTTATAATGTAATTCGGGTAAAAACCATAAAACATGCATATATAAAGGCGATTGGCGAGCCTTCAATTTAAAATTAATGAATTAATTAATTTTATATAAAATGTTTTAGTCAAGCTAAATATTAATACATAACGTCGTTAATTCAAAATATCGCATTCAATACTCACTATTGGTAAAATTTTTGATATAATCACGTAGAAAGGAAAAAGAAAACCAGAGTAAAAGTTTGTGCAAAGATGTTTTTATTGTCGGCAGACATTAGTTTCCCGGAGGTTTATACACATAACATGTTTGTAAGCAACAGTTTCCTCAACTTTCCCTATAACTCGAGGCTAAGCACCAGAAACTTTCCTCTGTAATCCACTTTCCTCACCGAACCTGTGCAGCTTTGTGTCTAACTTTTTGTATTTTCTTTCAGTAAAGAAAAATAAAGAAAAACTTTGAAATCTAGAGGCTTTACGCAAATAGCAATTTATGGACAAATTTTCCGTATAACATTGCCAGAAATTTTATTCGTCTTTTCTAGTTTTTCGAAAGAAAATTCGAAAACTGGTGTATTTACCATCGTATAGATTCGATGTCAAGGGTAGTTTTGAACTTAAAACTAAAGATTTTTGTTCTCAATGAAGATATTTAAGATTAGGTTAAAGAGTTTCAAACAAGCTGAAATAATTACTGTTTCCTGAACCAGATATCATCAACATAATTATTCAATCGCTAGAAAATTAGTAATTGATTGTTCAAGTAAACTATGAAGTAGACTTGACTCGAAAAAGGGCACTTGACAGGTACTTACTTCAAGTTCGTAGAGGATCAAAGATGGAGTATTCTCCATCTTTTAATCAACTGAATGATCGCTTAAACATCCAAGACTTATAAAAAGTTTATAAGGCTTTTTTTCATATCAGGAATGCTAGATACTTTAAATTATCACACGTAGCACAATGACCAGACAATTATATGAGTGTCTTTTATGTCAGAAATGCAATAATATGATTTGTATTACCATACATAATACATAAATTTTTGGTATTGATTTGGTTTCAAAAATTAATAATCAATAGATAATTTCTGAGATGTTAAATAAACTGCTAAATAAATAGAGTTTGTCTATCCATAGATGTTTTATTATTATAAATCAAAGTATCAGCTTTCAACCTGGTTTGTTTTACAATAATTAATCATGAGTAGAAAGACAAAATTGATTTATTTATTCAATAATAATAATACGTTTATCCACCACGCATGATAGATAATTAACAGTTTTTTGTGTTAATTAAAAGTGCAATATTAATATTATTAAACTATACGTGGTACATACTTACAAAACTAAATGTCAAACATAAGACATTAGTCTTATGTTACTTACATATCATTAGTTAAGCGTCTTTTTTTGGCAAGTTTCGTCAGATAAACGAAACGAAGATATACGAAGATAAACGAATCGGCTCCCGAGGCTTGCCAATGGATATCATAGCTATTTTGGATTTCTTAGCTATTTTTCGAGAGATAATAAGAGAGTTGAAATACATACACTCACTAGTGAATATAACTGCTACTTATGCTCTCTAAAGAGGGAAATAGCATTTACGGGACGAGTAAACAAGACTATAAAAAAAACATTCAACGCAAGAAGAAGGCAAAGAAAATTACATTAATCGAAATTGTTACACTCAAAGTTTTGTAATAATTGCAGCTACATCTAACTTTCCCCTGTGTTTAGTGGTCTAATTGCAGCTGCAACTAACATTACCCTGTGTTTAGTGGTCTAATTGCAGCTACAACTAACATTACCCTGTGTTTAGTGGTCTATTCGCAGCTACAACTAACATTCCCCTGTGTTTAGTGTCTAATTGGCTACAACTAACATCCCCTAATTGCAGCTACAACTAACATTCCCCTGTGTTTAGTGGTCTAATTGCAGCTAAAACTAACATTCCCCTGTGTTTAATTGTCTAATGATGCTGACTGCGCCAATTATACATTGAAACTAAAGTAAAAAATCAAGTGACTCATTAAAAAAAAATCAAGTTAGTAAACAATACTTATTTATCACGATAAAGGAAGTTATGATATAAAGTAGAGAAATCTACTTTAGATTATAAACTACAGATAATCTAGACAGATCTAGATTCCTTACTAGATAACTCTTTTATCACAAAAGTTGAAATTCATCCGTGATGGAGTAGGTTGGTTAAAAGTTTTCAACGAAACAGTTGTAAAAAATGAGGTCCGGTAGAGTGCATTAGAGCGAAACATTAAAGTAATGTAGCGGAGCTTTATAGGGAGTAATCTGTCTCGCTGTCTTGTTCCGCTGTCTAACCATCTACTTAGTTTGTGTCTAACTTACTACTTTCAAGTCTTTTTTTGTCCAAACTTTAAAGTCTTTTACCTTGAGATAGATTTTTATCTTCTTTGTATCCCTTTTGCTCACCAATCTTTTTAATCTTTCTTTCTCTCGTCCATTCTATTTAATGCTTGCTACACTATTTCCTTTTTTTTGTATTTCTTTGCCTTAATTTTTTTACCGCTTGGAAAGCAATTGTTAAATATAGTTGTAATAAAATATAAATATTATAAAATAGATGTAAACTATTGTGAGTTAGTTATTGTTATCTAGTCACTATTATACTAACAACAACCAATATTTTCGGCACTAATAGTAAGAACAGTAAGCTGAAGAAATAATAAACTTACTTGAGCACTTAAGCTAAACCACCAAAAATCAAATCCTTTATATCTCCCTTTTATAATTAATTAATGAAATATATTATAACCACCTAAAAGCACTTACACTATAGATAAACCTCAACTAAAAAAGGGATTTGTTAGTTTTTTATGCTGCGCTTACGCAGCAAATACATTTAAACACATCAGCTGCACCCGGTATGATTTTAAAAATATAAAAAAAAACATCTCCTAAGGAGTAAAAAATATGTAGCATTACTACTTCAGGAATTAAAATCCTTAAAGGTAATTTTTTCTAAATCAAAATATCGTTATTTCAAATAATCAAAACCATCTGAGGAATTTACATCTTCAAGGTATCTTTTCCTAAATAAAAATATATAAATTTAGCTCTAACTCAGGATTTAAATCCTGAAAGTACCTTTTCCTAATTAAAAAAAAAAAAAAAATTTAATAAAAATATATAATTTTAGCTCTAACTCAGGAATTAAATCCCTCAAAGTATCTTTTTCTAAATAGAATATATCATTCCAGCACTACCTCTGAAATTAAAATCCTCAAATTTTATTTTCTTTTATAAAAAATACTGTCCGGTTCAAAGAAGCGTATACTTACGTCTAAACTTCCTCTGTTCCTATTTCACAAATACAATCTCCAAGCTCTCAAGGCCTTGTGAATTAACATTAAATATCCGTAATTATACGATACACATTCAACTTAATAAACATGCATTAATTATGTTAAAGACACTGCCAAACTAAGAACCTCTTAGGTATAAATTAAACACACACAAACTCTATAACCTTTATTAATGAAATATTCCATTGATCAATAGCTAAAACCTGCAAATATATCCGTTCCCACAGGAGTTCCAATACATAAATGTGTCAATACAATCCCCAAATATGTCAATACCACTTGAATACACACTCCTATGTGTAATGTATTAATTTATCTTTAGTAATACATCACTGACATTTAATTATACAACCTGGTATAATTTAACTACGAATTAGTATACAATTAACTAAAATCGATTTTTGGTTTATACTTCTATATTTACATTAAACACAAGCTGCCCATTAGAATAATACTTTAGAATTTAAAAAGTGTATTCAGGGCCGTAGCCAGGTAGAGCCCGGGGGAGGTGGGAGAAGGCATTCCCCTCCTTGGAAAAGATTTTGTTCCTTCTGACAAAATGGTTTTCACTGGAAGTCTTTTTATAGATGTGTAAATATCGCTCCCCTCTAAAATTGGTTTCGCCCCTTCGCAAGTTTTGTCTGGCTACACGCCCGAACCTACATATACGCAGGTATATTACATTTTGATGGAAGGAGCGTATGTGATAACGTAAAGCCGGTATTTTAATGGTCTTAACTAATACTACTACTCCAACCAACGCTATATCTTAAGACTTAATTTGGTACCGAATATATAGTAATATAAAATACTGAACACCTCAGCATTCAGACTTCAAACTTTTATTTACTTACTAACCTTTAAGTTGGTACATCTGTAATAGATAAGCTTATCTCAGAAATAAATACTGGGTGCTGACCATTCAGACGTAAATTATCAATTTGTAACATTTTGCCTGTTAAGGTGACTCAACTTCGAATAATTTATTCCCCTCACAAAAACGCTGAAGTAACTTAAAAAATGTTTCCAGGGATTCCTACATATTTTCTAATGCTCGACAAAAAGTTATGTTGAATTAAAGTTTTTAGTTTTGTTTGGAAAAGTTTTCAGCTGGTAAATCGGAGTTGAAATTCGGGAGTCGGGGAAAATGAATGGGAAAGAGATTTGTGGAGTTAAAGTATCAAAGTTTGGGGTCGGGAAACTCGGTGAAAGTTTACCATTTGACTTTTCCAGCTTTTCATGGGTAAAGTTACAATAATGGAAAATACCTTGTGGTTGGTAAAGATATCAGGTACGTGACGGGTATACGCGTCGCGTAGAATATCAGGGAATAATAAAACAGGATATAATTGCTGCATGTTGAGAAAGCAGCTATATCCTTCCCTCAAAGTAAAAGAGAAAGCGTTTATACACGAAAAAATATAAGCTATTAAACGGTCTCGCTTCAGCACTTTTAAAATTTTGGCACGGCCAGAATTTTCCATGAGATGGCGCGGCCACCACACGAGCCGAGCCATCTAATTAGCCATTTTTTTTCAAAGAAAATTTGCTGACATGAGAGCACATCATCCTTTGGATACTTTTGCACATGGAAGAACTTTATACTATTTAGTTAGTTACTCCCCTGTAAGTTCATTAGATATTTACTTCCATAGTAAAGAGTACTTTACTGAAATGTTCATTTTGTGGCCATCTAAAGAATTTTACCCTCTAGTAACTTTTTTAGATGGTTACTCCCTAATAGGAGAATACTACAATGATATTTTAATTCAGCGACCTTCTACAGTTTGTAACTCCCTCCCATAACTTATTTAGGTGGTTACTCTTCTATAAAGAAGTACTTTACTGAAATTATATTTTTTTGGCCACCTACAATTAGTTAGTTATTTCCCTTTAACATCTTTAGATAGTCCTATAGAGAAGTACTATAATGAATTTTTCATTTTGTGGCCAGATTTAGTTTGTCACACCCCTGTAAAATCTTTAGATAGTTACTCTCCTATAGAGGAGTACTATAATAATTTTTTTATTTTGTGGCCATATTCAGGTTTATTACACACCGTTAACATCTTTAGATAGTTACTCTCCTATATAGGAGAACTATAATGAACTATTCATTTTGTGGCCATATTCAGGTTTATTACACACCGTTAACATCTTTAGATAGTTACTCTCCTATATAGGAGAACTATAATGAACTATTCATTTTGTGGCCATATTCAGTTTATTACACACCGTTAACATATTAGATAGTTACTCTCCCCTATATAGGAGAACTATAATGAACTATTCATTTTGTGGCCATATTCAGGTTTCTCACTCCCCTTTAATATTTTTAGATAATGTGTAAATAAATAATTTATTATTATTATTAATTAGTATCCTATAAAGGAGAACTACCTATAATGCATTTTTTATTTTATGAAAATCATTTTGGGTCTCCCTTGTACTGTTCTTCGATATATTCTAATACTATAAAAAAAGAAAAGACTTCCATGCAGGCAAATATTTATTTATCTACATTCGTCAAAAAGTACTTTACTGTTTTGTCACTTTTCCCTCATAAATCACATTTACGTCCGATCATAGAGTCTAACAGAAGTCAGATGGTTATGTACATTACAAAAATAAGAAAACAAAGCAAAGAGTTTTATACTATTAGACCAAGAGCCCAGGGGTGTTTTGTTAATAAAAAGTGTAATGGCTGGAACCGGTCTCAATTTTTTGCAAATACCTTCCTGAACAAGGATCTGCAATTCTGCCGACTCGTATCGGATGGTTGTCCCAGGCAGAACGAACTTTAGGGGTCAAAAGTTCTGCCTGGGACACCCATCCGATACGAGTCGGCAGAATTGCAGATCCTTGTTCAGGAAGGTATTTACGAAAAATTGAGACTGGTTCCAGCCATTACACTTTTTATTACAAAAAACCCCTGGGCTCTTGGTCTATATAGTCAACTTATCAGACTTATTCATCCTCTTCTCTTACTAGGAATAATATGACATACCTTGATATGTTTGCTGGGGTGTCTCACAATACATTCTAACGTTGCTTCTCTCCCAACTGCTACAGTTAAATTTGTGATTGGTTCAACATATTCAGCTTCATATCTGCACCAGCATACACCTGACATCAGAACAACACACGTTTCATTACTTTTGGTCCAACGGCGAAAAAAAATAAAGGGAATAGGACTTTTGGTCTGCTATGTTTAGCAAGTGAGATAATTAGCTCTCCCCTATTGCTCCCAAATGTAGTCAGACATTTGATATATTTTAGTGGCTCCCAGAAATATAGGTTAGTGAAATGTTACAAGAATGTGGCTCCTTGTTTTGAAGCGGATCCTCACCCCTATCCATATACCAGTAAAGTAACACAATACATATCGCTTTGCTTAATCCATCTAACCGGCAAAGTAACACAATACTTATCGCTTTCCTTAATCCATCTAACCAGCAAAGGAAAACAACACCTATTGCATTGCTTAATCCATCTAACCGGCAAAGTAACACAATACTTATCGCTTTCCTAATCCATCTAACCAGCAAAGAAAACAACACATATTGCATTGCTTAATCCATCAAACCGGCAAAGTAACACAATAATTATCGCTTTCCTTAATCCATCTAACCGCCAAAGGAAAACAACACCTATTGCATTGCTTAATCCATCAAACTAGCAAAGGAACACAATACTTATCGCTTTGCTCAATCCGTATAATGAGTAGTTATATTTTGCGTTTACTATGTATACTATATTTAACAGCTACGTATGTCACTCGTTAGCTTGCAATATAATAGTTATGACAAGTTTTGAAACTAGGAGTGAACCGAAAAAGAAATACTGCATCAAACCCGTATTATTTCTACATAACATAAAACTTAGTATTCAAGCTAAAAATTTTAAGACGCTGCTGTATTACTATATACATTACATATATTGTGTGTGTATCCACGTCGTGTACAGTTCAACTCTTCGATTTCTACATGTAATGTATGTTTATAGCTTTAGATAGAGTTATATGATCGCTGTGCTTTCATTTTAACTCTTACAATGCAAACTTTTACTTTTCATATTATATATTGTTAGAAATATCTCAGTGTCCTTTTTGTTGTTTCTCGTTCGTGTAATATGAGTTTGAATTTTTTAACCAATTGTTTTGCCTCTTGGGCCCTACCAAAGATTTACCTTATTGTTTGCCATTTTAATTGTTTTCTTTGTGTTATTCCAAACTCTTTTACGACAAGGATCTAAAGGATCTAAAAAAAAGGATCTTTTACGACTGCATCCATGAGGTATTACTTCAACCCAGAATCTCAACCGACGCTTAACCTTTTCTACAATAGTTAGTTGATCTAGTCTTCTAGGATCTTCAAGACTTAACCATTACAGATCTTCAATATTCGGAAATGTGGGCCTCTGACAAGGAAAGTGTAGTGGGGCCACTCAATAGCAAAAATCATCCACAACGTTGCTAAAAGGACCCTTTAACTCTCCTTGCCCAGAAACAAGTATATGGGTCAGAGCCTAGGGTTTTGTATCACCGTCTGCAGCTATCCAATTGAAAACGGTCGTAGGTAAGGCTATAGAAACTAATGCTGGAGAAAAAATGCGAAGCTGCAGAGAGTGATACTGGTTAGATGGATTACTTCCTTATATGGATTACATTACTGGTTAGATGGACTATGCTATTTATTGGTTGCTGATCGTCGTGTATTGTCCAGTTCTTTGATTTTAATATACCAACGTACCTTTAGATTGAGTTATATATATATATATTATAATATATATATATATATATATATATAATAATATATATATATATATATATATATAAATATACAGGGTGGTCCAGCTAAGAAGGACAAGACCTTTTTCTCGTAAACTATGACAGCTAGAAGGATGCGGTTTTCGGCGTTGGATTCAATGTAATAGTGAGCAGACGAGAAAAATCCGTTTTCGGGCGCGCTTCGCGCCTGTCATAGAGATGTTAATGCTAACTTTTTAATTTTATAGTTAGGTATAGAGAACTTTTTTTTGTTCTTTAAAGAATAAAAAATAAGGAAGATTAGTGAAGACCGCATCAAAATCGGGCAATTTTTAATCGAGCTATGATGAAAAAACACTTTTTTTAAATTTAGTTCACTTCGGCGCCATTTTGGATGCTGTTGCATTTAAATAAAATTTATTATATGGACATATTTTTAAACTAGAAACATTGCTTTAATAAAAGAATATCAAAAGTTTTAATTCCAACCTCAGTTTTAGGTGAAAACTAGTCGTTAAACATAACAAAAACAAAAAAAAAATATGGTTTTTCTAAGATACCATGAAAAAGTAAGATAGGGAGCTATAGTTTTATGGTTTGTACAGTTAGCCAACATAAAAAGCAACAAAATGAGTCCAATTTTAACAAATTCGCTCACAATTTCAAAAGTTATTACTAATAAATCTCTTAAAATTGCCAAAAATGGAATATTTTTTATAGTTTACCACCCTATTGTTGATATTTAATGGAGCTGCAACGTCATCATACCTTGTGATCTTTATTGCAGCTTGTATAAGGATTCCAGAACGCCTAAAAACACTTATTTTTGTTCATTGGTTGTGGAGAAATTACGATTATGGTGATTTTCGTCAATCGTAGAATGCAGATTAGAGGTACCTTGCAAAAACCAAGTAAAATCCTTCATAAAACGTTAATAAAAAATTGATTTTGATGACAACTACTTCGTTTCTAGGGGTGAAGGACCAATAAATAGCAAATCACACAACTAGACTGTAAAGTGATATTTTACTGCTGCGGAAATTTGTTTATTAACGACAATAAAACCAGCAAACTTTATTTCCGGAGCTATAAATTATCATTATTTATATTATTTACCTTTAGTTGCGCATTTATTAAAAAGAGTCGATTTTTTGTATGAATAATTTAATTTAACTTAGTTTAAAGAAATTAAAACACAAGATTGATAAATAATCATTCATACTTTTACATAATTAAGGTAAAATAATATGGGGACCTGCGGCTCAATTAGGTGGCCATTAAGGTCACCGGACTTGACCCCACTCGATTTTAAATAGCAAATCTCACAACTAGACTGTAAAGTGATATTTCATTGCTGCGGAAATTTGGTAAAAAAATATTGTATAAATTAAATATGGGTGAACTGAACAGTAATCTACAAATAATAAAACATATAGTACAATTGAGTGACAAAGAAAACATAATATTTTTGAAAAATCATAAAATAAAATATTATTTAAGAATTTGCTCAAACTGGCACCCCTCTGCATAAAACAGGTAAATCACTTCATCTTGCGTCGCTTTATACAAGACTCTATAGGGAATACTTTGCTCAATGCTCAATTTTTGTAGTCTTCCACACTTCTAACAGTTCCTACCTTTTTATAAACGTTGTCCTTTAAATAGCCCCACCGGAAAAATCGCGTGCGCAATGAAATATCACTTTACAGTCTAGTTGTGAGATTTGCTATTTAAAATCGAGTGGGGTCAAGTCCGGTGACCTTAATGGCCACCTAATTGAGCCGCAGGTCCCCATATTATTTTACCTTAATTATGTAAAAGTATGAATGATTATTTATCAATCTTGTGTTTTAATTTCTTTAAACTAAGTTAAATTAAATTATTCATACAAAAAATCGACTCTTTTTAATAAATGCGCAACTAAAGGTAAATAATATAAATAATGATAATTTATAGCTCCGGAAATAAAGTTTGCTGGTTTTATTGTCGTTAATAAACAAATTTCCGCAGCAGTAAAATATCACTTTACAGTCTAGTTGTGTGATTTGCTATTTATTGGTCCTTCACCCCTAGAAACGAAGTAGTTGTCATCAAAATCAATTTTTTATTAACGTTTTATGAAGGATTTTACTTGGTTTTTGCAAGGTACCTCTAATCTGCATTCTACGATTGACGAAAATCACCATAATCGTAATTTCTCCACAACCAATGAACAAAAATAAGTGTTTTTAGGCGTTCTGGAATCCTTATACAAGCTGCAATAAAGATCACAAGGTATGATGACGTTGCAGCTCCATTAAATATCAACAATAGGGTGGTAAACTATAAAAAATATTCCATTTTTGGCAATTTTAAGAGATTTATTAGTAATAACTTTTGAAATTGTGAAGCGAATTTGTTAAAATTGGACTCATTTTGTTGCTTTTTATGTTGGCTAACTGTACAAACCATAAAAACTATAGCTCCCTATCTTACTTTTCATGGTATCTTAGAAAAACCATATTTTTTTTTGTTTTTGTTATGTTTAACGACTAGTTTTCACCTAAAACTGAGGTTGGAATTAAAACTTTTGATATTCTTTTATTAAAGCAATGTTTCTAGTTTAAAAATATGTCCATATAATAAATTTTATTTAAATGCAACAGCATCCAAAATGGCGCCGAAGTGAACTAAATTTAAAAAAAGTGTTTTTTCATCATAGCTCGATTAAAAATTGCCCGATTTTGATGCGGTCTTCACTAATCTTCCTTATTTTTTATTCTTTAAAGAACAAAAAAAAGTTCCCTATACCTAACTATAAAATTAAAAAAGTTAGCATTAACATCTCTATGACAGGCGCGAAGCGCGCCCGAAAACGGATTTTTCTCGTCTGCTCACTATTACATTGAATCCAACGCCGAAAACCGCATCCTTCTAGCTGTCATAGTTTACGAGAAAAAGGTCTTGTCCTTCTTAGCTGGACCACCCTGTATATATATATATATATATATATATATATATATATATAATATATATATATATATATATATATATATATATAATATTCTTTTCAAGCTTTGGCGTGACAATCATTCAATAGTTATTCTTGATTAAAAGCAATCATTAAAAGCAAAGCAAATCATTTTTTTACCTTATTGCTTCTATTGAAATTCACCATGAAATTAAAACGAATTATTATTCTAGTATTTAAAAAGAGTAATAAAGTGGTACAATATATTAGCGAATTTACTTTGGGTACAATTTGTTAATGATATCGCCCGCGCCCCTCATACGGAGCACGAAGTTTTATATTCCACTATAGTCTACAAAAAAGATATGCCATGTGCAAAACAGTAGTCGATAATCGAAACACAACTCAAAGTTTGAATCCAATTAAATCTTTGCCACAGAATTTTAAAGAATTGAAATAATTTTCAACTTGATTAACATAAATTATTTAAAGTTGTAAGAAAAGCCTGCGATAAGAGCTTGCTTGGGGAATTCATTTATTCTTCCGTCTAGACTTGATTGGGGGAAAATCAGGTTAATTATTTAAATGTTTTTCATTTAAATTCGGCACGGAATCTGAATTTAAAGTCGCCTCGTTCGAGGGGTTTTTCTCAAGGCTGCTCTTTGTATCCCTAGTTATTTTATAATTTTACTTATTCTCTTTTTATTTTTCTTTCTTATTTCACTTCATTATTTTGACTATTCTTTAAAATACCGTTAACATTCTTACAAAAAGATTGTTAAAAAGGCAAAAACCGAGTCTGGTAGCTCAGTGATAGAGCGCTCGCTATTCGACTTGGAGGTCGAGGGTTCAAATCCAGCCGGGGGAGGACCTTAATAAGAAGTTATCTAGTGTACCGTAAACTCGGGACATATTGACTTCAAGACCGGCCTACCCACCCAGAGGTTTACGTGGGTTTTCTTGGCTTCTAATACGCAAATGCATATTGGTTTCTATTTCGTGTCGAGACAAGTCTGGATCTACGTTTCCGTTATCTCTAACTCTCAAAAAGTCAAGGTTCTGTGGGCTAAAAAGTGAAAACTTAGTCAGTGAATGTGAAGCTGGGCCACAAAAAACGTAAGTGACTAGGAACGATGTGCTCAGATCTTGAAGACAGACGTCTCCTAGTACCTTGCGGAACTTTGACTTTCAGGTCAAATCTAAAGAATGAGTTAGTTCACACTGACGTCGAAGTTGCTAGAGTTCTCTTTTGGGTGGCGCTGGATTAGCCAGAGTTGTGAGCTCAGCTAGAATTTGGTGACGCTAGAGATTCTGATGAAGATTGGTAGAACTGGTTAAACGAGGGCGGGCCAAGTGAGACTTATGTGATCAGTAGAGATATGAACTAGAAGTCGCGCTAGATATGAACTAGGAACACTGCAAACTAATCATATGAGCTGTCATGTACGGAGGGTGTGCTTCCTAGATGATTGAGTGTATTTAAGCTCTAGGGTGGATTAGTTGAATATGATTTGAGTGATTTTTTAGAGCACTATCAAGCGTTGTCAGGAGGTGGTTGGGTGACAGCTGGGATTTTGACTGTTTTTTCTGTCTGAGTACGAGCAAAGCGAGTCCAAAAATATAATATATTATTAACTAGTAGTGATAAGCGAGCTTCGATCGGGAAATATGTCATTTATCAAACATCAAATTATTAATTATTGTTTTGAGGAATACAAAAAATAATAGTTGTTAACAGCTGTAACAGCAAAACAATTCTTTGATTAAGATGTCTATCTGGCGATTTTAAAGCCGTGCTTTATGATTACTTGGTAAGTTCCTTGTTTCAATAACTTGACGATCAAAAAAGGAATTCTTAAATCATGCGTTTTAACGTTTAATGAGAATACAATAATATTCTCAACAAAATAGGCCATGAATTAAACAGTTCAATAAACGCCTATTATTTTAGAACACAGAATAGTATTATTTGAGGTATTTAAATATTATTTTTTTACATTAATCCCCTATTGTTTTTTGAGAAGGAATTTCTTTGAGACATATAATGTGGTCAATATGACCTATGAGTCGTTTAAGTGTGGAGTTTAGTCAAAATCCATCGATTAGATTCCAATCTGTAAGCATTTAATAGTTATTTACGTACCAAGGGAGAAAACATAGTCATTACGCCCTAGCGTTTATGTTGGTTCCAAAGGCGTTAGCCGTGGGAACCATAATGTTTAAACCCCGAGGCGAAGCCGAGGGGTTTATAAATTTGGTTCCTGAGGCTTTAGCCGAGGGAACCATGCAATTTAATCCCGAGGTGAAGCCGAGGGAGTTAAATATAGCGGGGTGTAATGACTAATTTCTCCCGTGGTACGTACAAGGCTTTTCCCCTAGAAGGGAGAAAATAAACAGAAAATCAACAAAATAATGGTAATTTTATTTTAATATATTGAAAAACATACATCAATATGTTTTGGAAATGAAATATAAATTAAAAATGGCATTTTAATGGCATTAAATTAGATCTTACAATACTTGCTTCATGTGAAAGATCATTTTACGTTGAAACATTATCATCTGAAAGAAACAAATCGTCAAAGTCTACAATGTTTGAATCGTCTTTCTCAAAATTCATTTTTGTAAAATAATGAAAAAGATACAATATTTTAACGGTACCCGTTATAAACTACAACTGAATATAATATGGATAAATGAATTCACGAAAAGTAATTGTTTTAATTAACTGATAAAAAAAGGTAAACAAATCTAAATTGCAAATAAAAGAGAATATAAAACAGCTGTTATTGCAAAGTCATGGAGGTAAACAGAGTAGCCAACTTAATTTTCGTTAAATCCAGGCAACACTGATACATTTTAAATAACAACAAAACAAATTAATTTTCAATATGGCGGTCTGAAAGTCTTCAGTATTTAAGGACTTTTCTTTGATTATGTTTATTAAATAAACGTTTTTTTGTATAATAAGCCGAAAATAACGTGTAGCTACGTATAAAAAATAATTTAATTGAAAGAAAAAAATTAAAATCGCTAAATGATAATAGTAAATTGATAGAAACAAAGTGCGTTTTGTTGGAATTGACCATGAGATTTTAGTTGATAGCGAGTGTGCTATCAAGGGCTAAATAAGCCGGGAAACATGAAAGTTCATGTTTCCCTGGAGGGAACATGAACTTTCATGTTTCCCTCCTTTTTAGAATAGGGTGTAATGATGTACTTTTCGCTTAAAAAAATAGGGAGAAAAGTTCACTTTTTCTCCCTTCTGGGGGAAAAATGTATTGTTGCACTAAACCCATATAATTTCCAAACGGGTCCCGATAAGAATTAAAGGTGACTACTCAGACCAATGAGCATTCTTAGTTTAAAGTTTAGTCAAGATCTATAAAATGGATTCCGAGCTGTAAGCACTCATAAAATAATTTATTAGACCAACCCCCTACTGTTTTTTGAGTACTAATCATCTGACATTACTGTGTCAGATCATGATCAGTGATAACACCTACTGATATATGATAAGTCTATGTTATAATTTAGGTCTAGACCCTTTAAGTAGTTTTCGAGTCATAAGCAACCAAAATTTTCAACTTATTTTTTATATATAGTTTAGGCATATTCAAAATCAGAGGAATACGAACGAAACTGGTCGGATGTCGTGAGATTATTCGTAGAGAATCCGGTAAGTTAAGAAAAACTTCTGACGTACCCGGAATCGGATTATAATATGTGTTATTATAATTATAACTTATGAGGGGCATTCTGTTTATATCATGTCTATATTTCACACTTTGACTCTTAACGTTTATTTGCAAGTAACAATAAAACTACAAATTAATACCCCTAAAGAGAATGTTAAATGTTAAACAGGAAAAGTTAGGGGAAGTTAAATTGCAACAGGAAACGATAGAAAGCTACAAAAAAAGTCCGCGACTGCTCAAACTGATAGAAGTATTACAACAAATGTAAAAAAGTTACAACTTGATACCTTCATTTATCCAAACATTGTTATCTCGACTTAATTAGGTTGGCAAAGTTAAATTACTTGTAAAATAACTTGTTTTAACTTAATTTATACATCATTAAACTAAACTTTCACCCGGGAAAGTATTTCTAGACAAAGACTTTCCCCGTCTCGACAAATGTTGACTTTTCCATCTGAAATTTCTTAAGAAACTTTTCTCCTTATTTAAAGGTCAAATATTTCTTTTGCTTCTTTTGTTGTAAGTATTTTAAATTATACGTTTGTTGTTATTCTTTTTGTAATTGCAATTGTAATTTACTTTGTTTGCAGCAATTACAGAATAGTAATAAAGGATATCATGTACATTAAAGATCGAAGAATCAGCTACCGTCGATACTTGCTGTTGTAGCATGATTTTGTTTATCTACTGGGAGTTTGTTTATGGCAGAGTTTCGGTGTCAATGACTAATTGTTCTATGCTTTGTGTCGATTATTAGAATTTAGGTTATGTTTCAGTCCTTTGTCTAATAATGTCAGTTCATTTGTAGTAAAGTTTGTGTCTGTTAAGTTAACGGACGGTAGCTGATTCTTCGATTGCTTCTTCAACCTGCGGTAAATACAACCTTTTTAATTTTTACATTAAAGATGTAGATTATTTCAAAAACATAACTTAATAGTAATATGGGGGGGGATGGTAGTAACTACCAGGCAAGTAGGCCACGTTGTTGGGCCTTTTTGCCAGCTCCCTAAAATAGTGTTCAATTCCTTTTAGTTTCAAGTGTAGGGATATTTCATGTAATCTAGACAGAAGAGCCGTGAATTTCAATGGTTCCTCTCATGCAGGTTATTCCTATGCAGGTTTATTTTAGTTTATATATGTATACTTTTTTTTATTAATGTCAAATTCAACAAACTATTTTTTATTTTATTTTCATTGTGTTACATAATTTAATTGAAAAATAAAGGGTGTTTCTTTCTTTCTTTCTTTTTTTCATGCTTTTTTTAAGCAATCACACATATTTCAAAGACTCTTATAGTCCAGTGAAAACTGAGAACAACACGTGCTCTCACTGTTAAACCAAACCTCCACACACTATAAACTACAAGGCTAGTAACTGTAACTACAGTATAGTATTATAATTAAATCTACAATGAGGGTCCTAATTTTGCCTATATATATATATTATATATATATATATATATATATATATATTATTATATATATATATATATATATATATATATATAATTCCGCCAAACGTAATTTTTTTATCAGGGATCCCTAAAACGGATTTTGGACACACTCCCGACCACCCCTCTCCCACCACACGATCCATCTCATTAGCAATTTTTTTTCTTAAAAAATTCGCTAAAAAGCAGACTTAGTGTTTAGGTATTAACTCTTACATAATATAAAAGATATTCGGGGTGATGAGTAGAAATTATATCGACTTTCTTATTCATTGCTTATATACATATGGATTAATATTAAAATGCATTAGACAACACACATTGCACTCAACATACACGTGACTGTGTATAACGTGTATTAAGAAATTGATAATTTTAATTATTAATTATACAAGGTAATTATTTTACATATGTAAGTATATTCTTTTTGAAATGTTAACTTTAAAGTTGTTGGCTTAAGCAAACATGCGTGTCAAATGTGCTTTTCTTTTGTTTGAAACTTTGCCTAAGTAATATGAAGCAGTATAAGAGAAAAAACAAAGCTCAAATAAAAACTTTAAAAGCGAAGTAACAAACACATGAAAAAGAAAAAGTGATAGTACAAAACACTTTTACAAGATAGAATTTGATAATACTGAAACACATAAACAAGAAATAGTAATAGCACACTTACAAGGAAAAAAGTGATAGTAAAAATAAAGTAAAAAAGTGATAAATGAAACAAAACGAAACATAAACAAGACAAGAGACACAAAAACAAGAAGAATAGTGATAAAATATACAAATATAAACTGTTTTGTTTGATGTGTCAGCAAAAAGTCAAAAATCGTCATGTCATATTATTTTTAATTTGATAAATTATTGTAAATTAGTTTCTTAGTGTCATTTTTGAATACAGGAGAATTAATTAGAAAACTCAAGCGTTAGTTACCGTTCTTATTAATTAAAACCTGCAGATTTAGAACGTAAACAATAATAATTTGATGCACATGCAAAGAAAGGCATATCCTACAAACAAAATTAACTACAAATAGGGTCAGGAATAATGAAGATAGCAATCCTTTATTATTAATGTAATTTACAGTTTCAATATAACATCGTTTCGCTGAGTAATGCTCAGCATCATTAGGTAATGTAAAACAACAAAAATGCACTAATCTGAGTATACAAGTAAAAAAACGCAATAACTACATTACACCAAAAAAAAAAAACAATAGATATAGAATTGTATTTAACAAAAGTCTGTTATGAAAACAAAACAAATAGATTAGGACGATATGGGCAAAATAGGAACTAAAGAAAGATTAGTTTCACTACAAAAATAAAATATAAAAAAATAAAATAAAAAAATAAAACAGAAAAGAAAGTAAAAATATATTACTTTAAAGACAAGAAGGAAAAGAAGACGTTACGTATTGTATTCACTGTGATATTGCGAAATAGAGATTTCATCAGTAACAGGACTTTTATGACGATCTAAAATTTATAATTTAATCGTTTCCAAGTAAAAGTTTAGCGAGTTTCCTCCGAGGGTCCTTGGGACTTCACCTCTCAATATCCGTTTCGCTTCGACGATCCTAACACTTTAGATCATTCACTCATCCCTGAATATACAAATTGCCAATTTGTACTGAAACACGTCTGTGGACTCGCTTGCTTGTCTTCAGATACTAAATACATTATGGGTGAAAGAAAAGAGTCTCTCAAAAATATTTTTTTTTGGCAAAGCGCTTTCAACCTAGCATGAGGCCATCATCAGTGCCTTAATAATAAAGATGAATTAATTTAACCATGACACAAATAAAATTAAAAAACCACAATAACTACTTCTTCTTTTAGATGGTAAAAGCTCGGTGAGCCGTGTCTTCACGGCTCACCGAGCTTATTACCATCTAAAAATAGAGACAGTAGTTATTTGTGGATTTTTAATTTTATTTGTGTCCGTGGTTTATTAATTTTCATCTCTATTTTAAGGCACTGATGATGGCCTCATGCTAGGTTTGAAAGCGCTTTGCCAATAAAAATATTTTTGCTGGAGAGGACTCTTTTCTTTCACCCTAATGAAACGACTCCACTGGTGCTCCAATTTCATCTAAATACATTAGTTTAAATTTCAGTGGTCACCCATCCAGACACAGACCGTCCGCTCGATGCTGTTTCAATTTTACGATCAACCAAAACCTGTATGATACTTGTATTGAACGCGGAAGCAAGTACATACTTATTAATTGCGTATAGGAATACACTTGTTCTAATTTAACCCTATTAGGATTACTTTTTCGAATTTTACTTTCCTTCATTTTTACCCGTAGATATTTTTTTTACAAATAATTGTATTAAAAAAAAATTCTGGTACGGTGGTCCGCAAGTCGGGCGAATTTCCTATGGATGCGTGTTTCGTGCATAACAACAATCTTGGTTGAATGACAGATTTTTTAGTTTTTTAAGTAATAAGTTTACATTACTAAATAAATAATTCCGGCGCGGTGGTCCGCTGTCGGGTGAATTTTCATTTAAATAAATGTGTGTGCACGTGTTTCCGTGCTTAAACACCCATTTCTTTACTTAAGGTCAAGCACTGCTTGAAACTCAATTTGTCTGTATTTTTCAAGGTAATGCGCTAAACCTTTAAAGATAACTGACTAAGCTTAAGATAAGTACTAAGCTTTCAACTAGTGCAAATAATAGTGCTTACTTCTAATTTTAGAGCATGTTTTTTACAACCAAGCTGGATAATTATGCGCTTTTCCTTTGGCCGGAACCTTAAGTAAGAAATGGGTTGTTAAGCACGAAAACGCATACTAAATGAAATTCGCCGACAGCGGACCACCGCGCCGGAATTATTTATTTAGTTTGTAAACTTATATATGTAAAAAACAATAAAATTCTCATTCCAACCAGGGATTGTTGTTTAAGCACGGAACACGCATCCAAAGGAATTCGCCCGACATGCGGACGACCGCGCCAGTTTATTTGTTCCTTGGTTTGTTCTTATGGTAATGCAAAAGTTTTCTCTTATTTAAAGCTCTATCCCGAAGGAAACGCTACTTTAATTTACTATCAGATTAATTTACATTCCGCATAAACTATTACTTACAATAGAATGAAGAGAAAAATTAGCTATTATATCTGAGTTATGGTAATAGGTATAAATTCAATAAGGCCAGCAGTTGCGTGCTATAAACCCAGGTTAAGTTGCAGTGTCAATCAATGTACTGCGGGTTAACTATAACCACTCACAATATGATAGATTAATTGTATTTAATTAACTTTAAAACCCGACACAAGTCTCACGTTATTCTATCAGACCTAAAATTTATTGCGGTAAATAAACTAAATATTAGCTTCATTTATTACTTTTTACTTTTATTTATTATAAATAATTTATTATAACTTATTTATAAGTTATTATAGTTATTTATAAGTTATTATAATAATTTCTACCCTGTGCTCTCAATGATTGCCAATGAATCTTTGCTTTGAATTTATGCATCTTGTTACATTAATTAAATGTCTTTTGTTTATAGTTTATACACAGCACATCGTAACAACAGATATTTGCCTACGTTTTTCCACTCTGCGTAAAGTAGAAGATTATTGTCTCTGCGAGTTAAAATTTATTTTTACGGTTACTGGAGATATCACCCGTTGTTAAACGGGTAATATCTTTTTTGATATCTTTCTTTTTGAATTTATCAAAAAGAAATCCTAAAATTTATCGAAATGTATAATTTACAAAAAATGTGGTATGAATGTACTCATACCATATGTATGTCATGTACTCATACATAGTATGTTTAGTTTGCCTTCCTGGCAGCGATTTTACCACCTGAGGTGGTAAAATCACCTATATAATGAATAGAATATAGTTATAGCTTGATAATTGAGAGCTAATGAATTATAGCTTGAGAGAGCTTTATAGAATATAGTAGCTTGAGCTCCCAGCTCAAGCTATGCTGATAGTTTTTATGCACAGCAATTATTGATAAAGATCCCAATTACACATAATGTTTTTTTTTATAACTATAAGTGGATGTGACTCCTCTGATGTGATACCCTCATGGTCAATACTCTAACAGGGCAAAATACCATAAATTAAGCATTATATAAAATTTATTTATTCCTGTATACGACCAAAAGATACGTCAACATTCATTTTGTTATTAGCATTAGATCAATTTTCATCAAATTAGAAGTAAATATTTCTTTAAAAAATGTATCCCAACAAACACACTTGCGTGTAAAAAGAGCCTAGTCCAGCGTAAAAAGTTGTGAGATCATTAGATAAGCCAAATCAAATGTTCCTAATTATGCTTGTAAACATACGAGGTATTGGCGGTTTCACTTACGCCAGTTCGCAGTACACACATAAGTGCATATGTACGCTTATTAAATAGGCTGAATGTAACTCATAAGAAACTCTTTTTATTATTATAAGTAGTAACCAGGTATAAAAAGTTTTGTTACTCAATATTAATCTGAAGATTACTTATAATACAGACGACCGTGAGGCAAGATAAAGATCGGGTACGGGCGGTACCTCGGGACTTTTATCTCATCACATCGGATACGTCGCTATTCCTCACCTACTTCGGCTCGCTTCGCTCGTCCTTCAGTATTACAATTTTGCCAATTTCTACAGCGAACGCTTCGCACTCGCTTCGCTCGTCTCAGCGAAATTTAAATTATTTAAATTTTACATGGTGTGGTAATTTTTTAATTTTTGGGGTCACCCATAACATACCTCGGCTTTATGTGTTTATTTACATTTTGACTTTTATGAATCCAACAGAAAGTCGATATAATGTATTGAACACTTAGATTGTATATTTATTTACTTAAAGTTACATAATTTACCAATTTTAACTCGTGGATTATTTGTCGAATTTTTTATTAATTTTCTAAAGAACGTCACAAGGCCATTTATATAATTGACACTATATGGCCTTATACATTGGCTATGCGTGCTAAAACCTCAAATTGGCGCAACATTTTTTCCCTCCTTTCTATGATTGTTTCTAAATTTATGCTGGTCATTTTGCCGTTAGTGAGCATTAAAAATATTTTCGATAGCACACACCTAATAGGACTGATTTTGTACCAAGTTTTAACTCATCTAGCCATACATATTTGGGAGCTGCCGATGAACTAACCACCAGCTCGACATTTTGCAGCGCGCACCTTTAGAATTATTATATGGAAGGCGCACTACTGATAACACGGAAGCCGGTTCCTGGTGCGCAACTAAGTAATTGCTGCCACCTTACAATATACTTTTTCTACAAATAGTTGGCATACTTCGGTTGCTGAATTATATGTGCTTATTATTAATTTATCGATTGATTTTCATAAAATTACTTAATATAATATCGGTGCATTACATATATGCATTTTAAATTGTCTAGTTAACGTATTTTTTAATTATATATTAAATTAGTCCTCGTCCAACTAATAGTAGATTCTTGGTTATTTTCGGCACCCTTTTGCGTCTAAGACCAGTTTAGTAAATTACTCAGCAGGTATTTAAGTTATTATATCTTGTTTTTACGTCTTTCTTTTAATAGATTTATAACAATATTTAAATAATGTTTTGTTGTTCGGTTGGCAGCATTACTTGAGTTGCACCCAGTCTACCGGCTTTTCGTGTTATCAGTGAATTACATTGTTGTTTACGGTCCTGTGCTCCTTCTATATATGTTTATTTCTAGGCGCGCACACCACAGCTACAGACAGAAACCTTTGAGAAACTACTTTAGGTCTTTAGAACTAGGAGGTCTTAAATTTCTGGGCGTGTTGGTCCGCATGTCGGGCGACTTCCTTTTTGGATTGCGTGTTTTCGTGCTTTTTGACATTAATATAAGTTTACACTATAAAATAAATAATTCCCGCGCGTAGGTCCGCTGTCGGCGAATTTCTTTAGAATGCAGTTTCCGTTTGCTTAACAAACCATTTCTTGCTTTAAGGTTCTGGTTTCATGCTTTGACCTAAGCAGTTACTCATGTAGCCTGCTCGTAAACTCATTTTGTCTGTATTTTCCAAAGGAATGGCATAATTATCCAGTTGGTTGTACAAACTATGCCTCTAAATTGAAGTCGCACTAATTATTTGCACTAGTTTGAAACTTATTTTATTGATCTTTAAGCTTAGTCAGTTTAATTTAAAGGTTTATAGCGCTGTTCCTTTGGAAATACAGACACAATGAGTTACGAGCCGTGCTTGAAACAATTGAGTAACTGCTTAGGTTCTAAGCATGAACCAGACTTAATGTCAAGAATGGTTGTAGACGGAAACAGCATCCAAGGAAAATTCGCCGACATGCGGACCACGCGCGAATTATTTTCTGTTTGTAAACTATATTAAGTAAAAAAAACGATTTAAAAATTATAGACCTTCCAGGAAATGTGAACCCGGGTACCCAGGTTTGAGTGTCGTATTTACTCCGGACCACTTGCATTCAACTCGGGGCCAAAAAACATTTGAAACGACACTATCTCGAAATTTAATTTTCAACGACTATTTTGGTTTTCTATAATTTTTCTGTTTTTTCGACTTTTTGGTAACTTAAGTGTCGTATTGACTCTCGGAACGGCTTTCATTTCGATTCCGGCCCAAAATTACATAGAAACGACCANAATTAGAACACTGATTACTCACGTTTATGACATTAGGGATTATAAATTAAAAACGGATACAATTAAACTAGATAAAGATCCCACAATATATCCAAACAGGAATCAAACACGCAATAAAAAAGTCACCTTCTTGGTACTTAGCACCTAAAAACGTTATATCGTTACGTTAACCAAATTCCATCTGCACCCAACACTTAAATCTCTTTCCAAAAATTCATAAAAACCTAACATTAACCAATGACCTGTAAATAACTATATTAGACCCTGCACCGCCATACAAACATCTTAAGAATCGCTCCCTAACAAAAGAACTTGCACAAGTTACAGACAAAAACCACGCTCAAAAAGCCACGAAACTCACCACATTAACAAATAATTAAACACTATCAGCCTTAACAGCAATTAATTTCACTCGATATAACTTATCTCTACACATCCATCAAAACAGCAACGAAACACTGATAATATTAGAAGAAAACATGTTTACTAACAATCCAAAACTCGTTAAAATTATAAACTTATTACGCGTTACATTAAAACAAAACTATTTCACTTTCAACAATGATATATATGTTGCGACAGAGACGGGTTGGAAATGGGTCATTCTACTCTGCTGTAATGTCTGAAGTATTCTTACAATCTCTTGAAGACTGTATTTTAACCAAAGATTTACAGAGATGTTAAGGTGATCTGTTTACAAACGTTTATTGTCGACGATATATTTATTCGTTGATTCTGAAGTAAGATAAACCAATAACCTTTTAACCTTCATGACACAGTACATCCAAAAAAATACCATTTTACATTAGAAAAAGAAACAGCGACGGACAACTTAACTACTGGACTAACAATAACGCGAAAGGCATTCAAACTAGGACTTTAGCATTACCAGAAACCAACAGGCAACCGACCACACCAAAATACACGGAACTTCAAACCACCCAATTTGCAACACAAACTAGAGCCTACAGATCCATGATACTTAGACTTCAAACATACCTATGACACTGACAACTACAAAAAAAGGAACTTTAATTACGATATGACGACATAGCAGACAGGAACGGATACACTAGGACCGACACGACAAACTCATCACACAACACAAAACGGAAAAAAAACGGCTCTGCCAACACCACCAACAGCGAGACCAGATACTTAACAGAACAATGGACAGCTTATAACCACGTAGGGAAGAAAACTTAACAGACTTGCAAACTTCTTAAACAAACACCAACTTAACAACAGCCTTTCCAATAACAACAATAATTATAGGTAACAAACTAACACTAACTCCATAACCCAAATAACTCAAATTATAATAACCAAAAGTGGAGTTTTACAAGATAACGTTGCAAGATTTGCCAAACCAAAATTATATAGGTAGAACATATCGTACACTAAACACTAGGTATTAAAGAGCACACGCTCCATTCATAAAAGACTAAACTCAGATTCTAACTTTATGCAACCACCTTCGCACACACGGACACGAACCAGACACAAGTCAAACTCTATGAAACTGCTACACAACAATTCAAAAAGGACTAAATTGACGTTACTTGAAGACTAAGAAATATACAAACACAGAATTACTACAAGGACATTATCAACGAACAAATTACTTATCAATTCGAGACATTATTTTTCGGTACTCAAACCAGCACTGACAAAAAAACGGAAACGGGAAAACCATGGACACCGGTACACATCATAATAAAAGACACAAAGGCATCATAACGCCAGATGGCTCACCCGCACACCTGACTCAAAACCTGACTACTCAGCGTCACGACTTGACTCAGTACACATTCCCTTTATAAACCCCTCCTATCCTTCCTATCTTCAGAGGCTTCGTCGTGCTCATGAGACTTAGAAGTTAATCACTGATTGAACTTTATTAGTTGAGAGCTCGATGTTGCCGGGCCTGCTGATGATGGCGTTATGCGAAAAACCGGTAGGGATATTTATATTACCAACAAGGCAAGTATTCGACGGTAGATGATTCTTCGAGTTATATATATATATAAAGTCTCGCGAACATTTTTTTTTTGGTCATTTAGGGACCTCTGAAACGGATTTGTGGTCGTGGTCTCGACGGTTCGTCCGCCATGGGACGCCTATCCCATTAGCGAATTTTTTCCCAAAAGGAAATTCAGCTTAAATGAGGAAAAGTATAAAATGTACTAAATACAATTAAAATATGTTATTTTTCAAGCGTACCTTCAAACCCGAAGTTGAGAGGATGAGCATTTTCTTACTGATGTCATAAGAATATTTTCGAGGTACCCCATACCTGATGATTATGTTTCTTAATTTATATTGATTAATTTTACAATGGTCCCAAACGTGTAATTAAGTATGCCGTGGCATCAACTTAATTTATTTTTGTTAAGTTTATTAGGTCACTGAACTGACTTAATGTCAAGTCAGTAAGTAACATTTAAACATCAATTCCTGGTAAGTTTTTAGCAACGAAGCAAGGGCATCAAGTTAAGTTTTCATGACATTTAGGACGTTTATTTAGCTACAACAGTCATGTTATATTATATACGAGAATACCAGTATATCGAAGTATTTGCTTAAACCTCTAGACTTCAACAAGGCTCTTGTTGTTAAACTAACACCGATTAGTTAAATTTCAGGATTAGTATCAAGTATTTGTTATTGACCAGATACTCACGTAAGGATGCTTCAAGTAAATCCTTAAGGAGGCTTTAAGTAAGGATTCTTTAAGAATGCCTTAAGGATGGCTTTAAAAGAATTCCATAAGGAGGCTTCACCTGAGAATTCCTTAAGAAGTCCTTAAAGATGCCTTAAGTAAGGATTCCTTAAGAAGGCCTTAAGAGTACCTTAGGTAAGAATTCCTTAAGGAGACTTTAAGTAAGGATTCTTTAAGAAGGCCTTAAGGGTGCCTTTAAAAGAATTCCTTAAGGAGGCTTCAACTGAGAATTCCTTAAGAAGTCCTTAAGGATGCCTTATGTAAGGATTCCGTCAGAAGGCCTTAAGGGTACCTTAATTAAGAATTCCTTAAGAAGATTTTAAGTAAGGATTCTTTTAGAAGGCCTTAAGGATGCCTTAAAAAGAATTCCTTAAGGAGGCTTCAACTGAAAATTCCTTAAGAAGTCCTTAAGGATGCCTTAAGTAGGGATTCCGTAAGAAGGCCTTAAGGGTACCTTAATTAAGTATTTCTTAAGGAGACTTTAAGTAAGAATTCCTTAAGGAGGCTTTAAGTAAGGCTTTCTTAAAAAGGCATTAAGTAAGGATTCTTTAAGGAGCCCTTAAGGATTCTATTAGAGATCCTATAGGTCCTTTAAATGAATCCTTAAGGGGGTAAAAATTTTAAGTTTGTTTAAGAGACTCTTAAGAAGACTTAACGACTTCCTTAACAAGAACTTAAGACTTGCCTACGGGGACCTGAAACCTTTCTTAAGTAGATCTTGAGGCTTTCTTACGGAAACATTGAAGCTCCTTTAAGAAGACCTCAAAGATTCCTTAACCAGACCTTAAGGTTTCTTTGAGGGTTCCTTAAGGAGACCTTAAGCCTTTTCTAAGGGATCCTTTTATTTCCTAAAGATGACACGAATTTAAGGCTAGTGGTAGGACTTAAGAAAGTCCCACGGCTCCCTCTAAAGCTCTTTATAGGTAACTTAAGAAATAGGTAAGAAAAACAAATGTCAGACAAAGAAGAAGCGCAAGTGAAGTACACAGTATTAATAAAACACCGAAATCTCTCCACATATAATATTTATTGACAGAGCCAGCTTTCAACCTTTCGGTCATCATCAGTGCCGGCGAACGATGTATAAAGGTAGTAAGGAGTCACTTGTTAGCTTTGACAAATCGGATTTGTCAAAGCTAACAAGTGACTCAATAAATATTATATGTGGAGAGACTTGGGTGTTTTATTAAAAACAAATGTCATAGCTTAACTAATATTTTAAATATTATATGAAGAAGTTTTCTCGTTAAGTACATCGATGATGTTATGCTTCTCTAGAGTGTTATTTATTTCACTTTTAAATAGCTGAACAGTTTATAATTATTATAACAGTTTATTTTATATTTAGAGAAAGCTGTCGGACTGATCTCAACAACCTAAAGACAATAACCTTGTCGAAAACCCTAAAGGGCAGAAACTTGTATCAAACTAATTACTTTTCTTAGCTCGCTCATCTCTCATGGGACGATACTTGCTTTTTTCAACTCATGTATATATGTCTATCAATAACAAGTTAGCTACACAAGTGATGCAAAGTTAGTAAATTTATTTAAAACAAAATAACACCTAGTAAACAAGTATTTATAAGAAATAAATTTTGCGCTCTTAAATTTGAATTAACATTTGGCGTATACAACTACATAATAAAGATGATAACCATTATAAGGGTTTTAGCTTTTCCAAGCGTTTTCCTAAAACAGAGAAAACTCGGTTATTCTTCACTTAAAAATCAAATGACATTTATTTAGTGTAATTTATATACGAATGAATTCGTTATAATATAGTTTTATATTATAATCAATGACTCAGCAAATTTTATTAATACTTTAAACAAAATATCAAACCACTTCAATAAAGTATTTGAACGAAAATTTCGAATTCCTATTTAATGGTTGTCATACATAAGGTTGTGCATACGGATTTATTTGACTGTGTCACGTGCTATTTGTTTGACTCTTTATCAGGTTTAATTGTAACCTTTTAGTTT
Organism: Microvelia longipes; assembly: GCA_018340805.1. Taxonomy (NCBI): domain Eukaryota; kingdom Metazoa; phylum Arthropoda; class Insecta; order Hemiptera; family Veliidae; genus Microvelia; species Microvelia longipes. The sequence goes on along the minus strand of JACMZG010000022.1, from coordinate 39,205,641 downwards.
TGTAACCTTTTTAACAAATTTATTTAACCTTTCTACTTTGTTAAAATGGTTTTATCTCGGAATTTGTTAAAAAATACAAATAAAGTCAAAGATATTAAGTTAGATTGCAATTAAATTTAATTTAAGTTTTGAATTAAAGTAGAGTATATTCTATAATAGGAGGGGAAACATTGTGTTAGGCCAAGAGTAAGAAGATTAGCTAGAAATAGAAACTATCTCCATTTACCTCTTTTAGTGACACTTAAACCAATTTAAGAGAATTATTGTTTCTAATGGTCAAAGTAAGGAGTCTTTGCAAGGGCCTAAAGTCCTTATACCACTGTCATCGCCAGTTCGCCTTACTTCATTTTATTCATTCGCTACATAACTATTCGCCAGTTAGCCATTCTTCTTTTCAGCCATTCGCCAGTTCACCATACTTCTTCTTAGCCGTTCCCACATAAACATTTGCAAGATAGTCATATTAGCCTTTTGCCTTCAAAATTTACCAGTTTACACAGTTCAGTCAGTCTTAAGTCAGCATTAGTAGGCCCTATTAGTCAGTCTTATTAAAAAATGTAAGTGGTGTAATGATCCATTTCTAAGTTCTGACATCTACCACAACTAATAACCTCAAATTTCACCACAACCGAGGCTAGCATAGATTTTGAGAAATCTAAAGGGCACGCGTCTTTTTGATTTTTCAGATATCAAGAGGAAAGCAAAATTCAGTTTTTGACAGATGGGTATAGAATTTAGTTAGCCAATAAAATTTGGCTAACATTATGATCAAAATTTCATCAAATAGAGATGCCTAATTCAACTAGGGTGCGAATCCAAGTTGGGACGTCATCAGTTTTACTGATTTTGATAAAAAAGTTTTCCATAAGTTTTTTGGACTTTATTTTATTTTGCTTATTTTCAGGCTTTGCTTCAATATGTTTCTAGCGTAAAACAAAAATTTACTCACAAACAAATCCTCTTTGTGTATTACACTAACATTATATATTTTGAGAGATAAAAGAATAAATTTCAATACAAATACATATTTTCTTTCAAATCGATACATATTTCCTTCTAAACGGATACATATTTCCCGCAATGTAATTTTCTTATGTATTAGGATAGATAATATAACGTCCCTATTTACTTTATATCATCATTTCAAGTAAATTATTATGGGAGACTGTTATTTTGTAAGGAAAAACTGTATTTTGTAAGGGAAACTAAGGCGGAAGGGTTTATTTCGATATTACATTAGAAAAATGATATTTATACAGAGTAAAGAGTTCTCTATGTTTACTAAATAGTTCATAAATATAAATAGATAATTTAGAAAATTGCTTTTCTGTTTTTGTTCCTTGTGTCGAACAACTCATAGTTCCGTAACCAACAGACAAAATAATAAATATTAAATATTTATGCCAGCAAAGAAAAATTCCGGCGTGTAGTCCCACATGTTGTGCGAATGCCATTTGAAACGCGTGCTTCTGCGTTTCACGATATATTTCTTGCTTCATAAACTAATGCAGCTGCATTTCTATTAGCTACTCAGTTGTTTTCGATTTATTTAAATGAAACGAGCAAAAATATAGGTTTTACAAAACTATAGTTATATTCTCAAAATCTGATGTACAGAGCAATATTTATACAAATTTAAAGACCAGTTCATCGAAATTTTTAAATCTATTAGGGCAATTTCTTTGGAAATATTGGAAAAAATTGTAACCAAGTTTTGTCTTGTACAAAGTAACAAAGAAACAAGTTACATGTAATGACAATGTAACATGTATCAAGTAACACGTAAGGTGTAACAAGTATCATGTAACAAGTAACATGTAACAAGTAACATGTAACTAGTAACATGTAACTAGTAACATGTAACATGTAAAAAGTAACATGTAACAAGTAACATGTAACAAGTAACATGTAACAAATAACATTTCGTTATGTTTTCAAAATAAAAAAAAATTAAAACATGTTACAAGTAACATGTAACATGAAACAAGTAACATGTAACAAGTAACATGTTACAAGTAATATGTAACAAGAGATTTCAACTCCAACTTATTGAACTTTGTGCTTAAAGTATTACAATAGGTCCTTATAAGTACTTGTAACAATATTTTAATAAAGCTCGGATAATTCAGGTTAAATATTGGTTTCAGACTTTTAATAAGAATACAATACTTTTTATATACCTACGGTATATATGAAGAAAGAAAAAAATAAAATTCAGAAGTCGGCTGTAAGTTCCTAAAGTTGAAACTCCTATAAACTATTAAGCCGGCTAAATGCCTTTGTTAATTAATAAGTTTTTAAAAAAGTTAATTCATGAGACTTTTTTAAGCAATATTTTGCAAATTTTAGTTTAATTTTATGTTCTCAAATTAATTTTAAAAGTATTTAATTCTTACACATGTTGCATCAATTAAAGTTAGTTTATGAAATTCCTCACATAAAATAATTATGGCGCGGTGGTCAGCATATCGGGCTAATTTCTCTTTGGTATGCGTGATAATATGCTTAAAGATTAATTTGTTGCTTAAGGTTTCAAGTAAAACTTGTTGAACCTAGTTAGAAATCTCTAGCATAAATACACTGGGGGCAACGATGATAACAAACACACATAAAGACAGAAAACTTTGTAAAAAACCACTCTGGAGGTCTTAAAATACCTGAGGAAATGTAAAATGAAAATTTGGTTGGCGGTATGTTGAAGAATCCCTAAAACTTGAACAAGATAAGATGTGACATTGCTTTAGATAAAGATGGGAGTTTCAAAGAACTTTTTGATAAGTTTCAAAAGCTTAAAGTATCGACCTATCAATAATATACATGTTCAACGATATCTCTTACTATTTAAAGTGAATGAAAGAACACACAAGCAACATTTCGAGTTATTTTTCTTTAATAATTCCTCATAACTCCATTGTGATTATCTGTAGACATATGTTAAGAAATGTGTCAATTCATCCTTCCGAGCTTTATTGTATTTAGAGACGGCAGATTGTTGATTAACTCTTAGATACCTCTTAATCTCCTATAGAGGCGAAAACCACTTCTAGCATCTTAAAACCTTTATACACTTCAAAAGTTTTCAAACAAACACTTTATATATGTCAATCAATATTTTCATTGTTAAGTGATATCATTCTAATGTTTTTTATTTAAGTTTAATTTCTGTTAATTATCCCTTGTGTTCTTATAAGTTTTACGTCGATTAAAGTTTAATAATAAAAACTATTAATCGATATATATAATAACATAAATATATTTACACTTACAATTGTTTAAAACTACAGTTTGAGAAGTATATTATTGCTTTTACTTTATTGGCTGGATTCAACAAATAGGATCTCTGGTTAGACTCGTTTTATTTTCAAAATATTTGTAATTTAGTTTTAAAATGTACGTATGTCAACGTATAAATTAAAATCTTCATTAATAAATTGTTGATTTTTTTATGTAGAATAATACTTAATAATTGCAGTCATACAATTTTATACAAAACTTATCTAATTTAAACGTGTATTTATTTTATTCTATATTCTAAACAAACGAACACATACACGTGTAATAAGTGTAGCAGATTAGGTACTTGAAGTTTCTAAGCATTAACTTAGAAATAAAGTTAAATTGAGATTTTAACCTTCGAGTGATAAAAACTTTTAAATGGACTTCTTAATTGCTGACAACATATTTATATAATGCGATAAATACAGGGCGATTATAATTGTATTAAAATTAGAAGCGGTTTTATTCTTATAATAAATTTAGGTTATGTTATTGAAGCCTGTATTTTATAAGTAAAGTGTGTTTTAATAATAAACGCTTTTAGATTTTAGGGAAACTCTAACAGAGAATAACGCTTACAACGTTTTTCTGATGATGGAAGTTAGTAGCGGTAGTCCCCATGCCGGGCGAATTTCCTTTGGCATGTTTCCGCTTATAACAATCCATTTTTTTCTTAAAATTCCAGTACGTGCTTCATTACTTGAGCAAACCAATTATCAAGGACTACTCGTAACTCATTTTTTCTGTATTTTATAAAGAAAATGCACTCCTTACCGGTTTTATTCAATTCAGAACCCCAAAAAACATAGATAAAACACCCTACTCAAAATTAAATTTTCACGGATCGTAATTTTTATTTCATGGTTTTTTCAACTTTTTGGTCACTTTAGAGTAGTTGTATAGACTTTAGAACGGTTTTATTCGGTTAGTTAGTTAAGATTAACATATGTGCTAAGTTTCATATCATTATCAGCATTAGTTTATTTTTTATCAAATGACTTGTTTGCGTTTTTTAAAAACTTATAAAGTATCAGAAAATAATTTAATTCGATTGAAATTCAGTACAAGCAGACACGTAATAATACAAAAGTTTTATTCCAATAAGACAAGTATATCTATGATTTTTGTTGGCTGAGAATCAAAAGGATGCATTTACTATCCGAGGACGAGCGATGCTAGTCCGAACACATGCTGCAGTATACATTCGGCAAATTGTATATTTTTAAAGACGAGCGAATCGAGTCCGAAGCAAGAAGAATAAGCATAGTGAATCAGATGTGATGAGGAAAAGTTCCCAGCTATGTACATGATTGTTAAACAATATAATAGTTATTTATGCACCAAGGGAGTAAAGAATGCTATTATTTCCTTGAGCAGTTAGTTGGTTCCTAAGGCGTAAGCCAAGGGAACCAAAATTTAAACTCCCGAGGCGAAAGCCGAGGGATATTATTTGTTTTAATTCCCGAAGCAAAGCCGAGGTAGTTATGACTATTAACTCCCGAGGCGAAGCCGAAGGAGGTAATTGCGAGGGGGAAAATAGCATTTTACTCCCAAGGTGCATACAAGATTTTATCTCCAAACGTTGATTTTATTTTAACATGTTTGGTTGTATTTTATACTTATTTTTTTTGGGTCGGACCACCTTATAAATTTAGGGGGGCTGCCACCAAAAAAAAAAAAAAAAAAAAAAATATTGCTCTAAACAACTTCTTTTGACCTGAAACGGATTTTGAACCAATAAAAAAAATTCAGTCGGTGTCCCTTATAAATTTTGCCAAAAAACCCCCGGGAAAATTGCAAAAAATTGATCGGCACCTATATAAATTTAAAGAATACCACTCCCCTAAATTGGTATAATTGGCTCTTTTACCCAATAATAGGAAACCTTTTTCACTCCCAAAGGAGAAAAAGTTACTTTTTCTCCCTTGGGAGTAAAAAATGCTTCTTTACTCCCTAATAACTAGTTAATAAACTTAACTTAATACGCCGTCTGGAAATAAAGGTATTTTATTTGAATTATTACAAAGGTATAGTAGTTATGGTCGCGATACACACTCAGCTCCTTAGGTCTGCTAAGCACTGGCCGGTATCTGAGCTAATTGGCATATATTTAAAGTTTTAAGTTTGATGATTTAAAATTACTAAATAATAATAATTAAGTAAATCTTCTTGAATGGCCAATCCTATGATTGACTTGTTGCAGCTCTCCAATCATCTCTGCTCTGAGATAATATCAAATCATAATATGATTGGCTGAGTACAACGTCCTTATTCCTAGTTATAAACTCTAGTCGCTGCCTTCCTCTACTACTTTGTCTTTCTATCATTACTTCGAGTAACGTTTTTAGTTCTTTGTGACCAAGTATGTGGCCAATCCAGCATTTTCCGGGAACTACAAGAAAAAGAAGTAAATCTTACCCCACAGGTTTAGTGCCTTAACATTTGCTCTATTGTGCTTTTTACGAATTAATACTGCTATAAATCTTTCACATAAGCGACTTAAAAATGTATAATTATTACTTACAAAAAAAAATTATTTCCTTTTTTTTTCATTCTCATTAAAATTAAGCATCCCGGAGGAGGAAAATGTAAATAATTGTATTACATAAAAATTATGAAGTTTTAAAACAACAGCACCCGCCCCCGGAAGAAGTCTGCCCTCAGGTGCATGAGAGAGCATATTAACCTTGCTCTTGTCTGTAGGAGGGTAAAAGGTTTTTGCCTCTCTCGAGAATTCATAAAATATAATATATTTACTTTTCAAGTTAAAACAAAGATCATTAAAAGGCAGATTTGACTCAATTTTTTTTACGATTAAATTTTAGTGATATCATATCACTATAAGATTATAAAACACCACAAGATGTGAAAACACCACAAGATGTGATTTCTAAGGGTTATTACAATAATTAACTAATAATTAAAGTTTAGTCTAGTTTTATGTTTACTTTGTTCAAACATGAATCTAAAACAGAACACTACAGTAAAACAAAGGTGGAAATTTTCTTTGAAAAAATCGTCGTTAATGCGACAGGCGTCATGTCGGGAGTGGAACCTCGAACCATCAACAACCATCGTTGTTGATGGTTGTTGATAACAAAAATCAAATCAACCATAACAAAATCCATTTCGTAGGTACCTAACAACGAAAAACATACATACATATATATATATATATATATATATATATATATATATATATATATATATATATATAATATATAGCTAACCGGGTTTATGACTAACTAAGCCCAACTACAGCGGTAGACTCATTGTTTTATAAAGTTGCAACTCTCTAGCATAAATACACTAGGAGCTATAATGATTCCACACACGGACACACATACAGACAAACAATTTAGTGACAAGCACTCAGAAGGCCTTAAAACCACTTGAAACCGATGATTCCATAGACATTCCGCATTCGAATTTTTTTTTGCAAACACAATACTTTTCGTATACATCTACGGTATAAATGAGTAAAGCAAAAACTCAAATCAACATAAAATAAATTTTCGGTTAGTAATATTCAGTATTAAGTTCGGCAAGACGTTCTTGTTTCACGAAATGAGCATTTATTCAGATCGGAATAAAATAGTACAGAAACAATTAAATAAAGAACAGAATCCTATTGTTTACAAAACATAATGCATCCTTACTCGTTGATCGCCCTTCTACTATATCTCCTAATTGTAACAGGCGTTGCCCTTGCAGGTAATTAAATACGTCATAGTTTTCTTCTCGATCTTGGAATTTGAAGAAAGAGATGGGGGGGATTTAAACCCCTTGTCATCTCATTTTCAATGAGAAGACGTATAGAAAACGACATAGATTTCTCGGACTTTACTATGACCCTACTTAATTTTAATAAATCTCTTATTTAAGTTCATTTCTCTATTGCAGACTTTTCATTAAGTATAAAGATGGAAAAAGAAGTCTTTCTCTTTCACTTTGTATAATGATAAAATTATTATAATACCAGTTATTTTTCTCTCTTTATTTTCCTCTAGTTTTCTTCACCCCGATATTTTCCTGCTCATTGAATTAAATGTAAGAATTATTATAATTTATTTCGGTCCCCATTTCTTTTTTGTCTTTGCTGCATTTAAAAAATTCAAGTCTGGTTGTGATCCGATATACCTGCGTTATTCTTCCAGCAGCTTAATTGGGAAATTAACTTTCCTATTCAAACTACGAATTCTGTCATTTCCACACAACAAAGTCTACATTTAAATAGCAATTTAAATTAAATTATTTATTTTTCTTTAAAATTCAAAAAAATAACATAGCGCAACGTGGTCCGCACATTTTTTACTTAAAAGTCAAAAATATAAACTGCGAAACTAAGTCAACAATAAAGATACATAACTAGAGGAGGCATAGGCTATCTAAGTACATTGAAGATTAAAATATCTGTTTAGGACTTTCAGGGGCTCTGTGTAACCTTATTAAAACCTCTTATACGAGTAGGTTAAGGTATTAATAAAATCAACTGTCTGCATTCCACACATTGTTTGTGTTTTATGTATTATAAACGTTCTATTATATAAGTTACTGTAATAAACGCTCTATTATATAAGTTACTGTGGTTTTGTATTATAAACGTTCTATTATATAAGTTACTGTAGTTTTGTATTATAAACGTTCTATTATATAAGTTACTGTAGTTTTGTATTATAAACGTTCTATTATATAAGTTACTGTAGTTTTGTATTATAAACGTTCTATTAATAAAGTTACTGTAGTTTTGTATTATAAACGTTCTAGTTATGTAGTTTTGTATTATAAACGTTCTATTATATAAGTTAAATGTAGTTTTGTATTATAACATTACATAAGTTACTGTAGTTTTGTATTATAAACGTTCTATTATATAAGTTACTGTAGTATTGAAATATAAACTTTCTATTGCATAAGATACTGTAGTTTTATATTATAAATGTTCTATTGCATAAGATACTGTAGTTTTATATTATAAATGTTCTATTACATAAGTTACTGTAGTTTTGTATTATAAACGTTCTATTACATAAGATACTGTAGTTTTATATTATAAACGTTCTATTACATAAGATACTGTAGTTTTATATTATAAACGTTCTATTACATAAGTTACTGTAGTTTTGTATTATAAACGTTCTATTTCTAAACCGGTCCGAAGTCAATACAACCACTCTAAGTGACCAAAAAGTCGAAAAAACATTAAATAATTAACGAATACCAAGATTACGTTGGATGAAAATTAAATTTCGAGTAGGGTGTCGTTTTTCATGTTTTTTGGGTCTCTGAGTTTAATGGCAGTGGTCCGGAATCAAACGATCACTCAAAACTCAGGGTACCTGGGTTTCAAATCCTGGTAGGGACGATAATTTTTATCGTTTTTTTTACTTAATATAAGTTTACAACTATAAATAATTCTGGCGCCGTGGTCCACTGTCGGGCGAATTTCATTCAGAATGCGTGTTTCCGTGCTTAACAACCCATTTTTTGCTTAAGGTTTCGGTTCATGCTTTAGAATCTAAGCAGTTTCTCAATGGTCAAGCACTGCTCGTAACTCATTTTGTTTGTATTTTTCAAAGGAAATGCGCTAAAACCTTTAAGATAACTGACTAAGCTCTAGATAAGTAACTAAGCTTAAAACTAGATCAAATAATAGTGCGTACACCTAATTTTTTGATACATAGTTTTTTATAACCAACTGGATAATTATGCGCATTTCATTTGAAAAATACAGACAAAATGAGATCATAACTGGCATGACATGCTCAGCTTTAAGTCATTACCAAAGTACAAAATTACAGATTTTACTGAAGAACTACAAGACTCAATTCAAATAAACATGGAGTCTATTGGTTGACATATTATAAACAAGGAGGTTTTTGTCGGGGCAAGTTTAGCATTTATGGAGGCACTAACCTACCGCCTACCTTTAATATTAAAATTCATAAAAAATACAAACACGACTCTCCTCATAGGTTGTTACTCAACTCTGTATACTTTTATCTTTTATTTAAACAGCTTTTTTTTGTTTTGTTGCCCTAAAAAGTATTTTGAATAAAAAGTTGCAACTAATTCAGCATTTTTTCCCATCTGGAAGTTTTATATGAAAAAGCTGTGAATACGTTTTCGTTTGTTTTTTGTTCGCTTTTTCTTCGTGTATTATATAAAAGTTTAGTTTTTTTTATCTTTTTTCACTGTTTTGCATTTTATTTATTCATCTAACTGTGAATTGTTAATACTAGAAATTAGGAAATAAAAATAAATTATGAATATATTAAAGCAAATGCTTCAAAGTAAAAAATATCGTCACTACAAACATCAATCAATAACGAAAAAAATATTTAAATAAATAAATGGTTAAATATATTTTCTTTGAACTATTCGTCATTTGAATTGACACAAAAACATTTGTGTTTTAGTCAAAAAGAGGAAAATTATTGTCATAGGAAAATAACTTAAACCCACATTTTGCATTATGTCCACGTCTTCGCGCTCAAAAAACCTAAAAATTTATAAATACAATTAATGCCAGTTCGTATATTGTATACGAACCTGCACAAATAGATGTGCAGGTTATATGCAATTTTTTTAGTAAAAATTGCTACTGACGAAACGGCTTAAAGTATTAAAATGATACTTAGTGCTATATTAAAGTCATTAAAGAAAAATAATTTTAAGGAAATCAAACATGAGTTCCATTTTAAATAAATTAAAATTTAAAAAATCAGATACGGGGTACCTTGGAACTTTTCCTCATGACATCGGATTCTCTACGCTCATCATTGCTACTTTGGACTCGCTTGGATCATTCTCAGGATATACAACTCGCCAAATTTTTACTGTAACACGTCTTCGAACCTGCTTTGCTCGTCCTCAGATAGTAAATACATCCGTTTCATTCTCAGTTGTCACCTATATAGCACTAACCAAGCTCAATGCTGCTTAACGTTTTATACAACACTCTTAGATATACTAGTCATATTAAAATAAAACTTAGTGTACTCCTTCATTTCGTTAAGGTATATATTTGTTCTAAATTTCAACACAATAAGATTATTTTCTGATTTTTTACAATTTTTTTTAAAAACATACGCAAGTCATTGAATAAAAATAGAACTAATGCTGATAATGAGATGAAACATGGCACAAATGTTAGTCTTATACATGGCTACGTGCGTGACAAATCTGACATTGGTCCGCGATAGTCATTATTGCGGGTGTCATTAATGACATAAAAAAATATTTTCCGAATAGCAAAACTACAGCAGTAGACTGATTTTTGTACAAAGTTGCAAGTCTATAGCATAAATAAACTACTCCTAAGATAATAACAGACACACACATACACAGACAACTTTATGAAAGCCACTCAGGAGGACTTAAAACACCTAAAACGTATTATCCCGGTAACATCCCGGTATAATCCCGGTAACATCCCGGTTTGGGATTTTTTTGCAAACACAATACTTTTCCTATATACCTGCGTATAAATGAGGAAAAGTAATCACAATATGAATTGTCATTAAAAGTGAAATACTATCACAACCTAAAACATTCTAGTATATGAACATTGTTTAAACAAAAAGGATTTATTTTACAAATGCATTTAAAAATGTATTGTTTTTAAATGAATTGTTTATACATTGTGTTTGTTAACACATCGGAAACTACGCATTATTAAACAAATTATTTTATATATTTATTTAAAAAGTAATAAATACGTAATAAATATTTCATTAATTTTGTTTTTATTTTTACCTGACCAATACCTCATAAAATAATCTTGTTTAATTTTGGGAAATGCAAGATATAAATAAATTAAATTAATTTTATATTCTTTTTATCCTTTAATATGGAAATATTTGTTGCACATTGTTACAAATTCACCAAAAACATATAAATATAGAGTACAAAACAAAATAGTTTTATAACTTTTTAACCCCTGAAACTCTAGGAAAATAGAGCACAATTGTAGCGAGGGGAATTTTGTAAAAAAAAGCTGTATCAAGTTATACAGGACTGGGTAGGGGGTTATATAGTACTAGAGGGAGAGTTATGTTGTAAAATTCGTACGATAAACTTGAGAGATGGTTGCGAAAAAATGATAAAATTTTTTAGGTCTCTTATTTGGTATAAAAATTTTTTTAAAACATTCTCTAGGGTTTTTAAATTTACCATTACTTCTTTTTTCTTATTTTAACATCAAAATTTGTAAAAATTGGAATGTGGCTCGATTAAAATGGTTATTATCAATATATGTTTGTATAATATTTTGTCAATTAAACGATCATTTTTGTTTCGATACATTGAATTTGTCATCTTCCCCCAATATCCTGTATGTTTGTTAAATTTAACTAACTTAACTAATAGTTATGTTTAACTAACTTAACTATTAGTTAAGTTTAACTAACTCAATTAATAGTTAAGTTTAACTAACTCAACTAATAGTTAAGTTTAACTAACTTAACTAATAGTTAAGTTTAACTAACTTAACTAATAGTTATGTTTAACTAACTTAACTATTAGTTAAGTTTAACTAACTCAATTAATAGTAAAGTTTAACTAACTCAACTAATAGTCAAGTTTAACTAACTTAACTAATAGTTAAGTTTAACTAACTCAACTAATAATTAAGTTAGTTTTATACCTTTATTATAATATATTATTATTGTTGCGTTATAAAAATATAACATATTTTTCTACACTACTTCCTCTGTTTGTGTCCGTAATATAATGTTACATTAAAAATTGGGCACTAATCTGAAAAAAATTAAATATAATTTTCAATAAGTTTAATGGATGCCGGTAAAGTTTAAGAGGAAACAAAATTTGTATGTAATTCAAACCCTCAACATTTTTTTGTGAAGAAAGACAAATAAGATGGTTTGCTTGATAATGCTCTGTGTTAAGAGTGAAATATTGCAATAAATAATTAAAAATCCCTGGTGTCTCATTAATGCCCAATTTCTAATGTCACATATTTTTCTTCTTGGTTATTTTAAGTCATTGTACCATTTTTATTTATTTTCAGAAATTTATGAAAAATGTTTTATAAATAAAAATACATGTTATCAATATTATATTTATTTTACATATTTTCACATAAACCCCTGCTTTACCCGACTAGCAGTTTTTGAGTGGCTTTTCCTTTCTTTGCTTACAACGTAGTTATTTTATAAAGCATTATGTCTTTGCTCTAAAAATTCGAAACTACTTTTTAATGGAACCTGAAATATCAATATCAGACATTTTTAAAACCTCTTGAATGGCTGTTACAAAGTTGTTTGTCAGCATGTGAGTGTGTGTGCGTCTGTTATCATCGTAGAATGCTAAAACTTACAAAAATAATCTTTGGGTTTAGTTGTGCTCTCTGAAAAATAATTTTATATTCGATTGATACGTGTGTATATATCACAGACAGATATGATAAAATTGGCTCGTACCGAACTACGGCGAGGTAATCAGGCTCACGAAGCAGAAAGAAATCGAAGTGGCTACTTACGGTTGAAGGTATTCCAAAACCGGTTTCAGCTTAATCAGACAATTTTAAGTGGCGTAATCGGCAAATAACTTAATAATAACGTCATTACCAATGAGTGAAAAGAAGATTTTTTTTGTTATATTCTTGGATATGAAAATTGGTCAACGCTAAGTATATCTTGTAGTGCAACGGCGATCTAAGCAGGTCCGTAAAGCGGAATGGCCGCAAAATCGTCATTCCATTGGTTATTCAATTTGTGTGGTTGTAGCCATTTTAAATGGATTAGGAAATGTCTCGGCTTAATCAGACCATGTTAAGCGGCGTTATCAGCGAAAAACTTACTTATGACGTCATTACTAATGAGTAATAAGAAGGTTTTATTAGTTATATTATGGGATATGACAATAGATCAACGCTGTATACTTCTTGTTGTACATGTATACAATTCAAGATATACAGGGTTTTTCATATAAAGTGTCCACTAAAACAGGAGGCGATAGTACTCCTTAAAAGGAACAAAAAATGACCTATTATATAAACCCCGATCTCCAACCATTTTCCCACTATTTAATATTTTATCCAAGGTCAAATTTAATATTTTAAAAAAATATTCGACCTCACATCATAAAATTGTTAATAGCGTTTAAACTGTTCAAGGTAGAAAGGCGAATTTGGTCTCGTTAGAAAGCTGAGTAAATTTCCTAAAGGACAATTTACTAACTATGTCAAATATTTTGGAACTACTGCGTAAAAATTTGCATAAAAAATGATTTTATGAAAAAATTGAATTTTATGGGAATTTTTATGGTAGGACATTAGAGGAAATAAGAGATGAGCAAAAGTTTAGCCAAGAACGGAAAAAACTTCTCTGATGATTGCCCTTTAAGAAATATATTCGGAGAACAAGCAAAGTGTGTCTAAGATGGTGAGGAGGAGCATAGCAAGTGTGATAAGTCAGGGAAAAATTTCGACAAATCCTCCTCCCAAGTTTTATATTTCCTAGGTCGGGCTAGAAAGGAAACTTTCACCCCAAACAACTTTTTATCTGAGTTGTTTATGGTTGATGTAATTTTGGCACGTGTTGGTCCACGTGGACTTACCTGGAGTATAAGGGGAAGGTCGTTAAGGATAAGTTAAGAGGGTGCAACTAAAATTAAGCCTGGGCATACTCTCATGAGCCTCGTAAAGTAACAAGTTTTTACTGCCATAGTCGGAAGGTTGCTGGGGTTTACCAGTTTTTAGTAATACTTTCAGAACCCCGTAAAATAACCTAGTAAACATATAGATGAAAATAAATATAAATCATTACCAATATGAGTGGATTAGACGACACAGACTCATTAATATCAAGTCATCTTTACTATCAATAACTAATCTTTATTCATTAATATTTACTCAATAAATAATCTTTTCTTAAATAATATTCCAATCAATATAACAGTAATAAGTAGCTCCAGTAGGATATCAGCAGAAGCTGACCCTGCTATCTAGACAATCCGGGTTTGACCACGGTCGGGGCCTTTACACGGGCGTCCGTAGGGAGGTCATACGGGTCACTTGACACCCCCCCCCCCTCCCCGGAAAACCAGGAAAGTTAGATTGAACCACACTGCAAATTATTAAAAAATTTAATAGTTATTTTTATTTATTTTATTTTTTTACCCTTGAACCCGTAGGGGCATTTTAGCGTATCTACTCTTCTAAATGCAACTCTACTGAAAACTGCAACTCTGTGTGCAGTTTATGCACACACTGCTTCAGGGAAGATCTCGGTACTTCTACTCTCCATTTTATGGAACTGCATCAGTGATCAGGTTCATAACTTGTCTGGTATATTTTCTCCTGACCCACTTGCTAATCGGATCTCATTATCCTCACAATCAATAAAATATTACATAATTTGATTTAATGAGTTCAAATTTAGTTGAGCAAATTCCCCCCAACTCCTGTGATTTACTCAACTCCTATATCTGACTTTTGTCAAAGGGTGCTGAAAACTAAACCCGCAGCACATTATCAATGACTGAACTTGGCAGCTTTGACCTCCCCCTGAAAAAAATTCTGCGGACACCCATGAACCTTTAGGATCAACCTTCTTTATGTTTTTTGGTAGGCTTCTAGTAAAGCTTTTATTCAATAAGCATTATTTATATTCAAAAGTAAGAAATATGAAAAAGAACACGATATGTATATTTTTATAAAAGGTATAAATTTCAAGTCCTCTCCGTGATTTATTGTAAGTTAAGAGATTAGTTGTGTAAGCCGACGTATGGGGGGGGGGGGTACGTGCCGTTGGGTACAGCACTGCGTATGCGTTGTGGCAGTCACGAGGGGAGAGGAACGAGGGTCCATTCATATTTATATGTAAGCTGAGAAGTGGCAGTTGTATGGTACTCCTACAGCTCCTTACCGTGCTCCACCAGATGGGTTCTTATAAACCCTGCTTTACACAGTCTGCTTCTTTGCTTCAATTAAATGTTAAGTGGAAGTATTGACTTGTTCTCCTTAAAAAAAAGCTCAGAATAAACCAGAAATATACTAGTTCGACGTTAAATAATATCTGACTCGATAAGTACATTTGAATGTAAGAATAAGATTAAAAAGGTTAGATAAATGAAAATGCACACTCTTAAACAAAATTTCTGGCACGGAGGTCCGCATACAAGGCGATTTTTTTTTTAAATGCGTGTTTCCATGCTCGACAATCCAATTCTTGCTGTATCCTATGCTTAGCAATCGATTTCTGGTTTTCGCCTCATAACCTTGGTGCCAAAATTTTTTTAAGATGTCAACTTCATTTATCTAACTTTCTTAATCTTATTCTTACGTTACGTTCTACAACAGATACTCAATTGTAAAGCACTAGTCGTTACGAGATTTACTTTTTCTCATTTATAACGTAGGTATATAGGAAAAATATTGTGTTTGGAAGAAAATCTTAAACCGGGATAAAACCGGAATTCTCCGTTTTAGGTTTTTAAAGACCTCCTGAATGGTTTTCACAAAGTTGTCTGTCTGAATGTGTGTAAGAGTGTGTGTTTCTGTTATCATTGTAGCTCCTAGTGTATTTATGCTAGAGAGTTGAAACTTCATACAAAAATTAGTCAACCGGTGTAGTTGTGCTGTTTAACAATATTTTATTACGTCACTAACCCGCAATTAATTACTCTCTACGTAAATTTTAAAAAAAATCATAAATCGCGAAAAAATTGCGATCAGATTGAGATTTAGTACGCATGCAGCTATATATAATACTAACATATGTGCTAAGTGTCATCTTATTATCAGTATTAGTTCAAATTTGATGGAATGACTTGTGTACGTTTTAAAAAAAATCAGAAGATGATTTAATGAAGTTGAAATTTGGTACAAGTGTATACCTTTACTAGTAGTAATATGGGGGGGGGGATTGGTAGTAACAACCAGGCAAGTAGGCAATGTTCACGTTATTGGTCCCTTTTTGCCAGCTCCCTAAGATAGTGTTCTACTCCTTTTAATTTCATGTGTAGGTATATTTTATCTCTAGACAAAAAGCCCGTGAATTTCAATGGTTCCTCTCTCATGCTTTTTTAAGCAATCATACATATTTTCACTAACTCATATAGTCTAGTTAAAACTAGGAACAACAAGTGCCCTCGCTGTTAAACTAAACCCCCATACTCTTTAAACTACAAGGCCGACACAATATAGCATTATAATGAATCTACTATGAGGGTCCTAAATTTTGCCTATACCCAGTTTCATTTAGGGTAAGGGATCTTACGAGTACCTGACAACGCAGACCACCGGCTTTACGTCCCTTCTGAAGGACATTGTACGCAAAATTTTTATCCTTCTCATAAAAATCCCAGAGACCCGTGCTGGGATTGAACCCATGACTAAATAAACTCGGAAGTTTAAAATCCTAAAATCCATTCATTCTGTGTATTGTATAACCACTGCACCATGGGTGACTCTTTATACCTTTACTAAATAAATGATGTACACGAAGTTTCGCTTCAACACGACAAGTTTATCCATGATTTTTGCTGTATCATAAAAAAGCAGTATTGAGGATGGTAAATGCTGCATAGGTCACCGCTGAGAATGAAACGGATGCATTTACCATCTAAAGACGAGCGAAGCGAGTGCGAATACATGTTAGAGTATAAATTTGGCGAATTGTATATTCTAAGGACGAGCGAGGCGAGTCCGGAGCAGGGAGGATGAGCGTAGCGAATCCAATGTAACGAGAAAAAGTTTCGGGTAAACGACACCATACTCAAAATTATTGTTTTCTAATTAATCACGGTTTTTCGATGTTTTGTTTAAAAAAAGAATTCGTATTTACCCGATTACATATTATCTAATTGGCGATACAAAACTCTGCCTGCAAAATTGGTAATACACATTGTTATTCGCACTAGTTAGCTTTGTTAATGCTTATCTTAACTTAACTAATAAGAGTAACGAGTTGTGCTTCACCATAGAGCAACTGCTTAAGTTATGAAGCATGAGCCATAAGTAAGAAATATAATGTTAAGCGCGGAAACATACATTACACACAATATACTGTAAATAAGACGATAAAAGATTAGCGCCGGAACCGAGATTCAAACCTGGAAACCCTAGATTTGACTACTTTGAGTGGTCTTCGACATCGTATCGACTTAGTTTTGTGCAGATTAATTAATTCAACGCCTAAAAAATATGGAAAATGACACCCTACTTAAAATTATTGTTTTCTGAGCGAATTTTAATTTTTATGTTTATTTAATTTACTACGGTTTATATTCTTTGTTTAATAAAAGAAGTCATATTTACTCTAGATCGGTTTTATTTTATTCAGCACCCTAAGAAACATAAATAAGGACCTTGCGAAATATTTTCACCCTTTTTTCAGATTTTTTGAAGTTGCTATTTGTGTAAAGTATCATTTAAAAATATTGATCTATTCCATCAATACGGTAAACGCATGCACACACACAAATATGTATATAAATTTATATATATATATAAACATATATATATAATATATATATATATATATATATATATATATATATATATATATATATATATATATAATAATATATATATACCTCATAAGGAAATTTTTGTCAAAGGAAATTCAATAAAACAGTTTTCTAAATATTATTCTTAGAGCTAGTGTGAAGTTTCCTGGGTCCAAAGAATTTCAACCACATCTGCGGCTAGCAGAGCTCTCGCAATATATTAAATCAACTAGGAAAGTAACTTCTCAAGTAAAAAACACATTTTTAATAAAATTCTTCATTAAAATGAATTGCCAAAGAATTTTTAGTAAAATTTTATTTTAAAAAAAATCTGCAGAACGGATATATTAAGGTCTAGTGTTAAATAATACAAAGAATGAAAGAGATGAGGAAGGTTGCCTCTCCTCTCAAAGAAAAAATAGGAAAATAATATTTTCAAGGAAATTCAACAGGTAGGGGATTTTCCTTTTTATATTTTTTACCCTTTCGTTGTCATTTTGAATTTCTTTAGGAGTTCAGTAATAGTTTTATCAGCGTTTACTGCTTTTCTATTGGCATCTTTTTCTAAATGTTAAGTTTCTTTTTAAAAGAAACTTTAGAAGACTTTTAATAAAAATTCTTTTAAGGTACGGTTATAACTTAAAGAGTAAAAAAGTTAGGGCAATATAGAAAAAAGAGCTGCATGGAGTTTTCTATATAAGTTTAAAAGGAAAACGGGTTTTGTCGAAAAATATTTTAAATAAGGATCAATTTGCTAAATGAGTTGAAAGGAAGTAAAGGATGTTATGACTTCAACCTCGCTTTGCTCCTCATCTGAATGTCATAATTTTACTGCCTAAGGTGGTGTCTTACCAAATATCTTGGAGATGTTAAGAAATATCGGTGGTTTTACAAGCAAGGAATATCATGGATGTTGTAGCTTAAGGTTAATTAAAGAATATAAAAGTAATACGGTAGATAGGCATATAATCAAATAATACTTTAAATACATCTATATAACTATAAATGAATACGTTAAAGAAATGTGATCATACTTAGCAGACTAGTTTTTTATTGGTATAGTGATTTAGTACACCGTTAAAGTTTTAAGACGTAACAGTCAGTATTTTTAAGTGACAATTAATATTACAATGGCCGAGTCCGGTAGTTTAGGGGTAGAGCGCTTCGACCTGGTGGTCGATGGTTCAAATCCAGCCAGGCTAGGACCTCAATTTGAGGTTATCCCTTGAATCGTTCTCTCAAGAGGTCTTGAATTCAAGACCGGCCAACCCAGCCAGGGGTTTACTTGGTTTCTTTAGCTACTAATACGCAAATGAGGGGTTGGTTCCTGCATAGATAAAAAATATTAACATTGATGGCTCACTCATAATAATTAAAAAAATAATTGACAGGATGCAGTAGGCTTGTGTGTAACGCTCTTGTGGTGAAAGCCTGGAACTGTCACATATTTTTAATTATCAAACAACGAGCTGTTGAGGGTAATCAAGTGGAAAGACGATGGATAAGTGGTCCCATTTCAGCTCTAGAAGTAGTTAGAATAAATTGATTAAAAGTGAAAAAAAAAGTAATTTCTCACTATTTACTTCCATACCGTCTTCCCTTGGGTTCGAACCTCTGGTAGAGTTTCATTTTTTGTGTTTCCTTATCTTAATTAACCGATTGTGCCAACCCGAGAAGTTATATTTAGATAACAAATTTGAATCTTAAGTCTAAAATGAATTTTTTATGAATACGCCGGTGCTATTCAGCGTGATGGGGCCCCCAAGTTTTGGAAAACAAAAAATACATCGCGAATATTATTATTATATTCACAAATGTTTATTTTAAAAAAAATACTACAGCACAATCTAGTAATGAATTGAGCAAATATGTACTTACCACTAGGGTACAATTGACAAACTTGTCAATTGAGTGTTCTTAAAACACTTGGGAGTGAACCATTTATGTTAATTTTGTTTATCTATGGGATCCTGTTTCCTCCGAGACAAATCTACGATTTCGTTGTCGCCAGCTCACGAAAAGTCAAGGATCTACGGAAAAATAAAGATAAAGGTCGGAAAGATAGACTGAGCCTTCATATGTCCGAAAACTTAGTCAGTGGACGTGATGCCGGTGCCACGAATAACATGACTAGAAACGAAGTGCTCAGTTCTTAAATACAGAGTTTGGTGGTGCTAGAGGAGCTGATATGTGAAACTAGTTCAACGATGACGGGCTAATGTGATCCGAGGAGCTAATACGACTAGATTAACTAAGTAAACTGTGACCTAGTCATATGTGCCGTTATGTTGGGATGGTGCGCTTCCTACACGATTGAGTGTAGGGGGCAAATTAGTACAAACTCTGGGGTAAATTAGTAGAGTGAGATTTTAATATATGGGAAAACACTAATATAACCCTGAGAGTTTACGGGTTAGAAATCACAATGAAATTTTGTGTATTCATTGACCACGTATAGATGTTTTTGTTTCATTTCATCTCGATTAGTCAACTTTATAATTTTTTATGATTTTCTTCAATTTTTGATGGCTCAGCAAAGTAGGTTATCGTAGTCTGAAGAATATCAAATTCCAGGCCGCAGAACTAGACTCAAGTTTAGATGCCAAGTTTCAATTCTCTAGCACAAACACAGCAGGCGTTATGCGTGACACAGACGGAATGATAGACACACACAAACACAGACAAATAGACTGACAGTATAATGAAAAGTACTTAGTCATGACTAAGTAACTAGTAAAGTCATGAAAATACTGAAATGGATAATAATGAAGAAAAATCCAAATCCACAGGTTTTTTTTTGGTGAACTTTTTTATTTTTTATTTTTTTTGGTGAACACAATACTTTTTTATACCTTCGATAGTTGGTGAGAAAAAGTAAAACTTTTGTCTATATTTTTACGTCCAATTGGAAAAACAAAAATTTACTCTGGAGGTTTTTAGGAAGTGAAGAATAATTTAAAGGATCTGAAAAAGCCAGAAGAAATTATAACAAGAAGCAATAAAATAAATAACTCCTTATTTAATTGTTAACAAATATTAATGCAATATATTTGGCATTAACAAGTTGGCAGCAATGTTAATTTTTAAAACTTTTGGCACGGTGGTGCCCATGCCAGGTGAATTTCCTTTGGAATGCATGTTACCATGCTAAAAATAATCCATTTCTTGCTTAAAGTTTCGGTTTATGCTTTATAACTTGGGCAATTTGTCAATTACCAAGCACTACTAGTACCTCATTTTGTCTGTATTCTTTAAAGTAAATGCGCATAATTATCCAGTTGGTTGTACAAAACTATGCCTCTAAAGTAAGCAGTGTGCACTATTGTTTGCACTAGTGTAAAGTTTAGTTAGGGTATATCTTTAAAGGTTTTAGCTGATTTCCCTAAAAAATACGACAAAATGAGTAACGAGCAGTGCTTGATAATTGAGTTACAGCATAGGTTATAAAGCATTAACCGGAACCTTAAGCAAGAAATGGGTTGTGCACGAAAACACGCATTCTAAAGGAAATTCTCCCGGTATGCGGACCACCACCCCAAAATGATTTTATATTTGACATAAAATAATAAAACCAGTTTTGGATTCTTCTAAACTTATTAACTCACATAATGTAAATCAAAGGATAAAAAATGATAATTGTTCCAGGATTCGACCCCAGGTACCCTAGCTTTGAGCACATTAAGTTCTCGTATCGACTCCGGACGATACAAGCTCCGGGATATGATTCAGCAACCAAAAAAAACATAAAAATAAAACTTTTTCGCGGCACCTAACATTTTGCTGACTCAGCAAACTAGATTAATTTTTGAGTTAGCAAATTAAGTGATCTAAAAATATGATTTCCGGGTGAAAACGTTAAGCCTAAATTTTGCCCAATTTTTAACTCTTGGAGTTACGCGTGACACAGGCAGACATTATGATAAAAACCACACGAAACGTCAAAAAGTTCCTCAAACAAAAAATAATTATGAAATCTTGGTTTTGGATTTTTGGGCAAACACAATAATTTTCCATATACCTGCAGTAAAAAGTGAGGAAAAGGAAAACGTCAAATTCAATAAGTCTGCTAAATATTTTAGAAGAGATGAAATAATGCTTGAAACACATTTCATTTAAAATTTAGCAGAGAAATCTCTTTATAGATTTAACAAAAATTTGACTTTTCACCTAAAAGTTCTTCTCCATTCAGCTCTTCTTCATTCCAGAAAAAGAAACAGAGATAATTTTTATCGGGATTAACACATCAATTTTAACCAATAATACATTTTGTCTTATACAACTTAAGGCTTAAGGCAAATTTGATAAGACTAATAAATAAATCGGAGAGAGAGAAAATAGGCTTTTTGGATAGTGCCGAAAAAGATTCCTCTGACAGGCGACTTTTTCTACCATAATATACCTATTTGTTTTTCGCCCTCTCCCCTTTCTTAACTGGTGCCAAAAATCAATACAAAGCGTGAGACGCATTAAGTTTCCAAACAAAAAAATGTTTAGAATTCAATAAATACAAAACGTCATGGCAAAATGTTACTAAAGCTTCAACCCTTTTAGCCTCGTTATAATACTGGCGTTATGGTCTCAATGTACTTATATATCTATAGATGAACAGTTACTACGTAAAGAATATATAACGAATGGACGGAGGAATTTAAATAATTAATTAAAAAACAGAGTAAAATACAGTTGCATCGTTAGTTAACAAATACAGACGTAACTTAATGATGTAAAAGTATATAACAATTTATAGGTGTAAGCATAGAGATATATTTTTAGAGGGGCCCTATTGTTGAATTTTAAAACATCGAAAAAGTAACCTGACCACATTCGATTATCATTTACATCAAATAAACAGAACAAAAAACCTGTAAATTATACAGGGTGACTTACTATTAATGGGACAAAATAAAAATCTTGATCCTATGGACCAGGATGAACAAAAAATGTCATGTAAGCATAGGGTCGATTCTCAATAGTTCTCTAGAAAAATCGATACATCGAATTATTCGATACTTTACTATCTAATTCTCTAAAACGATCTACAACTTTTGTAGATTGATCTACGATTTTGTGGGGCTTGCCTGTATACTTCATCTTTCATTGCGCCCAAGAGAAAAAAATCTAGAGGTGTAAGATCAGGAGATCTCGGAAGCCAGGCTATTGGTCCCTCTCGTCCAATCCAGCGATTGGAATAATTTTCATTCAGCCCCACAAAATCGAGATGACCTGATGAAGTGCATGAGTCAAGAGCTGCAATAACTGCAGCACAAATTGAAAAAGCTACACAATCAGTGTTAAGAAGATGTAGACTATGTATTAGAGTTGAAGGAGGAAGATTTGAATCTCTCTATTTTACATAAAGAATGATTTTAATTCCCCTTGCAGTAAAAGGTTAATTATTTATTTATTATTTAATTATGTATAAATATACCTATTATTTTGTATTCTTTCAACAAAATTCTTCAAGAAATGTTTTTGTTGCATTTGTTTTATAATAAGAGACTTAAATTAAGTTTTTTAAGCTATATGGGAGTGGAGGGAGGGGTGATTATTTTCTATGATTAACAAAACATAGAATAATTAATATAGTTATATTAACTAAAAATAAAAGTTTTGTAAATCAAATTGAAATAATATAATGTAAATAGTTGTTTACATAGAGAATAATTTAGAATCTAAGCGACTTACATCAAGTTTTTAAGAATATCTCGGTTAAGTTAAAACAAGCCATAGATTATGTTATATCATTTAAAAGGGTATGGAATGAGGCTGTTTAAGATTTTTAGGTTTCAACTATGAGTGAACAAATATCGAAGATTTTGGCATTTAAAATGTTTTACATTTTTAGTACTATTAAAAAAAAAATATTTTAAATGCAAATAAATTAAAGTTTAATTGTGATGATTGCGACATAAAGTTACAATTTTAAAGGAATTAATAGTCTGAGAATAGTGAAAACCGCATCTCTTTTAGCTTTAGTAGTTTTCAAGTTGTAGATCGTTTTAGAGAATTAGATAGTAAAGTATCGAATAATTCGATATATCGATTTTTCTAGAGAACTATTGAGAATCGACCCTATGCTTACATGACATTTTTTGTTCATCCTGGTCCACAGGATCAAGATTTTTATTTTGTCCCATTAAGATTAAGTCACCCTGTATAGTAGAATGTTTAAAATACAAATCACAACACAAACAATCTGCGGGAAGCCGAAAACAATTGATTAATCATAACCTTAACTCCCTCTTGGAGGAGGTTTCAATGAGGTTACACAGAGCCCCTGAGAGCCCCACTAAAAATGTATCAGGCCTCTCAATGTATTAAGATAGGCTATGCCCCCTCTAGTAAATATCTCTATGGGTGTAAGTGTGTCCATGTGATAATATGTTAGATATGCATAGATGTAATTCTGCCTATGTGAAAGTTTGTTAAATATTTATAGATGTAACAGTATCTATGAGAATTTTGTTAAATATTTATAAATGTAACTGTAAATATATGAGAGTATGTTAAATATTTATAGATGTAACAGTATCTATGAGCAATTATGTTAAATATTTATAAATGTAACTGTAAATATATGAGAGTATGTTAAAATTTAAAATGTAATGTAAATATATGTTAATATTTATAGATGTAACAGTCACCATGAGCAATTATGTTAAATGTTTATAGATGTAACAGTCACCATGAGCAATTATGTTAAATATTTATAAATGTAACTGTAAATATATGAGAGTATGTTAAATATTTATAGATGTAACAGTCACCATGAGCAATTATGTTAAATATTTATAAATGTAACTGTAAATATATGAGAGTATGTAAAATATTTATAGATGTAACAGTCACCATGAGCAATTATGTTAAATAGTTATATATGTAACTGTATTTATATGAGAGTATGTTAAATATTTATAGATGTAACAGTATCCATGAGAAAGTATGTTACCTGTGGCTGTAGATTATATAAAAATTTCGTAACGTAAACTTTTTCGGTAAGATAGTTAAGTCTAGAAAATTAAGACGCTCTTCTAGTTCTATTTCATACGTAAACTAAATATATTTAATACACTTGTTGTTCAAATGATCCAAGAAAAGTAGAAACTTCTTCAGAGAACCTGTCCAAATACAGAAAACATCATCCACGTATCTCTTCAAAAAATAAATATACCTCTTAAATTGGTTCTGATCGTCAGCAATAAACTCTTGGTAGAAGAAGTCCATAAAGATGTTAGCTGCTAAGGCGAATACAGGAGCACCCATAGCTAAACCAGCTTTTCCCTCAAAGAATTTTTCGTCATAACAAAGATAATTTTGAAAGTAGTTTCCGTTTTGTAGCAAAATAATTTTAACGAAAGTTTTAGTACATGCAGAACTCTTCAAAGTCACTTGAGCAAGATTAAAGACCCTATTCCTAATAAAGCAAGAAATGGAGTTACATGGTGCAATTTGGTGGTTGTAGGTCGGAGTACCCAGGTCAGACAGGTAGGAGTATAAGTACCCGTCTTTAAGAGCACTTTAAGAATAAAGGTAGCAGATTATTCGACCAAATAAGCTCCCAAGATGTGGATGATCCTCATCAAGTTGGATTTCTTCATATAACTGATAAAAGACGAAGGCTGGACTTTTTAGAGAAGTTAGAGATCATAAGACGCCCGGATGCAGTGGGAGAGCTCAACCTGAATCTGAGAGGGGAAAGATCACTCCTTTTTCTGGCTCATCTAAAGGTACCACCCCCACCTCCAACCAGTCTATCACGACACACCGACATCGTCGAGTCGAAAAAAAGAGAAGGAAAACTGCTAATTCCACTGTTAGACATGTGTTTACCTTTAATTTCTTTCTCGCCGTTTTTTCTGTATGTTAGACCTGGTAATTTTTATTTATATTTACTTATTATTTATTTTACTGTTTTAACTTCGTTATTTATTTATTAATTATGAAGAAGTAAGTCTTGTATGTAGGCTCACAAAGCTTGAATGTAGAAGTAGTTTCTATTGGACTGAAATGGATTCGCAGCCAAAGAGAAACATAATTTATGAAAGAATACAATATAAGGCTGCTTATTTACAATAAGTCGCTACATACACAGCATACTGATCATAATATAATTTTGCTCATCCCTACTCCTTCATGACCTCACACATTTTTTCCCGCCTTCCAAAAACGCCATTAACCGTATTAGAGACTCGCTAATCTTTGAATCACAGTAGATAATCGGACGAGGTATAATTATATTAAATAAGACTAAGAAATGTTTATCTCGTTATTAGCATTAGTAGATTGTTCATTAAATGACACGTACACGTTTCTATAAAAAATCCGAGATGCTGTTTCATATTAAAATAAAATTTTCAAGGTAGAGTATTTCACAAAAGAAAACTTTTTAAAAACTCTCATAAAAGGAAAATGAAAACATGTCACATAAATAAAATCTAACTAACCTTTTTAACCTAAATTTGGTTTTTTTATACTTTTGACAACCAATACTTTTAATGCTCGTTAATAGTGTTTGTAAATTTTAATTAACTATAATAAAAAAAGCAAGTCATTCTTGTTTAAGTTAAACTAAAAAATATGTTGTGTATTTTCTTTTAGCAATGCTATCTAACAATATATATAAAATAAATATGTAATGTTTAGTTTATTTTCTTAGATTTTTCGTATAAGTTGTGAAAAGATGAGTTAAGAAAAGTTTTTATTAATAATAAACCTGTGGAGTGCGTGGTACCAGGTACGATCTCGGCGTGTGTATTTACTTAATTTATTATTTTATATTTTGACAGTGTTTCGTTGTATTTAGTGAAATTATTTGTTTTTAAGGTGGCAGTAAGAGTACAAACACGGAAAGTATTTAGTCTAAAACTTTATTGAAAGCAAGATTTACGTGTTCAACAACAGTGTTGAAATAGTTATTTATGCCATAAGGCTGAGAAGTGTGTCTTTATGTCACGGCAATTAGATTTACCGACGAGCGAAGCGAGTCGGGAAAAATTGCCAAGACATAAAGACATTCTCAGCCGGATGGCATACACTATTTTTTTTGAGGTAGCACTCATTAAATAAACTGCGCTATATACTTAATTGAAAAAAACAAACGTCCAATTAACTCCATATTATCGTCGTCATTAAATTCATTCATAGCTTCACACTTTTACTCAAAAAGCTTTACAAAGAAACACATAAAAATTGTCAATTAGAACACCTTTTAAAAACGAAAAAAAATTAGTCTACGAACAAAAACAGAAACAAAATTAACGATTTTAAAGAAAACTCATAAAGGTTTAACACAGATTGTTTTTTGAACACGCTACATTACAGTAATGGCGGCAACATATGAATTACTTTTACGTCCTAGGAGTTTTTTTACATTCATTATTGTCCTCGGAGGTGAAAAGTACTAAATAACCTCCTAAGACAATAATGATTGGCTTCTCATCCTAAAAACGGTCCAATAAAGTGCTCAATTACGTACTACCTCAAAAAAAAGTTATTTATGCAACAAGGGATGGAAGAAAGCTTTACAGGTTAAGTTCAAGTTTCCTATTTAGACGAAGCAGAGGGATGAAATGTCATTAGCTCCAGAGGTTGACCGGCTGAGGGAGATATACTGGTTCGCTCACAAGGCTTGGCAATAACATATTGACTACTACGTGTCAACCAAAGGAGGTGACAATAGAGCTAAAATCGTTTGATTCTCTAGCATATTATATTTATCTAGAATTAGTAATCTAACACAAACAGCTGATACAAAATTTCAAAAAAAAATAGAAAAAAAAGACCATTTTAATTCCAATGGAAGATGTGACTTTGAGAAAAAAGTTTTAAAATAATTAATGATAATAGTATTTAATGCATTTATAAAAGTACCGTAGATTTAGATTGATCTACTATTATTAATAGTATTTAGAGGTTATTAATGGGGATCCAGGTGGTATAATATTTATCACGTGTGTCTGTCGCCCAGAGATTCCGTGTTCGATGCCGGTCAGGGTACCTAGGAAATTCATGTAAGGGCTGGAAATCCTTCTACGTGTCGTCCTTCAAAAGGTACGTTAATCCGGTAGTTCCGAGCCTGTGTGATGTAAGATACTCGAAAAAATCCCTAACCCTAAATGGACCTAGTTTGGTTAAGTCAAAATTATACTGATAATAATTTTGCCTTAATATTATTAAGACAATATTAATATATTAATACAATTCTTGATATATAGGTAATATTAATCAATATTATAAATAAAGTGCATAAATATTGGTGCGTCTGCAGTGTGTCTAACCTATAAGCACACGCTTCTCTGCTGTACTATAACCCACCATTTCTGATCATCAGTGTGGTAACGGCTGATGAATCCGAGGACCACTATTGGTGGATTTTCCTACATCATTACCAGGATTGGACAAACTGGATTAACCAGGATTTGGATCTGTTAGATAACCCCGTTTATCTGGCTATACTGGACTCGACATTCATCGGCGGAGCATCTTTTTTTGTTTGTTTCATTAACGGGGTACCCCTTAATAACTTGTTATTGGATAATACTGATTCAGGCTAAATAACCAGGAGCAGCTC
This sequence comes from Microvelia longipes, assembly GCA_018340805.1. Taxonomy (NCBI): domain Eukaryota; kingdom Metazoa; phylum Arthropoda; class Insecta; order Hemiptera; family Veliidae; genus Microvelia; species Microvelia longipes. Next base: position 39,177,320 of record JACMZG010000022.1, on the reverse strand, counting down.
TGTGAAAATACTATAGCTGACACCTATGGTGTTTTGCGCAGGACAATTTTCTTCAAGGTCAAACATAACAATAGTTAATATTATTTTGCTTTCACTATAATTAATAAATTTATTTCACGATATCAAATTTAATGTTAGTTTGTTGTCAACTCATTTCAAGTGGTTAGGTTAAAGTGACCTGGCTTATCATACTTGATTTTTGTATACGTAATCTTAGAGTTTTCGTTGATTTTCTTTTGGGTTTTGTACGGTGTTATTTGCCTTGTGACATAACTTTAATCAAGTACTTAAAGCCAGTTCATCTTTGCAGATTATAAAAATAACGTGGCGCTTTTATCTCATAGTAATAAGATAATTAGGATATTTAGGAGGTGCTCAGTGGAGGTGGCCTTCACCACCTCCACTGAGCATGCTAATGGTAAAGCACCTGACGGGCTTTAAATATTTATGATAAAACTTTACAGTAAGTCCAAGTTGGATGTTTTATCCCGATATAATTGTACTTATTACATAAAAAGCAAGGAATATAACTAAATTTTAAAGTTAGTAAAATTAAAAGAACATAGAGTAAAAATACAATTATGATTTGATACTACCGAGTTTTGCAAAACATGAATAGTTTACACAACATTAATTGTTCGATAGACACCTAAGAAATGTAACAAGCAAAAAGCAGTTCCTACATGTAGCATTGCTTTTAGCGAATTTCCTTTGGAAATTCGACTAATGGGATAGGCGTCATGGCGGAATTCGAACCTCGGACCACGACACAAATCGTTTCAGAGGTCCCTAATGACGAAAAAAAAATTTCGCGAGACTTATATATATATATATATATATATATATATATATATATATATATATATATATATATATATATATATATATGTATATATATATATATATATATATATATATATATATATATATATATATATATATATATATATATTATATATTATGTATTTCTAGACACTTTCTTGTAAACACTCTATCTTTCGAACGGATTAATATTTTTTTACCAAACTTGGTACAAAAATCAACCTTAGGGAGGACACGAACCCTATTGAAAACTAGGTTTTTGTGACGTCATTAACCGGTTTGCTGAGTCAGCGAAATTTTTCAAAAAATCAGTAAAATTCAGGGTTAATATTTTTTGCCGCGAAAAAGGTCGTTATTTATGTTTTTTGAGACGCTGAATCGAATGAAATCGGTCCAAAGTCGATACGACCACTCTAAGTGACCTAAAAATGGAAAAAACCATTGTAAATTACCAAAAACCAAAATTTAGGTCGATAATAAATAAATTTCGAGTAGGGTGTCGTTTTCTATGTAATTTTGGGCGCTGAATCGAATGAAACTGGTCCGAAGTCGATACGACCACTCTAAGTGACCAAAAAGTCGAAAAAACCACAAAAATAATAGAAAACCAAAATTACGGTCGTTGAAAATTAAATTTCGAGTAGGGTGTCGTTTTCAATGTTTTTTGGGCCTCTGAGTTGAATGCTAGTGGTGCGGAGTCAATACGACCACTCAAACCCAGAGTACCTGGGTTCACATCCTGGAAGGGTCGATAATTTTTTATCGTTTTTTTTTTTCTTAATAAAGTTTACAACTAGAAAATAATACTGGCGCGGTGATCCGCATGTCGGGCGAATTTCCTTTGGATGCGAGCACTCAAACCCAGAGTACCTGGGTTCAAATCCTAGTAGGGACAATAATTTTTTACCTTTTTTTCCTAATATAAGTTTACAACTAGAAAATAATTCTGGCGCGGTAATCCGCATGTCGGGCGAATTTCCTTTGGATGCGTGTTTCCGTGTTTTTTTACACTATATAAGTTTACAACTAGTAAATAAATAATTCCGGCGCGGTGGTCCGCTGTCGGGCGGAATTCATTTAGAATGCGTGTTTCCGTGCTAAACAACCCATATCTTGCTTATGCAAGAACCATGCCCATTGCGTGGTACCGGTTCATGCTGTCAAGCACTGCTCGTAACTCATTTTGTCTGTATTTTCCAAAGGAAATGCGCTAAAACCTTTAAATATAACTGACTAAGCTTAAAGATAAGTAACTAAGCTTTAAACTAGTGGAAATAATAGTGCGTACTTTTAATTTTAGAGGCATAGTTTTGTACAACCAACTAGATAATTATGCGCATTTCCTTTGGAAAATACAGACAAAATGAGTTACGAGCAGTGCTTGACAGCATGAACCGGTACCACGCAATGGGCATGGTTCTTGCATAAGCAAGATATGGGTTGTTTAGCACGGAAACACGCATTCTAAATGAAATTCGCCCGACAGCGGACCGCCGCGCCGGAATTATTTATTTAGTAGTTGTAAACTGATATAATGTAAAAAGCACGGAAACACGCATCCAAAGGAAATTCGCCCGACATGCGGACCACCGCGCCAGAATTATTTTCTAGTTGTAAACTTATATTAGGTAAAAAAACGGTAAAAAATTATTGTACCTACTAGGATTTGAACCCAGGTACTCTGGGTTTGAGTGCTCGCATCCAAAGGAAATTCGCCCGACATGCGGATCACCGCGCCAGTATTATTTGCTTCTTACATTTCCAAGGTGTCTCTCGCACAATTATATTGTTTAAACTATTAATGTTTTGCAAAACTCGGTAGTATCAAATGATACATGTTTTGCTTGTCAAGCATAAGGCGGTAAGAGAGCACCGTTCGTCTCTGGTTAATACTTAATATTATATTGTTCGGAATTTTAATTGAAAGTCAAAATGAGTTCAGGCTCTGTCGGCGCCTTGCTGAGTTAGACGTAACGAAACAGAATGGGACATGACGTAATGTCGAGCCATCAATGAAGACGATTGTCGAATGATGGAACAGTTCCCAGATGTAGCATTGCTTTTTGCTTCTTACATTTCCAAGGTGTCTCTCGCACAATTATATTGTGTAAACTATTAATGCTTTGCAAAACTCGGTAGTATCAAATGATACATGTTTTGCTTGTCAAGCATAAGGCGGTAAGAGAGCATTACATTTTGTTTGTTACATTTCCTAAATGTCTCTCGCACAATTATATCCTGAAACAATTGTCAGTATTTATAGGAGTTATTCGATCCGGTGGATTTCCCCACTCAAATTTTGAGTGTTACATCCTTTATTTTTATTTCCACAGCAACCATATTAGAATACATCTAAATACTTGAAACCCATAGCAGCTCGCAAGCCACTTTAACTAGCTTAGCCTAAATAATGTTGACCCGGTACTTATACACTGTAAAAACTGAGTCTGAACTAGCGGTCTTAGCTATTTTAATCGTCATTTTTATTGTCCTGCTAGCTAAAAAGCGAAAATGAGTATATGTGTAGAAAAGCTGAAGTGGCCATAAAACAGCAAGAAAAGAAGAAAGAGAATGTTGCCATGGAACTATGGCAACATTTGTGAAATAAAAGACTAGACTAACTAACTATAGATCTTGCGCATAATTATCCAGTTGGTAATACAAGACTATGCCTCTAAAATTAGCATTGCACACAATTATTTGAAGGAGTTTAATTCTCAGTTAGTTTCATGGTTGGTTTATTTCAAGGTATTTGCACATTTCATTTGAAAAATATCGAAAACATGAGTTACGAGTAGTGCTTGATAATTGAGTGTCTGTTCAAGTTATATGCTTTATAACTTGAACACTCACTCAACCGGATCCTTAAGCAAGACTTAGATTGATAAGCACGGAAATACGCATTCCAAAAGAAATTCGCCCGGCATGGGGACCACCGCGCCAGAATTATTGTGTATTTATAAACTTATATAATGTAAATAGACGATAAAAAATTATCGTCATTACCAGGATTCAAACCCAGTTACCATGTCATTGAGAGCTTGTATCGACTCTGGACCGCTCTCATTCAATTCACTGGCCCAAAACCATCGAAACGATCCCCCACTCTAAATGTGTTGTTTAGTGGCCGTATTTTAGGTTTTCTGGTAATTTATCAACGTTTTTTTATACTTTTTAGTCACTTAGAGTAATTGTATCAACTTTGGACCGCTTTTATTCGATTCAGCTACCAAAAATATGTAGAAAACAAAATCCTATTCGAAATTAATTTTTTATCGACCATAATTTTGTTTCTGGACATTTATTGTGGCATTTTTTTTATTTTTTGTCACAGAGTGATCGTATTAACTTCGTACCGGTTCCATTTGACTTAACGGCCAAAAAAAAGATAGCGGTCTCACAAGAAAGTGTCTAGAAATACACACACACACACACACACATATATATTATATATATATATATATATATATATAATTATATATATATATATATATATATATATTATATATATAAGTTTCGTGAAACGTATGTTTATTGATCAGGTACCACAGAAACGGATTTGTCTCCCGCCATGACGCTTATCTCATTAGCGAATTTTATCTATGGAAATTTCCAAAAAGATAAAAAAAGTTATTAATTTTTTATTTAAAAAGAAAATTTATTTATACTACCTCACATGTTGTAGGCGAAATGGAAAAATGGAATAGAAAATCTAGGGAAAGCAAGTGTGGCGTGGAAAGGTTCGGATACATTATACTAAACACGCAGATTTCAGCACGCAACCCATCTTACTAAATAAATCCAAAGCAATTCTACAGAGGAGATGTGATTACGTCTATCAAATCAATCCCTATATCCTGATAAACAAAAATATTTTTATTTAATTTTCCGTTTATTTTGTCTAAATGGCATGACTTGTTGTCGGTTAGTTAACAAATTGAATACCACGTTTAATATCTACTAAGAGGAGAAGGTTATATTGAAATTTAATACTGAACTAATATTAATGCCAATCACACAATGCTTATGAGTATACATCTGAATCTAATTACCCTCCTGGATATTCTATAACGGATCCCGGATTCTATACAGACCAATACTGTGTCAAGTATTATAATTAGTATAATTAAAATTTAGCTAAGGGAATTTAGATCATAACGCTTCTCTCAGTATTGCCTCAAACGGCCGAATAATTTACAGTTTAATGCATAACATTGGTTTTTTTAAACCAAACAGAAGTATAAAGTTTGCCCAAAGAGTACTGTTAAGGCAGCTGAGTAGAGCAAAAATAATGAAAAAACAAAATTAATAAAATAGTATAAAAATGTTTAATATAGATTATAATTTGTAATTATTAATTAAATGATGGCTATAAATAAAGGGGTTACCATAAGGAGAGTTATATCTGAAGGGAGAGGGACCCGTAAACACTGCACTCTAAAGTTATGAAATTAACAATTAAAGTGATCAAAAGGCTATACTGATGTTACGTGGCGAATAAACAGGAAAGACTATGTTAAGAAATGAAAATTGTTAAGTGGCGAATAAGCAGGAAAGACTATGTTAAGAATTGAAAATTGTTAAGTGGCGAATAAGCAGGAAAGACTACGTTAAGAATTGAAAATTGTTAAGTGGCGAATAAGCAGGAAAGACTATGTAAGAATTGAAGTTAAGTGGCGAATAATCAAGAAAGACTATGTTAAGAATTGAAAACTGTTAAGTGGCGAGTAAGTAAGAAAGACTATGTTAAGAAATGAAAATTGTTAAGGGGCGAATAAGCAGGAAAGACTATGTTAAGAAATGAAAATTGTTAAGTGGCGAATAAGCAAATAGACTATGTTAAGAAATGAAAATTGTTAAATGGCGAATAAGCAAGAAAGACTATGTTAAGAAATGAAAATTGTTAAGTGGCGAATAAGCAAGAAAGACTATGTTAAGAAATGAAAATTGTTAAGTGGCGAATAAGCAAGAAAGACTATGTTAAGAATTGAAAATTGTTAAGTGGCAAATAAGCAAGAAAGACTATGTTAAGAATTGAAAATTGTTAAGTGGCGAATAAGCAAGAAAGACTATGTTAAGAATTGAAAATTGTTAAGTGGTGAAATTAGCCGTTCTGTAGGGACTTTTGGCCCTTATATATAGACTCGCCACTTTAAGCTCTTAGAAACAATAATTCTCACAACTTGGTTTAAATGTCAGGACAGGAGGGAGCTGCACATGGTTGCTATTTCTAGCAAACCTTTTAACTCCTGTCCTAACAGTTCATAATTGATCTTCATTTGTTTCTATTTTTAGTAACAGACGGCGAGAGAGGTAATAACACCAAGCAAGTTTGCTTCCCGCTAACTTGTTACCACTAGCTGACAAGTTAGCTGAGAAGTTAGCTCTGTAACTTCCCGCTAACTGTCACCGGATAATCTCGGTGACATCCCGGTTTTGGTTTTTTTGCAAACACAATACTTTTCCTATATACCTACGGCATAAATGAGGGAAAGTAAAATGAAAATAGGAATCCTATAGTCAAACACGCAGTTAAATTCTATACTATATTGACAATGTTATTACCAAATTTAGCTAACGTCTCTTATCGATATAAAGAGAGCAATGGTAGGGGACGTAAAACAAATGGGTGTATTATGGCAGAAAAATAGTCACCTGTCCGAGGAATTTTTCTCTCCAATACCTCTAGGGAGTAAAAAACTCTTTTCTCCCTCTCTGATTGATTTATTAGTCCTACCAGATTTGCCTAAAGTTTTATCTGACAGAATGAAAAACTCGAGTTAAAAAATGATATTTTATTCCTGCTGACAATAATCACTCAGTCTTTCCCAGGAGGGGGGGGGTTAAGAGAGGAGGGGACTCATTTAGTAAAAAGTCAATTTTTTGTTAAAACTAAACGAGATTTCTCCATCAGATTATAAATGGAATTTGTCAAAAAGTGACACGTATAACCTTTTCTCTTTCTATTTTATTATTTGTGATTTCGCTTAAAGGAGAAGGAATATAGTATCATCTGAAAATCGGGTGTCATATTGCAATGAAAAAAGAAATTGACTCCTATTTAAAAAAAAAAAAACTGGGTAGGCTTTCTGGGAAATTGTCATGAATGTTTAAATCTTTTAGTAGTGACCGCGGTGTTAATGATGAGGAAAAATCTGTCACTTCGCTTCCACTATGAAAGACATCTTCAGGGATATAGATGTCATGCATACCTGAAATTGCCTCCAAATATAATCTCAGTTACAAAAACCCCGAAAGAACCGCGTCAAATAACCGGAAAATTTAAAATGTGATCGTTTAGATGTGTGTTTAAATTTAAAATTTAAACATCAAATTTTAAGTATGGTGTCGTTTCAGGTGAGTTGAGCAAAACTGGACTCTAGCCGATGTCCAGTTTTGCTCAACTCACCTGAAAGCTTAAGCGAATTTCTTTCGGTATTTTTAATCATCCAATGCTTCCGTGTTTAATAATTTGTTTTTTGCTTAAGTTTCTCGTTTATACTTTTCAACATTTAGCAGTGCTATAATTGCCAATGGTACTAGGAAATGCGCAAAATCGTTTTAATGTTGAGTAAAATTGAGGTTTAAATTAGTGGTAATAATAGTATGCAGTGCCAATTCGCCTCCTTCTATACTCCATGATTGATATTTTATATTCCTTTCGTCCTACTGCTGGAGTCAAAAATAAGGTGTTAACCAGAAATAAATAGATTGTTATGCTCGTAAGCAAGCAACAAAAAGAAACTTTTCCCGACATGCGAACCTCCACTCCAAAATTTAATTATGTTTACGTTGGGTAACCTGACAGACCATGTCACATACCTAATGGTGTGATGAAAAAAGAGGCAAATAATCTATGACGGGCATAATCAGTACTGGCATTAGTTTTTTGAACTTTATTAATTATTGTCTACAATAAATGTATTAGACATAGTAATCATATTGGTTAGAGTAACTTGATAAGAGGAATCACCCAGTGGTGATACTCCTAGGCGTGGTGAGGAAATTGTTCATATTTTACTGTTAATTTAAAAATTTGCCTTTAACTAAATTAGTGGAATAGACATTTTTTTAATACTTGAATTTTCTGAAGTGTTTTTCGTTTTTACATTAAAATTACTATTGATTATAACAGAAGGTCATGCGTCCACTGTCGCCTTGAAGAACTGGAAGGAATGGTTCTTGAATGTAGGGTTTGTACAAGACGAATAGGATGGGAATCTAATTTCGAATGAAAGGAATTGTATCGAGAGGAAACAATGTCTTTGACGAACGGAATTTTGAGGTCTTGTAGATGGCTAAGTTGAATACGAACCAGGGAGCTTTAACTATTTTGCGGAGGACTTTGGACTGAAGAATTTGAATGCGTTTAAGATCGGTAGGTTTTGTAGAACTCTATGCTTCAACATCGTGTGACCATGATGCTTCAAAATACGGAATTATCGCAGTGCAAGAATCAATACTCAGTAGTACTTGCATGAGTGACCATCTAAATCTATACTAGGAGCGTTAGTATAGTTAGAGAGCAAACCTAGAGTTAATCCAAAAGACGGAATCACCGCCTTACGTATGACGTACATGTATTATATGTATGAGTATTCATTCTAGCACTGCATAAATCCGTCTTTATTATAAAATCCATGTTTTCTTTTCAACTAGACTGAAGTTCTCAGTATAGGTTAAGGAGGCCACTCATGCAAGTACTAACTATGCCCCATGCCAGAATAAAACCTTCGTTGTGTTTGATAATTCGCTTGATATTAAGAGTCACAATTAAATACACAAATAATCATAAATGCCAGTTTAGAGGCTTGCAGCTTATCAGGGATAACCTCTGTGCACACTAATTCTGATGTGGTAGCAACTCTTTCATCCCAAGTGTATTCCATAGTTGACGATAATTTATTTTAACAGTAACTCAATATAAATTAAGAGCGTAACCTGGGATGCCAACCCAAGACCGTAGAGTCAAAGATCGGAATAAATACTAACGGTTTAACGGCATCGACCACGAAGGCTGGGAAATAATATAGCAGCTTGCAATTTATTTAAATGTTTCTAAAGTGACAGGGAAGCAAAATATTAAGACAAATATGCCCGATAACTTTAAAAGAGCACGATTGTTCCCTAAAGCGGAGTTTAACAACGGGACACTTGAAACTGGCAATTAATACAATTACTTGTAGAAAGGGCTTATCCCGTCTCGTTACATAGATAATCATAAATGAACGTGTCTAGTTAAAAATTAATCTTTATTACACGAAATTAAGTTTAAAATCTTCATATCTCCACTAAAAATGAGTAAAAGGGGAAATTACAGTGGATGTTTTGCAAAGCGTTTTCTAGATAGAAAGATATAAAAGCCAAATAACTGATCTCAGAGGTTTTAGAAATGAAGGGTTTTAGCGATAAAATACTGCAGGACAAATAGTCCACATTTCTCTTAGAGTCGGAGATTTTGGGATTATCTCTGGAAGATTATCTCTAGAGTTTTTTGTACTGAGAAATAAAAGAGGGTTAATAGAGATGACTGGACGAAAAATTGTTGTATTTTAACTTTTTTATAGCTGAGGAAAGATGGGAGTTGGTAAAAGTTATGTTTTGGTGATTTAGAGTGATAATCAACATTACTTAAGAGTGAGTAAGACTTATTTCTATGTTATCATGGGGCAATGGCGTAACCTAATATACGAATCAAGTTTTCAGTTCGGGTTCTATCCAGGTTTTGGGCTCTTAAATTTTTATGCAAGAAATATAATCTTCCCACATACGGCCTTCCGAAAAAAACTTTAAGCCACAGGTCTTGAGCCAGTAAGATGTCAGTCAATCTTATAAAACCCTTGATTAGTAAAAAAAAACAACCCTGATATTTAAAAAAAATGCAGGACTCTAAAAGCTTAATCTTCCAGTGAGGCTTGTGTTGTTTCCAGTTAAAGCTTTAGGAATTAGTCTAATACTAAGGAATTTGTATCTTCTGAGTATTTGATACAAATTACCATCACTGAGTCATAAAGTATAAAACACAATAATTCATTATATTATTAGTATTCGTCACCATTGTATATAATTTTTTTCAAACCAAACATTTTTGTTTGGTTTGTAGACATGAGTATGCCTGGGGTCAGGTGAAATATAGTCATTTAAAGAAGTAAGAAGTTGTTATTTCAGTCCTATCCAGTGTCTTTAAATAAATTAAAAACACAATAATTCATTTAAAGGTATAACCAAAAGAGCCCAAGGGCGTAGCTAATTTGCTTGGTGATATCGCCTCTCTCACCGTTTGTTATTAAAAATAAAAACAAATCTAAATTAATTCTGAACTCTTAGGATAGACTTCATACTTCTGTTTGGTTTAACCAAATATTTTGGTTATGTATCAAACTGTAAATATTTTGGCCGTTTCAGGAAATACTGAGAGAAGCGTTCTGACCTAACTTTCTTTAGCTTAATCTAATATTTTAATCTACTCGTTGCAATCTCTTAACTACTATATTACTATCAATTATCGATTTATTGAAATATTTTCTAGATTTTCATAAATCTATAGCTACGTTTCTATGCCGTTAAAGGGCTGTTAATTTAACCCGCTTAGAGTAGGAGTAAATTCCTCTTATACCCCTTCCTCTGCCTCTTCTACTAAAATATCTCTAGTTTTAAGCAAAATAAAAAAAATCTAAGTCAATTGTAATAAAATGTTTTTAACAATTTAAGCCTGATATATAAATTCTTTAATTTTGTTAAAATAAGGGCGAAATTGAGTTAAGGGGGCCCATGCCATTTTATTTTAATGTTTTAGTTTAAATGATAATAATGACTAAAAAATAGTAGGCAGCGTGAAAATAGTACAAAGAAGTAAACAAGGTAATTTAAGATTGGTAGAGAGGGGTTGGACGAGAGATTTGGGAGAAAAAAGAACTTAGGTATAGATGGAAGTTAAAAGGAGTTGTACAATTAGAAATGTCATACGGGGAGCCAAGCGGCTTAAGATACGACCTAGGCTGAAGTAGTGCAAATAACGGTTCCAGGGTAGGTTTTAGAAGTTTGACGGAGGGAGGCTATTTGGTACCGGGCAGACCCTGAGCCCAACACTGTTGACAGATCGCGTCATCGTGCGTAAAATCATAGAGATTTTATTACTATAGGGGCCCTATAGGTTTAATTTTGAAACATAAAAAGTAATCTGACCACTTTCGCTTATAAATACAATCAAACAATTAGTGCAAAATTTTAAATAACTTAAAAGATAGTATAAAATTGAAAATACAAATCAAAACTCAAAAATGCGCGGGAAGGCAAAAACAATTGATTTACTATAGGAAGATGAGTTAAGGTTATAACCTTAATGCACTCTTAAAGGAGGTTTCAATGAGGTTACAGAGAGCCACTAAAAGATGTTTTGGGCCTCGCATTGTATTGAGATAGGTCGTGTCCCCTTTAGTATAATCTCTATGCGTAATAGCATCTCCTCTTCTTGGTTAAATTTCTCACAAGGGACAAATTTCACAAAAAAAAACTTAAAAGAGTCTATGACTTGTTCTAAGCCCAATTACGCAATCCTGATTAAAATCCCGCATGCGTCACACAAAAGGCACTCACAGCAGTTTTCTGCTTAATGGTTATTTTTGAAAATTTTCCGCCATATTTTTTATGGATATATTTCTATTTCTATATTAATTTACAATAAGTAACAACTTTACTCAGGAGTAACTACTTTACTTTAAGATGCAACCATAAACAATGATAAAACCATTACTGTACTATGAAATATGATTTCGAATGTGTCTCTCAAAGGCACTTTTATTTGAATAGCTACAAATGTTTGACAAAGCTTAAAGTAAGCCATAACAGAGATCAAACAAGAAAAGAAGAGCCATCATAGATTTTTTATATTTGGCTCAGAACCGGAAATATTGCAGTTGAAGTAAATTTTACCCCCTCTCTTAGCTGTGTAGCCTTCAAATAATTCATGCAAATCGTCGACAATTTACGTATCAATCCGGTATACGTCAGATTACCACCTCATTTATCGTTAAAACAAAAACTCCTAAATTGAAAAACTCTTAGTCAAATTTCGATGAGCCAGTGATCGTCATTATTTTAAACTTTTGAGTTTCGCTTAAACTGCAGCAGAAAAATAAAATTTAATCCATGTGCCATTAATTTTTTTAGGATCAAATTCATTACATAATTTCATCTGTGGAGGTTTTAACTTTCAATTTAATGCATAACATACATAATATAAATTAAATTTATGATAAAAAATATCTTGAATAAATAATGCAATGGGTTTAGGAAAAGCATAAGAGCTATTAGCGCTACCTAGCGTGTTTCGTTCGCATTATTGTTAAAAAATACTTTGATAAAACTACTGCCAACTTGATATAAGTTGACTTTTTTACAATTTTACAATTTTTCATTTGAATTATGATTTAAATTGAAAATAACTCTTATAAGTGGCGCGTTAAGCTTTTGATACTTGAAGTCAATACACAAGTTTTTTCTTTTAAATGTTTGTGTTAGGAAAAATATATGCATCCAATTTCAGCAGAATTTCAAGTTATAGACAGTTTAATTTCTTATTTAATTATTCATCGATGAATAACTTTTTCCGATATAAAACTTGATTTGATAATCAAATATCTAATTCCAACCAAATATTTACTGTTTAAGTTAGAGTGTAGAAAAATTTTGACTACTTTTCTACTATCTAGTAGAAAACTCAAGCACATAGATTTTTGAAAATTGGATGACCCTCTCTTGACTTAAGAGAATTAGAAGAAACTTAGGCCCGTATTCAAAGACATCTTCCTAACATTTGCCTAACATTCTCCTTGTTCCTTAAGGAGAATGTTAGGAAAATGTTAGGAAAATGTTAGAAAAATGTTGGAAAAATGTTAGGAAAATGTTAGGAAAATGTTAGAAAAATATTAGGAAAATGTTAGGAAGATGTCTTTGAATACGGGCCTTAGAAAAAAATTAAGGTGTCTTGGTTTGAACAGTGTGCTTAATTAATTCTTGTTTAAAGATAGGACTGAGAAATATTTAATAACATAATGTTGTGAAAATTGAAGCTAATGGATAATTAATAATTAAACCATGTTCAGTAAGAATTACAGTAAACCATGTTTAGTAAGTATTACAGTATAACATGTATGTTATATAATACGAAAAGTACCAAACTATAGTATAACAATAGGATGTTATGTTACCTTATTATAGAACAAAAGTTAGATTCTCGTAATGCCTTAGACTCACCTGAAACAAAGCAACAAATTCTCTAATTAGTACATCACAATAAAGATTTTACATCTCTTATGTAAAATTTTCTCAATTTCTCAACTGGCAAGCAATGAGCCAAAAAACCTAAGTTTTATTTGTCAAGTTCTCAGCGACCGTTATTTGATTTATATTACAACTTGTTTTAATTAATAAATTTTAAAGGTATAAACTTGTTCTGAATCTCAACTTAATTCGATTATTTTCTAATTTAAAAAAACGTACACAAGTGTAGTATATACTTTTTACTTTTCCTCATTTATACCGTAGGTATATAGGAAAAGTATTGTCTTTGCAAAATAATCCGAAACCGGTATAAAAACCGGAATTATCCGTTTCAGGCGTTTTTAAGGCCTCCTGAGTGGTTTTTGCAAAGTTGTCTGTCTGTATGTGTGTGTGTGTCATATCATCGTAGCGCCCAGTGTATTTATGCTAGAGAGTTGAAATTATTGCAAAAATCAGTTTACCGCTGTAGTTGTGCTATTTGGAAAATCATTTTTTTATGTCGTCATAAACCCGTAATAATGACTCTGCGAAAATTTCGAAAAATCATAAATATTTGGCTTGCATGTGACTATGTATAAGACTAACATATGTGACAAGTTTCATTTCATTATCAGTATTAGTTTAATTTTTATCGAATGATTTGTATATGTTTTTTACGAGATTATAAAAGATCGACAAATATTCCAATTAAGTTGAAATTTAGTACAAGTGTACAAAAAATTTAGTAAGTGCACAAAGTTTCGTTAAAATACAACAAGACTATTTTTGATTTTTGTTGGATCATAAAAGTTAAGCAGCATCGAGCGTGTTCAGTGCCTGGATAAATTGCCGCTTAGAATTAAACGAATGTACGAAACGAACTACCTGAGGACGAGGGAAGCGAGTCCGAATCTGGGAGTATGAGCGAATCTGAGGTACCCCATACCCGATTTTTTTATATACGTCAGTTAATCATAAAAATAGAGGATCAACATTCCTAAAAGCGTCTGGGTGTAAAATTGAATCATGCTGATAAACAAATTGCGATGCATCGTTCCAGACTGACTTAAGATTTTTTTCCCCCGGGTGTGTAGTGTAAGTCCTATTTCGATTTACCTTTACCTTATTCATCCAATTATTAATTAAGATGCAACGTTATAACTTTATTTAAAGTTTTCCGAGACTTAACTCCCACACTTCTATTTTTAAAATATTCTAAAAAACAGAAACAATTGTTGGCAACGACTTAACTAAGTTGTTTCAAACTTTGCCGACTCTAAGTACAAAATTAACTTAAATTAACCTTCCTAAGGACTTGGACGTAAGACTTGGTTAAAACTTTATCCAAGTAGATGTATTATGTATATCCCTGAGATATTATATATGTCAAAAGATACTAAAGCAAAGCTCCAATATTTTAATATTATTTAAATAAAGCAGAAAAATAATAAGACAAAATTAAAATTTTCAAAGAAAAATTGAATAATTTAAGTTGAAGTATATAAAATTTTGTTTTATTCTGATGTGTATGCAATAGAACTATTTTTGTTCGAATTTTTCGATTTAAGCATTCTTAAGAGAGCTTATATGTTGGTCAATATAATGTACTTATAATAAGCTAAGTTGTTTATTCATAAGAATTATAGTACAATTAAATAAGCAGTTATTTAATGCTGCATTAACTTTTATTTTATACGTAGACTATTTTTTTTAATAATACATATTTGTTACTTTTGCTACAAAAATTTAAAAAAGTACTTTCTTTATAAGAAAACAAGAAAAAAAGGTTAATATTACAATTACGAGAGTTTGAAGTGAGCTAATACTTAAAGGGAGAAAAAGTTGAGCTTTCACTAGAAAAATCAGGAGAAAAGTTAAAAAAACCTGTAAGTTTTCATCTGAAGGAGTTATTTAAGAAAATTAGCTTTTCTCCTTTTCAAGTGCAGGTGGAAGTTAATGGAATGGAACAAATGCCGGCATGATTTGCTTGTAAGTTAGTAGGTAAGTTGTGGTTTAAACAGAGTTTCGAAGTCCTTAAAGGCGTGCTCCTTGTATGAGCATTTAAGGGGGCTCCTAGAGTGGAGCACTTCATATAAATGAGCTCGCTCAAAATATTTGAAAATCTCACAAGTTCCAGTTTTCTTGTAGTAAGTGGTTTCCTATAGGCAGTGTGCAAAACATGAAGACACAATTTTTAAAGCTGATACAATTTCCTATACAACGAGTGTTTTTTCTTCAAAATCGGATAAATACATCCAAAGCTACGACATTTGTTAAAACGTCAAAAAATGCACAAAAAGCCTATATTTTTCAAAGAAATTTCCTAACTGCATAAATTAACCATTTTTTGGTGTTTTTGAAAGAGCCATAACTTTGGTTGCAGTTATCCGATTTTGATGATTAAACACTCGTTTCATAGAAAATTTTATCGCCTTTAAAACATGTTCTCTTTATGTTTTGCACACGACCCACAGGGAACCACTTATTTCAAGAAAACTGAAATTTGTGCGATTTTCTAAAATTTTGAGCATGCGCAATCATATGAAGGGCTCCACTCTGGATAGGCAAACTATGTTTTATCTTCATAATTTAAGGTTTATTTTCCGAAATATTTGGTTTGAAATAGTACAAAAAGAGTCAAATTTTTTCAGGTCCACCTCTTGGACTAGGTGGTAAACTGCCTCATTATAAGCGAATTTTTAAATGTATTAATCAAAAAACATGATTTGTTTACATTATCTTATACATGTCAATTAATAAACCCGGAATTATAAATGATAATAAAATTTATAATAAACATTGCATTTTTGTTTTCCATAGATAATAGTACATGTGTAAAAACTTTCACCCGATCTAAACACTTTTTGAAAATAGGTGTTTTTGAAATGTTTGTGGGGTCATTATAGAGGGTTAATGACGTCATACATAATTCATAAACAATAGGGTTCGGGACATTAACAAGGTTGATTTTTATACCAAGTTTCATTCCGATCTGAGAAAGTGTTCCTATAAGTTATCGTATCCTATAGATATGTCTAGGGACGCAAAATCCTATTTCAGGGATTTTCGTAAAAGGTTCGTGGACACACCTTATAAAAAATAAAAAATTAGCCAAATTAACTGAAAATTGCAAAAAAAACAGTAGTAGAAGTACAGGGGAAAAA
>JACMZG010000022.1:39076073-39156073 GCA_018340805.1 Microvelia longipes | reverse complement strand
TAATAAGCAAATACGATAACATAATATACTACAAAATATGCCGTGAGTTGAACAATTATAAGGCAAAACAATTATTTGCCAGCTCCCTAAGATAGTATTCTACTCCTTTAACTTCAGTGTAGGTATTTTCATCTAATCTTGACAAGAAGAGCCGTGAATTTCTATGGTTCCTCACATGCTTTGTTCAAAAATGATACATATTTTCACATGACTCTTATAGTCTAGTGAAAACTAGGAACAACAAGTGCCCTCACTGTTAAACCAAACCTTCACACATTTTAAACTACAAGGCAGAAACAGTATAGTATTATAATTAATCTACTATGAGGGTCCAAAATTTTGCCTATACCAGTTTCATTTTGGGTAAGGGATCTTTAACGAATACCAAGCTCGAGACCACCGGCTTTTCGTCCCTTCTGAAGGACGTGGTCCGCAAAATTTGTATCCCAGAGGCCTGTGCTGGGATTGAACCCCTGACTAAATAAACTCGGAAGTCCATTTATTCTGTGTATTGACCGCGTGCCTTAACCATTACACCACGGGTGACTCTTATCATAGATGATTGTTAAAAATATTTGTTTCTACTCTTGAACAAATATGTATGGCACATGTCATACAATAGCCTAATGCAAAATGACCGGAATTTTATTTATTTTGGAACTAATTTTATTTTTTAAAATTCAAGCGTATTATTTTTTATTTATATTTGGAACTTCGCTTTTATATTGGTAGCATGCCACTTGTTAGGAGAATATTATAACAAACAGTTGTAGGAAAACAACTATGTGGCCACAAAGTGGCCACAGAAAGGCGCGGGAGCCGCGACGTGCCCTTGGCGCCGAGGTCGCAAAGTAGCCAAGAGGCCGAAGACCTTTATATTAAACATTTTCCTATTATTTTTTTAAAGAATTAAGTCTTTTATAAATCATTATATATACTTCTACCAGAAACTAGAAATCTAGCAGAAAGATTTAAAGATTATTTCTCAGGAAATACTTTAAAATTATTGAGCCTTTTAGATTTCTACATGATTAGCAGAGTACAAATTGGACATTTGAATAAGTTTGAGAAAAGCGAAGTACTTGCCAATATTTCTTGTGTAGAGGCAAGCTTGCCAGAGATGCTTTAGAGATTTCTAATAATAGTAATGGTATGGTACGTACCATTACTATTACTATATACAAATATATACTACAAGTATATACTATATACAAACACATGGTGTTTGTTGATACCATACTCCTATACTTGGACTCTTCTTATCTCACTGTTACCTGTCTCAGATAGTACCAAAAGGCAATATCTGCCACCGATAACGTTATCCATCGATAAGCTAAACTGATAAGCAAAGAATACTGTCTAAACCTTTATAGCAATAACCACCAAATCAATCACAAATACTTTTTTATTTTTCCTCATGTATGCCATAGGTAAATAGAAAAAGTAATATGCTTGCAAAAACATCCAAAACCGAAATGCCACCGGAATTATCCGTTTCAAGAAAAATAAAATGAAAAAAAGAATAGAGGCACAAATTACCCTAAATCAATAAATAAAATGTGGCTCCGGTTTACACAAAATAAATATTGTATACTGTTGCCAATATTTTAAAGAACTTGTCTTAAAAAAAATCGTTTCAATATGACAAGTATATACTTGACTATGATTTTTGTTGGATCATAAAAGTTAACCAGCATCGAGAGTGGTCAGTGCCTGGATAGATGACCGATGGGAAAGAAAGAATGTATTAAGTCTGAGGACAAGCGAAGCGAGTCCAAAGAGGCTTTGCAGTATAAATTTGACGAATTGTATATTCTAAAGACGAGCGAAGCGAGTCCGATGTGATGAGAAAAAGTTCCGAGGCACTCCGTAACCGATTTTTTTATATTGTTCTTAATGATTTAATCCAAATTAAGAGATTGATGTTATTGACTAAATCATTTCTATTGATGCCGAGTGTTGGTTTATGACGTCAAAAAATCGAATGTCACTGAAAAGAGTCAACCTTATCTGGACTCCTTCCACAGGTCATTTATATAGATACTACGGAGGTAATAAATATCTTGTTTTATAGCTATCATTAAATTTCCACCGCCCCCAGGGGCAGCTGGATAAAAATCTACACTATATTACTTGAGATTGCCGCTCCGAGTTGATCCTTGTTTATACAGCATTTATTGAGTTAGCAAACTAATTCAAAACTGACAGAGGCTTTACCGTGGTGGGGGCAGGGAAACGGGCGGTGGATTGGCACCGTCAGGGGCTTTAAAAATCTTTCCTCTTTATTTAAAACTCGAAAAAAAAAGAGTCAAACTTTACTTAAAAGAACAATTTATCCAAACTACGACATAGATATACGTTTTATTAGGTCAAAAAACAAACAACGCCGATGTGTATTTAGAACGTTTTTAATATTCATTGGTGAACCTTTACCACACGCTTTTATTGCCATAAAAATCTGTTAACAACATTGGGTTAACACGTTTGAGTTATGTTTGATGAACTGTTAAAAAGTTTTGCCTACTTCCCTATAGTGGAACACCAGCAAGTAAGCTACTATTACTATTACTACTATTACCACTATGAATAAAAAAACAAGTCAGCTTTAAAAACGCGGGTTTAATAAATTCTATATTTAAAGGGTTCGTCAGACCATTGACACCTACGCCTTTACCCGTCTTAATATTGATACAGGGTGAAATATTTACCCAACGTTAACTATTTTGATAATAGGTCAAATTTATCCATCCAATTGATTCATGGCAGACGTACCTTTGACAGTGATTATGAAATCAATGCACATAATGAAATCTAAACAGTATGTGTGGCTATATAAACAGCTAGCTACTAGTGGCATCAGCTACAAGTATTTAAAAGGTCGAAAATCCTAAGTGAGCTGGTGGCTGACTCTGCTTTTGCTCAAGAAAAGAGGCTGGACTAGTGGCTATAGTCGCTTGGTAGAGAAACCTATAACCTAAAGTCCATTGAAACTTTTAACAGGTTACTGAGTTAAATCTTGTTTTAACCTGAATTAAAATTAGATTTGTTAAAATGATAAATAAAAGCAGTCACTGAATTGTTTCTTTTGTCATAAATTGCAGGTAAAAATAAATTTGCTCAAGATAAGACCTAGCCTGAAATAAAGTGAATCACTGTTCCAGGCTAGGTTCAAGGGGTTTCGCGAAGTGAGTTTTAGTTGGTATGGGGCAGACCCTGAGTTCAATTAAGCCTTCGTGCGTAAATGCATTTATCTCTCTTTTTTGGTAACATTTTTCCCCACAAGAAAAAATTTGCCAAAAAAAACTCCTCGCCTTCTTGGTAGGCGAGAAAAGCCTACCTGGCGTCTAGTGTTTGTTAAACTAAGCTCAAGTATGTATAATCATCATTCTAAGTTGACTAAGACCGAAGAGTCTTTTTAGATCTAGACATCTCCCCCACATCCAGCTACCAGACTGAGTTAATCTAAATCAATTGTTACAGACCCTGACAGACAATAATGAAAACCTCTCAGAACGTCATGAAAATGCCTGATGTGGCTTTATGACAAAAACTCCGTTTCGGGTTTTTAGGGTGAACACAGTACTTCTCCTTACACCTAAGGTAAGGAAAAAGTAAGGAAAATTAAAAAATAAAACAAGTAATTTATTTCAAAATAACACGTAGGGGTTAAAAATAATATTAGGTTAAACCTGAATTGGAGGTAGGGTTGAATTTAAAAGTTTTTATATGGAAACGTAGTAAGAACAACGTCTGGTTTTACAGTCTTGAAAACGATTTCAATGGCGTTTTATATCTGACAAGCTGTGTTGATGTCTTCACTCAGGTTTTTATTACCGAGCTGTTAAACACTAAGGTCAGATCTTAGTCTCAACCCTGCACTCTTCATCTCCATTTTACTTATTTTATATTGAAGTGGGAAGTGAGAACCACTTGCCAAACTTTTCCATCTTTCCTAATTGACCAGTAACTCAATTATGCGCATAAATATCCTGTTAGTTATACCAAACTATGCTTCTAAAATTGGCATTGGACACCATTATTTGTACTAGTTTAATACTCAGTCGGTGTTTTCTTAAAAGTTTGGGCATTTCCTTTGAAATACAGATAGAGTTATGACAGTGCTTTTGATAATTGAGTAACTGTTTAGGTTCTAAAGCATAAACCGGTACCTTAAACAAGAAATAGGTTGTTAAGCAAGGAAACACGCATTATTCACCTGACATGCGGACTACCAAGCTAGAATAATATTGTAGTTAGAAACTTATATAATGTAAAAAATCTGGTACGAGGTTACCTCGAACTTTTCCTCATCAAATGAGATTCGGTACGCTCAACCTCTCTACTTCGGACTCCCTTCGCTCGTCTTCAAAATATACAATTCGAAACTTTATAGACAGCAGTCATCGACTCGCTTCGCTCGATTTCAGATATTAATACATCCGTTTCATTCTAGCTTGCCACCATACAGCACTGACTCGCTCAATGCTGCTGCAACATCAATGCAAACGCTCAATGCAGCGCAGCTTTTATGATAAAATAAATAGCATAGATATACTTGTCGTATTACAACTTGGTGTACTTAATTATGACTTAGTATGAAGTAAAATTATAAACTTGTCACAAGTATCAATTGAATTATTTTCCGATTTTTTATAAATTTAAAAAAATACATACACAAGTCTTGATAAATTGAACTAATCCTGATAATGAGATAAAATGGCACATAGTTAGTCTTATACATAGTCACATGCGTGCTAATCTCAAATCTGATGCATCATTTTTCCGGTTTTATGATTTTTCCAAATATTTGAGTCTTATTGCAGGTTAATACCGCATAATGTTAATTGCGTCATAAACAAATTATTTCCCGAATAGCACAACAGCGGGACAACGTTTCAAAATTTTACCATAAATACACTAGGAGCTGCAATGATAACTCACACACACAGACAGACAACTTTGTGAAAATCTCTCAGGAGGTCTTAAAAACACCTGAAACGGATAATTCCGGTGACATCCAAGTTTTGGGATTTTTGCAGACACAATACTTTTTCTATATACCTACGGTATATAGAAAAAGTATAAGGTTTATAAGGTAAAGGATTATAAGGTAAAGTGAAAAACCATAAAAAATGTATCGTCCTTTCCAGGATTCCAACCCAGGTACCCTGACATTGAGTAAACTAAATGCTCGTATCGACTTCAGATTATGTTTATTCAACTGACAGGTGGAATGAATGGCGCCATGACGCCTATCCCATTAGCGAATCCGCCAAAAGCATGGCATGAAAATTAAAATTCCCATGTAAAGAACAGGCCTCACCAACGTTTCAAAAACGCATAGCACATGCTTTGTACTAACTTACGTGCTTACAATTTAGAGCACAAACTGCGCATGCCTTTAATTTATGGGAAACTAATCGTATTTTTTAGTGAATTGTCATTAGGAAATGAAGCAATAATTTCTTTAAAAAAAATTTAAGCAATTAAGACATAGTTTTCTAATAAGCATACAATGTAAAGACTTCTTGTAAGGAAGGGTTTGGAGCCTTAGTTTAGCAAGCAATAGAGCTGACAGGAAGGCTAAGAGGTCAGGACTTAAAAAGCCAGGTCTCTTTAGGACTCTTTACACTTAAAAAACTTGCAACTTAAAAAGTGTCACAATACTTGCTTCTCTCACAATAAGATATAATATATAAGTTTTTATCATTCTGACATATGATTATTAAGGTTAATGAAGACTCTGCAGTCCCTTGTATTAATTATTTATTTATTTAACAATTAAACATATTTGCAACGTTTCGCCGAGCGATGCTCTGCATCATAATGTATAACATTTAAATGTCATACTTTCTAAATTATTTGTCGTGTTTAATAGTTATTTCTTCTGGTATGCAAATGATTTTAAGTTAGTGTTTAATGCATTTTGTTTTACCTGATGATACTAAGCTTTGCTCTGCAAAACGTTGCAAACACACATAATTGTTGAATAAATTAACAAATAATAAAAATCAATTTTAATTATCTTATTTGATTCCAATATTTGAGTCCAAGAAATTTTCTCATTTATTCTAATGTTGTCTTATTTTTAAGACCCTAAAAAAAAGTTTAAAATTTAAAAAAAGTTGAAATATAGTTTAGACTTATTTATCTGATGGAATATTTAATTTAATTTAGAGCTCCAAACGAATAATACTACACAAATTTTTACTGAAAGGTTCATGCCGCAAGGCTCTAAACGGGCATTTTAATTTTACTTAAATTTAAAATGCTATGAACTTTCTAAATTAAACACGGATGTGTCTGGAAGAGGAAGAGATTATTTTTATAAGTTAGCCACTACTGTGCGCCATCAGCGGTTACCCACCTAGAGGTGCATGTGACAAAAACCTGTATATTTGTTTATTTTATAATGAGATACGCCTATATAAAACCACTCAGAAAGTCTTAAGAACGCCAGAACCTAATAATTCACGTCAAATTTCGATTTTGGATTTTAGCACAATTACATTACTTTTCCAGTATACATACATTATGAACAGATAACTGAGCAGTGGAGTAAACACAGCTAACAAATAACAACACCAAATCTCTCCACAAAACCTTATTAAACCCAAGAGCCGGCTTTCGAACCTCACGATTATCATCAGTGGCGGGAGATCATCATCATCACAGTCCGCTATATGATCTGCCTAAAAAGTCAGACTAGGATCTCCCTTCTTCAACTCTCCGGCACTGATGATGATCGTGAGGTCGAAAGCCGGCTCTGGTTTTAATAAAGGTTTTGTGGAGAGATTTTGGTGTTGTTATTTGTTAGCATACAATATGACTTAGGAAAAAGAAGAAAAAGATCATAAAATTGCAAGTACCGTTCTTCGTCTAGAGAGTAGGTCGATACATACTTTGCGTTATAAAAGCTTAGTGAATCTCAGTCCCAAATAATTAGTAAATAGTGAAAATTGACTTAGAACTCTATTTGTTCTTTAAAAATCTCAATATCCACTACACTTCGGTAAAGCATTGAAGCCAGATATAAAAAACTGTTTAAAGTTAGCTGCTTAGTAAAGTACCTTGTTGGCTTTATTTTGTTCTTCCTAAGTTGGATATGATGTCTCCTTATAAAGGACAGAGGGAGGCTCCTTTCCTTATTCCCCTATATGAGCCTTCTCGGGCCCAATCTCGACCCCATCTTTTCATAGCAGCTCTTTAACCATAGGACGGGGTATGGGCCTTTATCCCATAGAAAGGGTCTTTACATAGCAATTTCCAGTATAAAAGGGTTACAAGACCTCTGTTTATATCCCTATATATTATAATATAAGCTTTCCAATATCGTCCTTACATTTTCCCGCCATTATTTTCTCATCCTGCCCTTATTTTTCCCGCTCTTTCAACGGATACATTTAGGTCCTTTAAGAAGGTGTTTTTGGTGTTAAGTACCTCCTAAATATTTCACGTGTTTTTGCTCATTTTTATATAAAAATATAATAATATGATATTTTAAAAGCGAGCTCGAATTTTCATAAGAAAATATTAAAAACATTATTTATTTTTTCTCTCGGTATATTTTAATGGAAATATAATGTACATTAAACTTACTGTTTTCTCCTATGTGTACTTAGAATCTGTATATGTGGTATCAGTACCTGTTCTGCAATTATTAAATTAATTAATTATGCAGATTTGAATTATGAATTATGCAGATAAATGAATTATCTGCATAATTCATAAATAAAATAATCTGCAATAAATAATCTGCAGAAGAATCACTTGTTCACTAGTTACTAACGGTTTTACGCAGTTAAACACTCTTTGCGCATCCTGCGCCTCTACTTTTGTGTGATCACAAGAGTAGATGGTCAGTATATCAATGGGAGAACGCTGGAAATAAAATGGATGCTTTTTTACTGTCTGTGGACTAGCGAAGCGAGCCGAAGAAGCACTGAAATATAAATTGATTTCCATAAACTGAGTACAAGCGAAGCGAGTAGGAAGCGATGAGGACGAGCTTAGCGAATCCAATAAGACGTGGCAAAGTACCGGGATACCCCGTATCCAATTGTTGAGATATAATTTATACTTTCTCTTCTTACAAAAAGTTATCCCTAACATATATCCTCATTATCTATTAAGTAAAGTTTACCTTTTTACTTTTTCTCACTTATACCGTAAGTATATAGGAAAAGTGTAGTGTTTGCAAAAAATCTGAAACCAGGATGAAACCGAAATTATCCGTTTCAGGCGTTTTTAAGGCCTCCTGAGTGGTTTTCGCAAAGTTGTCTGCCCGTATGCGTGTGTCTGTTATTATCGCAGAGCCCAGTGAATTTATGCTAGAGAGTTAAAATTTTGTACAAAAATCAGTTACCGTTCTAGTTGTGCTCTTCGGAAAATATATTTTTTATGACGTCATTAACGTGCAATAATGACTTAAATATTTCAAAAAATCATAAAACATCGAAAAATGATGCGATCTGATTGAGATTCGACAAGCATGTTACCAGGTATAAGACTAACATATGTGCTAAGTTTCGTGTCATTATCAGCATTAGTTCAATTTTTATCAAATTACTTGTGCACGTTTTTTAAAAAATTAGAAAAGGGTGTAATTGAGTTTTTGTACAAGTGTATATTATTACCTATTAAATAAGTACACTATGTTTCGTTTAATATGACAAGTATATCCATGATTTTTGTTGGATCATAAAAATTAAGGAGCATTGAGCGTGTTCAGTGCTGTGGTTAACTCTGGGAATGATACTGATGGATTTGCTATATAAAGACGAGCGAAGCGAGTCCGAAGGCATGTTGCAGTATATATTTGGTGGACTGTACTTCTGAGGACAAGCGAAGCGAAACAGAAGCAGGGAGGATGAGCGTACCCGATTTTTAAACCTTATTTGAAAAGTTCGCTCCATATGAAATTTTGCGAAACGTTTAATGAATTTTTGAAAATTTAAAATAATTTCCTAGCTTAAACGCGTAGTGATGCTTTGTTTTCATAGTCTCTAAATTGCTCCCTATTTGACTTAAAAAAAATTCAAATTTTCATCAGGTGCTAAAAAATAATTGCGATGAACCGCTGTTTTTCAAATTTCAAAAATTGGACACGGAGTACCTTAGAACTATTTTCAACACATTAGATTCACTACGCTCACCCCTCAAATAGAGGAGTGAGCGTGAGGGTAGAGCGCTCACCCCTCACAACTTTGTACACGCTTGGCTCGTCCTCAAAGACTAGCTTTGCTCGTTTTAGACGTAAATATAATATTAAATATTCTTGTTTATTACATATTATATTAATAATTGTACCGAATTTCAACTACATTGGATAATAATAGATTTGTATTAATTGTAATAATACAATTTTTTAAAAAAATGTATACAAGTCATTCGATAAAAATTGAACTAATGCTGATAATTAGATTAAACATAGCACATCTGTTGATCATACATGTGACTACATGCATGCTAAATGTCAAATTTTCCCTGTTAATGAATTTTTCTCAATGTCTTTATTTTCTATTGACGAATTGTTCCCTTAGTTAGGAATAAAAACTGTGGGAACAATTCGTCAATAGAGAATAAGGACTGAGGGAACAATTCGTCAGTTTAGTCAAATTGTCCCTAAGTCCCTATTCCATTGACAAATTTTTCCTAAGGTCGCTTATTCCTATTGAGAATGTTCCCTAAGTCCTTATTCCCTATAGACAATTGATCCCTAAGTCTTATTCCTATTGACGAATTTTCCCTAAGTCCTTATTCCTTAGACGATTGTTCCCCCTCCCTAAGTCTATTCCCTACAGAACGAATTGTTCCTAAGTCCTTATTCCTATTGACGAATTGTTCCTTAAGTCCTTATTCCCTATTGAGGAATTGTTTCCTAAGTCCTTATTAATGAAATAATTAATATTTTAATTATTATTTAATTTTTTTCCTAGAACTTATAAAATTATTTTCTGTAGCTTAACTAGCTCTAAAGCTTATTTTTTGTATTTAAGTTTTTTCAAAAGTAATAAATACCCTGAAAGCATGATAACCACACACATCCAGCAACTTTCTCAAATCACTCAAGAGGTCTTTAAAAACACTAGAAACGGATAATTCAGATGAAATCTCGTCAATCTTGATGAAACACAATACTTTTCCTTCAACTTCAGTTAAACGAAGAAAAGTAAAAAAAACCAAGCAAAAGAAAAACCACTCTTTCATTAAATAAAGTTTAATGAAAAAACGGGTATTTCACATGAAATCCCAGAATCAGATTTTCGTATACAATTTATTTTGAGGAAAAGTAAAAATAAACACTCATTATAATCGAAAATAAAACAATTTGAACTTATTAAAACAAATTAGGAAACAGGGCAAACAAGCATTAATACAAGTAAACTTCTCAGGCAATAAACAAATTGATATATTTTTACTTTTTCTCCTTTATACCCGTATTTTAGGAAAAGGTATTGTGTTTTGCAAAAAAAATCCGAAACCGGTTTTTACCGGAATTATCAGTTTCATGGTGTTTCAAAGGTCCTCCTGAGCTGGTTTTTACAAGGAGTTGTCTGGCTGAATGTGTGAGTGCCTACCGTAGGTGGTAGGTATTTAGGAAAAGTATTTTGTTGACGAAAAAAATCCGAAACGGTTTGTTACCGGATTATCAGTTTCAGATCTTTTAAAGGGCTCCTGAGTGTTTTACAAAGTTGTATGGCTGAATGTGTGTGTGTGTACCTCATTTATACGGTAGGTATTTAGGAAAAGTATTGTGTTTGCAAACAAATCCGAAACCGGTTTGTTACCGGAATTATCAGTTTCAGATGTTTTAAAGGGCTCCTGAGTGGTTTTTACAAAGTTGTATGGCTGAATGTGTGTGTGCCTCATTTATACGGTAGGTATTTAGGAAAAGTATTGTTTGGCAACAATCGATAACCGGTTTTGTTACCGGTAACTTATCAGTTTCAGATTTTAAAGGGTCCTTGAGTGCGTTTTCACAAAGGTTGAATGGCTGAATATGTGTGTGTGTGCACCTTTCATTTATACGGAGGTATTAGGAAAGTATTGTGTTGACGAAAAAATCCGAATACCGGTTTGGTTACGGAATTATCAATTTCCAGATGTTTTAAATGGGCTCCTGAGTGGTTTCCACAAAGTTGTTAATGGCTGAATATGTGTGTGGCACCTCATTTATACGGTAGGTATTTAGGAAAAGGTATTGTGTTGACGAAAAAACCGAAACCGGTTTGTTACGGAATTATCAGTTCCAGATGTTTTTAAAAGGGCTCCTGAGTGGTTTTCACAAGTTGTATGGCTGAATATGTGTGTGTGCACTCATTTATACGGTAGGTATTTAGCGAAAAGTATTGTGTTGACGAAAAAATCGAACCCGGTTTGTTACCGAACTATCAGTTTCAGGTGTTTTTAAAGGGCCTTCCTGAATGGTTTTCCAAAAGTTGTATGCTGAAATGTGTGGTGTGTACTCATTTATCGTAGGTATTTAGGAAAAGTATTGTGTTTTGCAAACAAATCGAAACCGGTTTGTTACCGAATTAATNATATCGGGGCATCTTTTTTGGACCTAAGGGACGTTACATTGCGGCAGGAACGGCGCTATTGTCGTTCCTTTTATGGGTGATGGATGAAAGGGTACTGTGACGAGTTTCAAATATTATGGATTTAATAGATAAAGTTTTATTATTTTAATTATAGACAGGAGATGCTAGTTTATTGTTTCATGTTCTTTATCTTATACTCTTATTCGGCAATGTTTCCCTTATCAGCACTTCGATGTAACATGAGAGGAGAGGGATTAGAGCCTGTGGAGTATGGTGGGGTTATGGTAGCGTGATGCGGACGGGGGTAACGACGGGGGAGTTCTAGACAGGGTTTCGGCCAAGGTAGGGGTTTTTGCCAGTTTAGGGGGTTCAGGTTTCTATTGGGGCTCTCAGAGCTACTATCACGTTTACGTAGTATGTCAGCTAGTATATATTGACTTAGACCTTAAATAGTATAATATCAACCATTTTGTTACAACCTTAAGTATGTCTTTATATTTCGCAATACTCGTATAACCTTAAAAACAGCCATACATGTTTAGCTCGGATGCGTCACATCGTAGAGTCTTCTCCTTCTGGTAATCTATCAATCTCGCAGACTACTTTTGCCTTACTGAATATGTGTATTAGTAAAGCCGGCACCCCGATTGTTAATGGCTGAATGTGTGTTGTGTGGGGTACTCATAGAATCATTATACGGATAGAGTTAATGTTAGGGAAAATAGTTTTGTGTTTGCAACAAATCCGACAACCGTTTTGTTAACAGATGTTTAATTTACATCATGGAATTTTTATCAGTTCAGGTTGTTAAAGCCTTCCTGGAGTGTTTTTTTACAAAGTTTGTCGTGGCTGAAGATGTGTGTGAGTTGCCTGTACCGATAGGTTTATGGAAAGATGTAATGTGTGTTGAGAGAAAAAATCCGTGAAGAACCGGTTTGTTTATCTTATGTGAATGGGTGGGGAATTATCTATTTCAGATGTTTGAAAAGGCTCCTGAATGTTTTATTGCACAAAGGGTTGGATAATGGCTGAATATGTGTTTGTGCACCTCAGTTTAACTGGAGAGTATGGTGATTAGGAGAGAAAGAGTATTTGGTGTTGGAGGGAAGAAAAAATCCGAAACTCGGGTTTTTATGGGGATATTATCGCGTTTCAGATTTTTGTTAAAAAAGGCTATGAATAGGTTTTTTCAGAAAGTTTATGGCTGAATAGGATTGTTGTGTGCACCTCATTATATCGGTAAGAGGTTTTTGTAGGAGAACGGATTATGGTCCGTTTTGACGTGGAAGAACACATCCTATCGGTTTGTTCATCGGATTTAAATCAAGATATTCAAATGATTTTAAAGAAGGGCTAACTTGAAATGGTTTTACCACAAGAGTTTTTGACTGGTCTGATGTGTGTGTGGTGTGTACACGGTGTTTATAAGCGGGATAGGTTTTAGGAGAAAGTATTGGTAGTTTGCGACAATTTGCAGGTATAAACTGGGTTTGATTACAAGTAATTTTAGAGGAATTATCAGTATTCAGATGTTTTAAGGGGGCACCTGAATGGTTTTCAAAAAAGTTGTATTGGCTGAAGTGGTGTGTGTGTAACAAATAAGTAGTATACAGGATAGGTACTTATAGTGAGAAAAATAGTATTGTGTTGAACTGAATGTAAAATCCGGTACTTGGTTTGGTTACTTGATACTTGTGTAACAAACAATATGTATGGGAAAGTATTCTAGTTATGATTATATTATTAAGAGCACTTTGAATGGTTTTATTCACAAAGGTTTGGTTTATGGCTATATATCAGGTCATTAAACAAGGTGGGCAGGACCTTGTGTTTGTGTGGTTTGTTAGAAGCACCTCATTTTTATTTTACGGATTAGGCTATTTTTTAGGAAAGTTTTGTGTTTGACGAAAAATATCTATATGAAACCGTGTGTGAGTTTTGTTTGCCCGACATGAGATGTCAGCGATCGGACTTATCATTTCAGAATGTATACCTTAGAAAGGCTCCTGAATGGTTTCACCATAAGGTTTAAATGGCTGGGAATTTTTTGTAGATTTGGTGTGCGCACTCTTATTTTTATACTTCGTGTAGGAGATTTTTTATTTAGGAAAAAATTATTGTGGTTTGACTAGGAAAAACACTATCCGAAACGTGTGTTTTAGTGGGTATTACCGAAGTGGAAAGATATGATCTTGGATATTAGTCTATAGATATTTTCAGATTGTATTATAGAAAAATGGTTCACTGAATGGTTTTCACTCAAAGGGTTGTAATGGCTGGAGATATAGTTGTTGTGTGCTCGTCGTTTTATGAGGGAGGAGATTTAGGAAAAGTAATGTGTTGAGCGAAAATCCGATACGGGTTGTGATTACCGGAAATTATCAGTTTCAGATGTTTTAAAGGGGTGCTGCGCTGAATGGTTTTCACAAGTTGTTATGGCTTGATGTGTGTGTGTGTACTCATTTTATACGTGTAGAGTTATTTTAGGGAAAAGTATTGTTTGTTTGAACAGAATCCGAAATTCCGTAGTTTGTTACCGACAATGGTGTGGTATATTATCTTAGTTTTCAGATTAGATTTTGAAAGGGATCCATAGAATGGTTTTTACAAGTTGGTAGTGGCATAGAATGTGTTGTGTGTTCGTACTCATTTATACGGTTAGGTTTTATAAAAGTATTTCGCGTAGTTGAACGTAAAAAATATTATCGAAACCGTTTTGTTTTGTACCTCAGAGAATTTATCAGTTTCAGATGTTTAAAGGGCTTCCTGAATGGTTTTCACAAAGGTTGTATGGCTGAATGGTTGTTGTGTGTGCACTGGTCCATTTATACGAGGTAGGTATTTGGGAAAAGTAATTGGTGATTTGAGAAAAAATCCGTGACAGACGCGTTTGTTACCGGAATTATCAATTTCAGGGTGTTTTAACGGGCTCCTGAATGGGTTTTTCACAAAGTTGTATGGCTTGAATGTGTGTGTGTGTAATTCATTTATACGGTAGGGTATTTAGGAAAAGTTTGTGTTGTGCAAACACATACCGAACCAGGTTTGATATATAGAGCGCGGGAATTATCAGTTTCAATGATTGTTATTAGAATGGATTCTGAAGTGGTTTTCACAGTATTGTGTTAGTGGTGTGATGATGTGTTGTGTGTGGGTAACTCATTTATACGGTTAGTGTTTTTAGGAAAAGTATTGGGTTGGATCGACATTCCAGTGAACGGTTTGTCTATCTGGGAATTATCAGTTTTAGGTGTTTTTAAAGGGCTCTCTGTGAACTGTGTTTTTTCACAACGATTGTAATGGCTGAAATCGCTGTGGTGTGTGTAACCATCATTTTATACGGTAGGATATTTAAAGGAAAATGTATTATGATGTTTGCAAGACAAGATCGGGACACCGGTTTGTTACCCATGAATGTTTTGATGCAAGTTAGTTATCGATGGTTTTAAAAGCCATACCTCGAGGTGGGGTTTATTTACAAAGTTGTCTTGGGTTGAAATGGTGTGAGTGCCTGTACCGGCGTAACGTATTAGAGGAAAGTAATGTTGTATGAAACTTAGAATAAAGAATCCCGAACGCCGGTTTGTTACTATTGGTATTAAATCAGTTTTTTTCATAAGACTCGTTTAAAAGGGCTCCTGAATGGTTTTTTTCACAAAGTATGTATGGACTGTAATTTGAGTGTGTGCACCGCTTTTATTGCCGTGGTAGGTATTATAAGGTGTAAAGTATATTGTGTTGAGAAAAAATCCCGAAACCGGTTTGTTTACCTTCATGGTCCGGTATATTATCAGTTTTTTTTCAGATTGTTTTAAAAGAGTGCGCTCTGATATTTTGGTGTGTGTGCGCCACAAGTTTGTATGTCGCTTCGTATTATGTGTGTGTGCACCTCATTTATACGGTAGGTAGAGATTGCTTAGGAAAGTATTTGTGTTTTGAGCAAAAAATTTCGAGTACAGCACCGGTTTGTTAACATGCCGAGGGAATTGATCTAGAGTTTTCAGTATGTTTTTAAAAGAGGGTTTCCTGGAATGGTTTTCCAAGGATAATTTTTTGTCTGGCTCGATGTTTGTTGTTGTGACCTCATTTATAGGGTGTAGGGTATAGTTAGGGAAAGTAGTTTTGTGTTTTTGACGAACGAATCCTCGGAAACCGGGTTTGGGTTACGCGGAATTATCAGTTTTCAGGTGTTTAAAGGCTTCCTGAATGGTTTTTGGTTTTACAAAGTTGTGATGGCTGAATGTGTGGGTGTGTACAATTCGGTTTATACTCGGTTGAGGTTATTTTAGGGACAATGTATTGTGTTTTGCAAACAAAACGAAAACGGTTGTTACGGGACATTATCAGTTTTCAGCATGGGTTTTAAAGGCTGCTGAGTGGTTTTCACAAATTTGGTATGGCTGAACTATGTGTGTTGTAAGCACTCCATTTCTATATTGTAGGTAAGTTTAGGACAAAGTATTCTTGTGTTGACGAAAAAATCTCACGGAAGACCGGTTTGTTACCAGGGTGATATTATTCAGTTTCAGTTGTTTTTAAAGGGCTCGGTGAGAGTGGTTTTATCACAAATTGTTATGGCTGAATTTGGTGTGTGTTTGATACCTCATTGTATTACGGTCAGGTATTTAGGAAAGTATTGTTGTTGCGAAAAAATCCGAAACCGGTTTGTTTACCGGAATTTCCAGTTCAGAGATTGTTTTAAAGGGCTCCTGAATGGTTTTTCACAAGAAGTTGTATGGTGAAGTGTGTGTGTGGTGTACTTCCATTTTAAATGCGGTAGGTATTTAGGAATAAGTATTGTGTTGACGAAAAAAATGGGCCGAAACCCGGTTTGTTACCCGGAATTATCAGTTTTCAGGTGTTTTAAAAGGGCTCTGAATGGTTTTCACAAAGTTGTATGGCTGAATGTGTGTGTGTGTACTTCATTTATACGGTAGGTAATTTAGGAAAAAGTATTGTGTTTGCAAACACATCCGAAACGGTTTGTTTACGGAATTATCAGTTTTCAGATGTTTTTTTTTTTTGTTTTTTTTTTTTTTTTTGTTTTTTTAAAAGGGCTCCTGATTGGTTTTCACAAAGTTGTATGGCTGAATGTTGTGTGTGTGTACCTCTTTAAATACGGTAGGTATTTAGGAAAAGATTTGTGTTGGACGAAAAAAAATCCGAAACCGTTTGTTCCGGAATAATCAGTTTTAGGTGTTTTAAGGGCTCCTGAATGGTTTCACAAGTTGTATGGCTGGAACTGTGTGTGTGTGTCCTTCATTTATACGTAGGTTATTTAGGAAAAGTATTGTTTTGCAAACAAATCCGAAACGGGTTTGTTACTGGATCATCAGTTTCAGGTGTTTAAAGGCTCCTGATGGTTTTTACAAAGTTGTCTGCTGAATGTGTGTGTGGCTACCGTAGGTATTAGGAAAAGTATTGTGTTGACGAAAAAATCCGAAACCGGTTTGTTACCGGAATTATCAGTTTCAGATGTTTTAAAAGGCTCCTGAATGGTTTTCACAAAGTTGTATGGCTGAATATGTGTGTGTGCACCTTTTATACGGTAGGTATTTAGGAAAAGGTATTGTGTTGACGAAAGAATCCGAAACCGGTTTGTTACCGGAATTATCAGTTTCAGATGTTTTAAAAGGCTCCTGAATGGTTTTCACAAAGTGTATGGCTGAATATGTGTGGTGTGCACCTCATTTATACGGGTAGGTATTTAGGAAAAGTATTGTGTTGACGAAAAAATCCGAAACCGGTTTGTTACCGGAATTATCAGTTTCAGGTGTTTTAAAGGGCTCCTGAATGGTTTTTCTCACAAGTTGTAATGGCTGAATGTGTTGTGTGTGGTACCTTTATTACGGTAGGTATTTAGGAAAAGTATTGTGTTTGCAAACAAATCCGAAACCGGTTTGTTACCGGAATTATCAGTTTCAGATGTTTTAAAGGGCTCCTGAGTGGTTTTTACAAAGTGTTATGGCTGAAATGTGTGTGTGTGTACCTCATTATACGGTAGGTATTTAGGGAAAAGTATTGTGTTGACGAAAAAATCCGAAACCGGTTTGTTACCGGAATTATCAGTTTCAGATGTTTTAAAGGGCTCCTGAATGGTTTTTACAAAGTTGTATGGCTGAATGTGTGTGTGTGTACTTCATTGTATACGGTAGTATTATAGGAAAAGTATTGTGTTGACGATTAAATCCGAAACGGTTTGTTACCGGAATTATCATTTCAGGTGTTTTAAAGGGCTCCTGATGGTTTTACAAAGTTGTGGCTGAATGTGTGGTGTGTGTACCTCATTTATACGGTAGGTATTTAGGAAAAGTATTGTGTTTGCAAACAAATCCGAAACCGGTTTGTTACCGGAATTATCAGTTTCAAGATGTTTTAAAAGGGCTCCTGAGTGGTTTTCACAAAGTGTATGGCTGAATGTGTGTGTGTGTACCTCATTTATAGGTAGGATTTAGGAAAAGTATTGTGTTGACGAAAAAATCCGAAACCGGTTTGTTACCGGAATTATCAGTTTCAGGTGTTTTAAAGGGCTCCTGAATGGTTTTCACAAAGTTGTATGGCTGAATGTGTGTGTGTGTACCTCATTTATACGGTAGGTATTTAGGAAAAGTATTGTGTTGAAAAAAATCCGAAACCGGTTTGTTACCGGAATTATCGTTTCAGGTGTTTAAAGGCCTCCTGAGGTGGTTTTTACAAAGTTGTCTGGCTGAATGTGTGAGTGTACCTAGGTAGTTTGGAAAAGTAATGTGTTGAGAAAATCCGACCGGTTTTGTACCGGGATTATCAGTTTCAGATGTTTAAAAGGCTCCTGAATGGTTTTCACAAAGTTGTATGGCTGAATATGTGTGTGTGCACCTCATTTATACGGTAGGTATTTAGGAAAAGGTATTGTGTTGGCGAAAAATCCGAAACCGGTTTGTTACCGGAATTATCAGTTTCAGATGTTTTAAAGGGCTCCTGAGTGGTTTTCACAAAGGTTGTATGCTGAATATGTGTGTGTGCCTCATTTTACGGTAGGTATTGTAGGAAGAAGGTATTGTGTTGACGAAAAAATCCGATACCGGTTTGTTACCGGAATTATCAGTTTAGATGTTTTAAGGGTCCTGAATGGTTTTCACAAAGTTTCTGGCTGAATGTGTGTGTTGTACCTCATTAATACGGTAGGTATTTAGGTAAAAGTATTGTGTTGACGAAAAAATCCGAAACCGGTTTGTTTACCGGAATTATCAGTTTCAGGTGTTTTTAAAGGGTCTGAATGGTTTTTTTACAAAGTTGTATGGCTGAATGTGTGTGTGTGTGTACCTCATTTATACGGTAGGTATTTAGGAAAAGTATTGTGTTTGCAAACAAATCCGAAACCGGTTTGTTACCGGAATTATCAGTTTCAGATGTTTTAAAGGGCTCCTGAGTGGTTTTCACAAATTTGTATGGCTGAATATGTGTGTGTGCACTAATTTATACGGTAGGTATTTAGGAAAGTATTGTGTTGAAACCGATTATCAATTCAGATGTTTTAAGGGCTCCTGATGTTTCACAAAGTATTGGAATGTGTGACCGGTAATTTAGAAATATCGAAACCGGTTTGTTACCGGAATTGATCAGTTCAGATGTTTAAAGGGCTCCTGAGAATGGTTTTTCACAAAGTGTATGGCTGAATGTGTGTGTGTGTACCTCATTTATACGGTAGGTATTTAGGAAAAGTATTGTGTTGACGAAAAATCCGAACCGGTTTGTTACGGGAATTATCAGTTTCAGGTTTTAAAGGGTCTCTGAATGGTTTTTCACAAAGTTGTATGGCTGAATGTGTGAGTGCCTTATTTATACGGTAGGTATTTAGGAAAAGTATTGTGTTTGCAAACAAATCCGAAAACCGGTTTGTTACCGGAATTATCAGTTTCAGGTGTTTTTAAAAGGGCTCTGAGTGGTTTTCACAAGTTGTTGGCTGAAATGTGTGTGGTGTGTAACCTCATTTTATACGGTAGGTATTTAGGAAAAGTATTTGTGTTTGCGAAAAAAATCCGAAACCGGGTTGTTACCGGGAATTATCAGTTTCAAGATGTTTTAAAGGGCTCCTGAGTGGTTTTCACAAAGTTGTATGCTGAATGTGTGTGTGTGTACTCATTTATACGGTAGGTATTTAGAGGAAGTATTGTGTTTGCAAAAATCCGAAAACCGGTTTGTTTAACCGGAATTATCAGTTTCAGGTGTTTTAAAGGCCTCCTGAGTGGTTTTTACAAAGTTGTCTGGCTGAATGTGTGAGTGTGCTACCGTAAGGTATTTAGGAAGTAATGTGTTGACGAAAAATCCGAAAGCCGGTTGTTACCGGAAATTATCAGTTTCAGATGTTTATAAAAGGCTCCTGAATGGTTTCACAAGTTGTATGGGCTGAATATGTGTGTTGTACCTCATTTTATACGGTAGGTATTTAGGAAAGTAATTGTGTTGACGAAAAATCCGAAACCGGTTTGTTCCGGAATTATCAGTTTCAGATGTTTTATAAGGGCTCCTGAATGGTTTTCACAAAGTTGTATGGCTGATATGTGTGTGTGCACTCATTTATACGGTAGGTATTTAGGAAAGTATTGTGTTGACGAAAAAATCCGATACCGGTTTGTTACCGGAATTATCAGGTTTCAGATGTTTTAAAGGGCTCCTGAATGGTTTTCACAAAGTTGTATGGCTGAATGTGTGTGTGTGTACCTCATTTATACGGTAGGTATTTAGGAAAAGTATTGTGTTTGCAAACAAATCCGAAACCGGTTTGTTACCGGAATTATCAGTTTCAGATGTTTTAAAGGCTCCTGAGTGGTTTTTACAAAGTTGTCTGCTGAATGTGTTTGTGCCTTATTTATACCGTAGGTATTTAGGAAAAGTGTTTTGATTGGAAAAAACTTTACTTAAAGAACTTAATGTCACCACAGCTACGGCTTATTAGTAAACTATTATGTGTCAAATTATTTTATTTTAGTTAAATGTTAATATTTTTTTAATAAATGGCTATTCTATTCTATTGTGTTTGGAAAAACATTGGAAACAGAGGTGTCCCCTAATATATTTGTTTTAGATGTACTTAAGACATCCTAAGGGGTTTTCACATAGTTGTCTTTGTCTGTACGTGTTTAGTATGAATATGGTGACTTTTATATTCTGAGGATGAGCGAAGCGAGACAGAAATTATGTCAGAAATGAGCGTAGGAAATCCAATGTTATAAGGAAAAGTTCCGAGGTACCCCGTACCCGATTTTCTCTTAGTACCAGCACAGCATTAACTAATTTTTCAAAATGACCTCTGACCTTTTCAATTCCCTTTTAAAACCTACAACTGAGACTGGGTAAGATTTAATGCTTTGTTAAATATTCACAAAAAGATTTCACCGTAGAAACAAGCAAACCTGCGTTTCGTTTGATGTAAGACAATTTGAACCAAACCTAGGTTATATCGTACAAAAGAGAATTTCTTGTTTTGATGGTTTCACTATATCAAAGACTAGCTAATCAAAAATAAATCGAAATAAATGTAAACATTACTTTCATATATATGTCAAACAATGTTTTAACAATTTAGTAACATATGTACAACAATATTAAATAAATCATACATTACTGTTTACACTTAATTTATTTTTATTATAATGTAATAACTTTCACCATGTCAAGAGTTATCTACTAACATATATAACATTTGTTTATGAGTAATTAATGTAGTAGCACTACCAAGAGATGTAATCTTAAAACAATTTATTTAGGACAAGGGTCCGGTCTGAAGGGACAGCCTGGAGGGACAGACGTCTAATAAGATAAACAAGGTGTTTCACGGTTAAATTTAGACGCTTAATTATTCTGATCTAAGGAGGAGTAAACACACTAGCTTTACGAACTAGATTTAGATGTACTTAAATTTATGTTTTCCAACAGGTTTGCAAATATTGAAAGGTTATGAAGCGATAGATTAGAATGATGATTTTTATCACGTCGTAGGTAAAAACAAGAGGTCTTTGGTCTCTTAGCTGCTCCGCGGCGTCTGCACGGCCGCTTTGCGGCTACATGGTTCTTGTATTTTATCAATTTTACATATTACTGGGTTATATAAGTTGCATACTGCCACGATATGAGCGAATTTTCAAATGTATTAGTAAAAATACGTAATTTGTTTACATTATGTCTATCAATTAATAATGTTTTGTTTGACATATATATATGTCAATCAATAAAACTAGAACTAAAACTAAAAATACAAGGAACATTCGTATTTTTGTGAATCATACACAGCAGTTTGTGTGTAAAAAATTGCAGCCTAATCTAAACACTATATGCAGATTTGTGATTTCTTGAAATGTTAGTTGGGTCATTTTTGTGGGTTGATAAGGTCACACATGTTTCATAAACAATAGGGTTTGGCACATTAATAAGGTTGATTTTTGTACCATGTTTCATTTCAAAAATGACCAAGAAAGCGTTTGAAAGTTATTGTGTCCCATAGAAAACGTAACAAAACGACTGGACAACTACAAATTGACAAATGCTAGCAATACTACTGGACAGGTAAAAATTGACAACTACTAGCCCTACTACTGGACAACTATAACTAGATTACAACAAATACTACTACACGAAAATTAACGACGAAAAAAAAAAGAAAAACGGAGCTATTGAAACTAAAACTGAAAAAATAAATGTGATCCTGCAGATGGTAATAAATGACTGTCTCTAACCCACACACTTGAGACTGAGGGTGGAGGGTTAAAGGTTCGTTTCAGCAAAGTTAGAATAGTGGTGCCACTTGAAACTCCATGCTGTCAAATGGCACCACACAGCTCACTTCACCAAAGACTCACAGCTTCGAAGACTGGAAGTCTGTAACCGTCAACTCTTGAAGATCCGAGAAAACAAGATCAACAATTGTAGAAGAATGTAAAGGCTTATGTTGAAACACTGCATTAATGTGGAACTTATTGGATGCAGTTGTAGAAGAGTAGAACGATAACACAAACAAAAGTATAAACAGAACAAACAAAAAGATAGAATGATCAGCAAAAGGGCAAATTCCTTGTCGTGTCACTCCCCTTTGGATTCAAAACCTGTAAATGATTCTTTCGTTTATTATTAATGTTGGGCAAATATATGAGTCACCCGTGGTGTAGTGGTTAAGGTACGCGACCAATACTCAGGATGAATGGACTTTAGTCATGGGTTCAAACCCAGCACAGGCCTCTGAGATTTTATGAGATTATTATTTTATGAGAGGGATAAAAATTCTACGTACCACGTCCTTCCGAAGGGACATAAATCCAGTGGTCTCGAGCCAGTGCGTTGTCAGGTACTCGTTAAAGATCCCTTACCCTAATTGAAACTGGGGATAGGCAAAATTTAGGACCCTCATTGTAGACTCATTATAATACTATACTGTTTCTGCCTTGTAGTTTAAAGTGTGTGGAGGTTTGGTTTAACAGTGAGAGCACGTGTTGTTCCCAGTATTCACTAGACTATAAGAGTCAGTGAAAATATTTATGATTGCTCGAAAAGACATGAGAGGAACCATAGAAATCCACGGCTCTTCTGTCTAGATTAGATGAAATATACCTACACTTGAAATTAAAAGGAGTAGTACACTATCTTAGGGAGCTGGCAAAAAGGGCCCAACAACGTGGCCTACTTGCTGGTAGTTACTACCACTTCTCCCATATATTTATATCACTATCACTGGGCTAATTTATTTTATATGATCTCATAATATAGAACATATTGATTGCAATAGTTCTATTAATATAATTGGAATATGACTATGATATCATAATACTCTTATAGATCGTAAAAACATCCTTAAAAACTTCTTATTAAGTTTCACAAAAACAAATTTCATTTGAATTCCAGTCACTAAAAATAAATTACTTTTTCTTGTTTAAAACATTTCATACATTTCTTGATTTATTACGCAAATAAATACAAATTTAGAAAATGTATTTAGCCCCCACCCCAAGTAAAACTTTCAACTTTGTCTGAAAAAATTTTTTTTTTTTTTATTCCTTGATTAAAGAATTTAAAGCTTTTCCCGCTACAGGAAAACTCAAAATATATAAATATTTAATATTTTGAATAAAAAAAGCCTTTTTATAAATTTTTTTTTAAATAAGATTTATTTTTTGTTGTATTACTTAGTTGTAAAATCTCTAGTTTTTCACTCTAGGGATTAATAGGTTGGGGTAAGAAGGTTTTCAAGGGGGCATAACCCCCCACCTTAAGGGTCTGAGTACGGTGCTGGTAAACCGAGGTCACTTTTTGTTAGAGGTTGAAATTTTCCATTAAAACTTAGGTAAAGTTACTTTTTTAAAAGCAGCCTTTCCTTGAATCGAAAATAGATTTCCCTTTGATTGTTAATATTTCAAAAATTTTATATATATCAATAGATAAATGAAACATCTAACAATAAATAAATAACTCACCATAAATAACAAATAAATTAAATTAAAAACTAATTAATTAATGTTTATCATAAAGTACAAAAGAGAATAAAACAAAAATAACACAAAATTCTAATTTTTGGAACAAAAAATTGTTATAATGTCGAAAGAGCAAATTTATGTATGTTAATAATAAATGTTATAACTTTAATCACAAAAATTATTATTTATAATACCTATAAAGATTTTATCAAATACTATATTATTCGGTTAAAAAATAATTAATTCTTAAGTTAAATTTAAATATAATAATTTAACATAAATAAAGTTAGTTTAAATATTTGTAAACATCAATTTTCTAGTGATGGTTTAGAAAGGCTCTGGTTTTTGTTGGAAAACATTTCTGCGGGTTTCTTCATAGTAAGA
Source organism: Microvelia longipes (assembly GCA_018340805.1). Classification (NCBI taxonomy): domain Eukaryota; kingdom Metazoa; phylum Arthropoda; class Insecta; order Hemiptera; family Veliidae; genus Microvelia; species Microvelia longipes. The sequence continues at coordinate 39,131,706 of JACMZG010000022.1, read as the reverse complement.
GATTTCCCTTTTTGTAAAGGCAACCTTAAGTTTTTGCATGATTAAAAGAACGGCTAGTTCTCCGTTTTCAAATGTTTGAATTTTATATTTGAGTTTTATGGATTTATTTTGGTATAAATGACGGGTAATATTTTGTAGGTACAAGGTTGTAGTTAATTTACCACAGATTTGTTGCTACACTGATATTCGAACCCTGTTGACTCCGTTAGGGTCAGACAAAACTACCGGTTTAGACTGTTTCGCCTTGAAGGCACATATAGTGCAAGAGCCGGACCTGAAAAAATGTGACTCATTTTGTACTACTTCAAGCCAAATCCTTTTGAAATATACCTTAAATTATGAAGAAAAAACATTATCCGCCAATCCAGAATGGGAGCCCTTCATATGACTGCGCATGCTCAACATTTTAAAAAATCTCACAAATTTCAGTTTTCTTGAAATAAGTGGTTTCCTGTGGGTCGGGTGCAAAACATATGCGCCATTAAGTATAGGGGTGCCTCAGCAGTGGCGGTTCCAGCAGACCAGCTTGGGGGGGGGGGGGCACTTTTTTCATAGTCAAAAGTTAATAGGAGGGGGGACGATTTTCTGTTAAACTCTCCCTCTACTTAGAAAATGCATATAAGCCATATGTCAAGTTTTAATTTCTAAATATTGATGAATAAGCAAATTTTTTTTTTAATTTCCATAGGAAAATGATTTTTTTTTTACTTTTCCTAAACGGTATATTAGAAAAGTGTTGTGTTATTTTTTTTCGTATACTACAACAATAATTTTTTTTCAATTTTTCATAATTTTTTTATTTATTTAATTATTTTTTTCTTTTATTTATTTTTTTTTTCTTCTTGGGTTTGGGGGGGGGGGGGGCACGTGCCCACTGTGCCCCCCTGAAACCGCCACTGTGCCTCAGGGTACGGTCTTGGCCAGGCCCCTTTTTTTAGCTTACATTAATGATCTGCTGTACACAGATATTAAGGGTACTATCTATGCTTATTCTGATGACGCATGTATTATTTACGAAGGAGATAATTGGGAGGAAGTATACAGAGAAGCTGATATAGGTATAAACAAAATCAAAACATGGTACCAAAATGAATATTACGGTTTGCGAATTAAGTTGCTTTTCATTTAATTTTTACAATATTGCCATTAGTGTCTTATTTATTTACCGACTTAACTTTATTCAAATGTACTTAAATGTATGTAAATGTATACTTTTGTATGAATTATAAATACACCAAACTATCACCTTGACTTGTTAAATAAATAAATACTAAACCAGGAAACCTTCATCAAGTAACAGATTTCAACGTCATGTGAATATTAAACAAACCCATTAAAATGATAATTAAATTATCATAATTTATCTACTCTCTAGCTTCAATTATAACGAATAGTATTATCTATCATTTGCTTCCCTGCCTAGTAATAGGAAGGAAAAGCATTTATTGACATACTATTATTTAATTTAATATTATTTTTATTATTATTTAATATTAGTTTTCCCCTCACTCCACTAATACACCCCTGAGTTTGTAGACATCCAATCATATAGGAAGCATTCCCTCTGTACATGGTGGCACATATGACTAGTTCACAGTGTGCCTAGTTTATCTAGCCCAACCAGACTCTATCCAAACTCATTGCTTTGGCTAGTGCCTGCGACTAGTTCACAGTGTGTCTAGTTCATCTAGACCAGCTAGACTCTGGCTAGGCTCACCGCTCCGGCTAACGCAGACTACTAGTTCACTGTGTGCTTGGTTCATCTAGTCTTACTAGCTCCTCTGATCACATTAGTCTCACTTGCCCCATTCTTCAACCAGTCTCACCAATCTTATGTGCTCCTCTAGCATCACCAGGCTCTAGCCAGGCTCACCGCTCTGGCCAGTCCAGTGGTACCCAACAGATAACTCTAGCACCCAGATGTCAGTGTGCACAAACTCATTCTTTAGCCCTTACCAGAAAGTCAATACTCCACAGAGCTATTAGGAGACGTCTGTCTTCAAGAACCTAGCACTTCGTTCCTAGTAACTTACGTTATTCGTGTCGCCGTCTTCACTTTTACTGACTAACTTTTCGGACATACAAAGGCTCAGTATATCTTTCCGACCTTCATCTCCCCCAGCCCACAGAACATTGACTTTTCGTGAGCTGGAGTCAACGGAAACGTGGATCCAGACTTGTCTCAGATGAAACTAAATCCAACTCCGCATTTGAGTATTATTAGCCAAGTAAACCACGTAAAACCCTGGCTGGGTTGGCCGGCCTTGAATTCAAGACCTCTCGAGTGAACGGTACAAGGGATAACCTAATATTGAGGTCCTCCCTCGGCTGGAATTGATTCCTCGACCTCCAGGTCGAAAGGCAAGCGCTCTACCACTGCGCTACCGGACTCGGTCAATTTAATATTATTAATTATTATATTATTATTATTATCAATACATTTTAGCGAGTGCCTTAAAAAACTAGTAGAATTGATCCTTCACCATTCCCCTCTCTACTTCTGTTATACAGAAAACCTCATTTGAGTCATTTTCTCCAGAAAATTCGCAATTAGGCGAAGTCAAATGACAAAACACCAAAAGAGTATCAGGTAAAATTTCAGTTTATAATTTTCTTGGAAAATCACTTCTAGAATTTTATCACATACTATTTTTCTGAAAGGTGCTTGTGTAGCTAACTTTTCAGAGAACAATTAAAGGCAAAAAGTGTCTTTATTAGACAGATGAATACTAAAGCACTCAATTACAGGAAGACAGGTACATATTCAAAGGAATTTTGCTTACCTATTTCATAAGAGATCCTTAAAAAAAAGGATGCTCCTAAGGCCTCCTTAAAGACCGTAAGGCCTTAACGTCTTGTTAAGGATACCTAAGGCTTTAAGGCGGTTTGATAGATATCTAAGGTCTTAAGGCCTCCGTAAGGGATTTTTGAGGCCTTTTAAGGATCCATCAAGGAATAGTTAATAAAATAGTATAAATGGCATATAAGTCCAAGTGAGAAAAGAATGCTACTATTGTCCTGATGAATGTGTTAGATCTTAAGGCGAAAACCAAGGTAACCTAAGCATTCAACGAATTAGGCGAAACCTGTTTTTGTACCAAGTTTAAACTCTCTAGCATAATTTCACTGGCAGCTACGACAATAACAGACACATACTCACATCGTATACACACATACAGAGAGACAACTTTATGAAAACAACTCAGGAGACATTAAAACACCTGAAACGGATCATTCCGGTGATATCTAGGTTTTGGATTTTTTTTCAATTACAATCCTTTTCTTATATACCTACGGTATTTATGAGGAAAAGTAAAAAATAGATTTTATAGGTCGAGATTGACCAGATACTTAATAGTCGCTGGATAAGCCATATAAGGGCAAGAAATCTTAATAAGGCTTTGCAAAACATAACATGACTAACTTTTTGTGGATACAAAATATGTGTTGCTCTGAGGCTGAAACGGGAAAAATACATATAATAATTATTTATATAATTTTATTAATGCCATTATTCAGTAAGCGTCCTTATTAAGTGCAGAAATAAAGCACTCTTTAGTATAATCATTGAAATAGCAACACATTAAAATCAAAGGATACATCTTTATGTGATATAAATACATTAAAAGTGTGGCAGGCTGGTGATGTTGATTTTTATCTTATTGTTAATTCTTTCCATCAGACAAATTTAAGTAAGTTTGTAAAAAGACTTTAAGTTGGATTTTAATCATAAAGATTCATTATCGTTGAATAAATTTAACATTGAGTATATCGTGTTTGTTTTGTGTGAATTCGAATCAACAATTGGTAAATTCAAAGTTTGTACTTATTTTAAGTTGAGTATTTATCCAAAGTACTAATACTTCTAAATTTAAATATATTTCTGCTACTTCAAACTAAATCAACACATTTCTAAAAGTATTCGAATCTAGAGTAAATCGAATTCTAATAGTCGACATACATATTGTTTAGAAGAACGATAATAATAAAATGCTATTTATTTCTCAAATTGCACATTGTAGTTGAAACAGCCTTATCTGTCTTTGATAAACCTTTTCTATCTTATTTTCCTTAATAGTTTTCTCCTGAAAGTAGTTCAGATTAATTATACACATCTATATATTTGATAAATAATTATTTAAAAATTATAAACAACAGTATAAAATTTATTTTAATTTTAAAACAATACTATTGACATCATTTAATATCATTGGAATGACTTGGTTTTTTGTAGTAATATCAAAATTATTAAATGACATATAAATAAAATTAATAGTAGAAATAAAAAATCAAATTGGAACAAACTTCTTCTTTACCGCAAACTAATTTGATATTTATTGACTTATATCTTATTCAAGATGGCTGACCTCTTATTTTCTATTGGACTTTTTTTCTATCCTATTTTCTTGAGACTTTATTTTGAAACAAAAAGGAAAAATGTTTGCCCCAAGTTTGTCAGACCAGAAGATTTCAATTTAAAATAGGGCTTTCCCTTTGTTTACTTGGATTTTTTTTACTTTTCCTCACCTGGATTCAAGAGAAATGGGTAAAGTTTAAAAGACGAAAGCAGGAAATATCAAGAGGGTTAAGGATCGGCCGCTTAAATCAAGGATTAAATCTACTAAAATGTATCTCTATCTATGTATGTTTGTATACAGCAGTTTCTTTCAGATGTTCTTCCCCGCAAGGGTATTTCAAAATTATTGGGCGGTATACTCAGTTGTAAAAATTGTTGGCCGGGGGAGAGGGGTGTAAGTGGGGGTGTTTTTTAGAATTTTTAAAAATTAAAATAATTGTAATAATTTTGCTGAGTCAGCATATTCATGAACATCCGCAGAGGAGTCAAACGGATAACTTGACCCCCCCTTTTTGGAAAATCAGACAAGGTAGATTGACCGGTACTGCAAATTATTAAAATTAAAAAACATTTATTATCCTGCTATTATCATCAAAATAATTTAATATTAAAAAAATAAGAATAATTAAACTGGTAATGCGTTGCATCAGGAACTTATGCATGAAACTCATGCACGTCAAAATATACACTAAACTTATACAAAAAGAATGTAATTAAACAAGGGTAGCTAAGCCCTAAAAAAAATTAATGCTCGCATCGCTCGCAATATGCAAATGGGGCTCGCAGTCCTAGAAATGGGCAAACATTCTCGCTTCGTTCACAAAATTGCTAAAATGTCACAATAGGTACATTAAAAAGGTCTTGCTTTGCTCGCTTGATTGATAAAAGCATGAATGTGAATATATACACAAAGGCTCGCTTCGCTTGTAAAATAGCTAAATTATAAATTTAGGTACATTAAAGAGGGCTCACTAAAATTTTAATAACGTTTATGAAATAATATGGTTCCAAAGTAATAAATGTTGAAAGCTCGCTAAAGTACTTTAAGTATATACGCAAACAGGGCTTGTTTTAGACGCATTATTGCTGAAATTTACAATTAGGATCATGAAATTGCTGTAAATCAATAAATATTTCTGAAGAAATAAAGCATAGAGGTTTGCTTCGCTCGCTAGATTGTTGTAAATGTATATTTGCAAACCTGCATATATATATATATATATATATATATATTATATATATATATATATATTATATATATATATATATATATATATATATATATATATATATATATATATATATATTTTCAATTCGCTTGCTAAATAGCTAAAATATAATTTTAGGTTCATTAAAAAGGGATCGCTTCGTTGACTAGTGGCTATAAAACGTGAATGTCAAAAAAAGATCCTTTTTGCTCGCAAAATTGCTAAATATAAATTTAGATACATTACAAAGGGCTCGCTTTGCTCGCTAGATTACTATAAATATATAAGTGAATGTCAGAAAAGAGGCTCACATTACTCACAAGAATAGACATTGCTACATTGTAGAAATTAAAATGATGTATGTAATAGAGGCTTGCTTTGTTCGCTAGGTTGAAGGAACTGTTTAAAAAAAATACGCTTCGCGCGCTATAAAGGTCTAAATGAATTAAAATATTAATTTATACACGATAAATAAAATATTACATATTTTTATCAATACATTAACATATGGCTCAGCATATCTCCACTTTCGGCAAAGGGTGCTAAAAACTTAACCCGCAGCACATAAGTAATTACTGAATTTGGCAGTTTTGAACCCTCCTTCCCCTCAGAAAAATTCCTGCGGACACCTGTGAGCATATTGTTCAGCCCATAGTACCATAGTACTATGGGCGCTATGGGCGCTCTATGGTGCGTTAAATCCTATGACAAAGAGGTTCTCTCTCATAAATCGAATTCTTCTCAGTTTTAGCCAACTGCCAATGTTAAAAAAAGGCCTACAAAGTCGTCTCAAAATAACATAGATATTTAAGTGCGCCCTAATGTTTAGATGAAAATGGGTGCTGCGCAATAATATAAACACTATAACCGCTCTCAACATCCTGTTTTTATTTAAAAGTTCAAGCTGTTTTTCAGGCTATATCATCAACACTCGAGGAACTGGAAAATGTCCTCTGTTACATTTTCACATTTCTCCGACTTTCCCCTCTCAAGTTTCCACGTCGGATCGTATTTTTTAAACCTTGTTTTTCTATACGTTATTTTGTCAATGTTTATATAAAGACAAAAAATAAAAGACATACAAGATTGTATATAAATATACGTTTTAATATTACGTTCAAAATAAATGATTAAGTTTCATTAATGAAATCTTGCGACGAACAATTAAAAAAAATAACACTTGAATAAAATCACGATTTGAAAGCCGATTGGAAAATATGGGTAAACAGTAGACTTTAATGACAGACATACATGTTACGGGGAAACACTGGGAAAGCGAGGGAAAGCGGGACTAGTGAGAGAAATTTTAATTACAGTGTCCTCCTGGGTTATATTTCTAGTATTTTTTTACTCCTATTTTCATTTGTCTGAGTGTGGGTGAAAGGGCAAATAGGTTACAGTTGGCTTCAAGGTGTGTTTTTAAAAAGGTTTTCTTTTAGTTTATTGTCACGTGATTCATTTTGAAATTTATAACAAATGTTAAGAAAATACATTTTGCTAAGAATTTAGCGTAAAAGGCCTTAACAGGTGACCTTTTTGCAAGTCTTGTAGCAATAATTTCTTCCACCATAATATTTAAAGTTAGTACAACTGGTAAACAAAAAGGACTTTAAAAGTAAAACAATGTGGGGACAAGGCGGTGCCCCCCCCCCCCTTCACCGTAATGTGGGGTAATATTATTTTAATATTAACTAAAAGATCCTTTTTAGCTGATCCATTTTACCCAATTCCATATATTTACCATTATCAGGGGTCGAAATATAATGGCCTAAAGTTAGGCAATTTTCACACTCACTCATCAAAATTCTAGGGCACTTCCAGCAATCGGAGACACTTCGTATATAGATAAATTTTGATGTAATAATCAATATAAAATTGTCAAAATCTAACATTTTTAGTTCCTTCTACCTAAGTTGAAAGGTAATCCTAACCTTAATTTTACGTATAAGAAAAATGTTTACAACTAGCGCTACCTAGTAGTGCACACCAAAACTAAGAATATCGAGAGTTTTATTTTTACAGAACATAACACAATATTTTTACACAATTTATCTATGGTTTAATTAAAGAAAATGGAACTGTTTAGTAATAAATAAATGGTGTAATATGCCCTAACTAATTAATAACGCAGCACACACAGAAATACCTAAGAAGCTTATTAAATAGGCTGAATATATTATTATAGTGTATACTATAATTGAACGAACGTAAGTAAGTTCTTACATTTCAGAAGATTGGGACGGCGCGTAAGTTTGTATGTTTGTATGTTTGTTTGTACGTGTCGCGATAACTGCCGTAAAAATTGACCGATTTTGATAAAATTTTGTATACAGGTAAAACTAATTTGTGTCAGAGCTGTATAGTTTTTGGTAATATTCCGAAAAAATATTTCCAAAATGGCGGCCAAAATGGCGTACCGGATAAAAAAAAATTTTGAGCGAAAAAATCGTGTTGTATATCGTTTCAAAGCTCTTAAAGAGTAGAAAAAGAAAATATATGTTTCATGGTGTTTCATTTTAAATTTTTTTGAATAGTTTAAATAGCGGCCAATAAAGACCTCAAAATTTAAAATTAAAAATAACTCGAGTAAATATATCATTGTAAAAGCTCTTGATTAGTAAAACAAAAATGTTATATACTAAATTCCGAAAAATTCAACATTGCGGCCATAATTTATTATAATAATTAATTTTTACTAATTTTATAAGAATTTATAAGATAAAGATCTATTGTAATATACTTTAGATACTTTTATACAAGTAAAATTAACTATATGTCAGAGCTGTATAGTTTTTGGTAATATTCCGAAAAATTTTTCAAGATGGCAGCCAATATGGCGAACCGGATAAAAAAATTTTGAGCAAAAAATCGTGTTGTATATCGTTTAAAGCTCTTAAAGAGTAGAAAAAGAAAATATATTTTTCATGGTCAGCATTTCAATTGCAATCAATTTTTTAATAATTTAAAAATGGCGGCTAAAATAATAAACTTAAAAAAATTAAAATTTAAAGCGAGCCTTTTTAACTATGTATTATTATAAACATACGCAATCAAGCGAGCGAAGCGAGCCTTTTTTACTATGCATTAATATTAAGTATAAGCAATCTAGCGAGCGAAGCGGCCTTTTTTACTTTGCATCAATATAAATCTACGCAATCTAGCGAGCGAAGCGAGCCTTTTTTACTATGCATTAATATTAAATATAAGCAATCTAGCGAGCGAAGCGAGCCTTTTTACTATGCATTAATAATAAATATAAGCAATCTAGCGAACGAAGCGAGCCTTTTTTACTTGCATCAATATAAATCAACGCAATCTAGCGAGCGAAGCGAGCCTATTTTACAATATATTTTATTATAAATATAAGCAATCTAGCGAGCGAAGCGAGCCTTCTTTTACTATGCATGAATATAAATCTACGCAATGTAGCGAGCGAAGCGAGCCTTTTTATACTTTTATTATTATAAATAAACGCAATCAAGCGAGCGAAGCGAGCCTTTTTTACTATGCATTATTATAAATATACGCAATCTACCGAGCGAAGCGAGCCTTTATTTTAAATTTGTATTAAGCAATGTAGCGAGCGAAGCGAGCCTTCTTTAAGATGTATCATTATAAATATATATATTTATCATTATAAATATACGCAATTAAGCGAGCGAAGCGAGCCTTTTTTACTATGCATTAATATAAATCTACGCAATCTAGCGAGCGAAGCGAGCCTATTTTTAACTTTGTATTATGTTAAATATGTAAATGTTTAAGATATCTAAACTAGCAAGCGAAGCGAGCCTTTTTGAGTTTATACTTTAAAATAGTATAGCACCAGAATGTTTTGATAAACTCATTTCGCTTGCTTTAAACAAATGTTTATGTATTTTTTGACGTGAGTTCTTGATGCAACGCATTACTAGTATATATATAGTAATGATATTTTAATGCGCGGTCGAATATCCACGGCCTTCTAGAACGTTGGATCACCAACAAACTTTTTTTATAACTTTTTTTTCAAAATTTTCAGTAATTAGCCGGATTTGTGATAAATAAAGCCTATTTCCGTAATCTGCACGCTCTTTTGGTTAATCTCAAAGAGTATTTACATTCACTCAACGATTTATTTTTAATCTAACTTGGTACATACATAACTACTGTTAGACGTCAATATTTTGTGTTATATTTTGACATGTCATATTTGTTAACATTGACGTCTAACAGTAGCTATGTATGTACCAAGTTAGATTAAAAATAAATCGTTGAGTGAATGTAAATACTCTTTGAGATTAACCAAAAGAGCGTGCAGATTACGGAAATAGGCTTCATTTATCACAAATCCGGCTAATTACTGAAAATTTTGAAAAAAAAGTTATAAAAAAAGTTTGTTGGTGATCCAACGTTCTAGAAGGCCGTGGATATTTGACCGCGCCTTATATATATTATTATATACAATATGTTGTACCACACTCAGTGTAAAATTCAGGTAGAGTGTCGTTTTAAATGTTTTTTGAGGCTTAAAATCGAATGAAGTCAGTCCGAAGTCTATACGACCACTATTAGTGACTAAAAAAATCTAAAAACAATGTTTTATATTTTTTGGGGGAAGGGCTCTGAGTAAAATAAAACCAGACTGGAGTCGCTCCGAATACTTATAGTAATAAAACACAAAGGCCAGGGTTCGCATCTTAGGTTCGGAGTTAAATTTTATCTATGTTTTCCCTTTATAAGTTAATAACAACAAAATAATTCTGGAGAGGTGTCCGAAAAACGGTCAAAGCATTCCACATGGAGTTCTCGAGCCTTGCGGACCGTTACACCAGATTTTTGTGGTTTTTTATTAGACTAGTTCAAAATTTGATTTTAACAACGATGGATTTAATTCTTCTGGCTTCTTCAAGACCTCCATGGTGTGTCTGAGATTCTATAAATTTATATATTTTAATTCTAGATAAAAATAGTTTAAAACTTTGTGTTGCAATTGGTCCAATACGTTAAATTTATTTTAATTTTAGAGAAGTTGACTAACATCAAACTTTGAAAAAGCTTTTTACTAACAACCAACTAGTTCAAACAAATTTCCCTCACGTCAAGGAAATTATCTGGAAAGCCATCTTTTCCAAGAAATAATCATTGAAAACTATCTCTTTGACAAACCCTGTAGCGTCAACTTTAATCCTATAAAACGACTGAAAACACGTTTATCTAACTAGTCCGAACCGAAATATTGTTTTATCTTGCCCTTCAGGCCCCTATCTTCCACCCCTTCTCTCCCCGATAACTTTCTACAGAGCTGCCCCAAAACCTCTTTAGTAATTTATTCTAATCATCTCAAATGGACCGCTGTATAAAGTCATTAGCTTATCATAACAACGGATATTTTACCAAACACGACATAATCTGACGCCCCAAAAATACCATAAACAAGAAACAGTAAAAAAAATATGTCAACCAATGATAACCTTAAACAATAATGTACATAAAAAATTATGAGTGCCAAAATTGCTGTGCAGAATCGATGCTAGAATAATGACTATAGTTGTGTCTCTGTGAAATGCATACGCGCATTTCCATTGAAACACCCGGAAAATTGTGTAAGAAATTAATAATGATATTGTATAGGTTATAAGGTATAAACCGAAAACAACAAAAAGGCAAGACCTTGGTTGTTGAGCAAGAAAGGATGCTTTCATGGTAAAACTTTTCCAAATTGATCAACTTCTGACTTATCCTTATTTATACCGGAGGTATTGTGTTTGCAAAAAATCCGAAACCGGGATGTCACTATAATTTTTCTTTTTAAGTGTTTTTAAGACCTCTTAAGTGGATTTCACCAAGTTATCTGGCTGTATGTGAGTATTTTTGTCTGAATTCCTTTCTATTTGGTGACTTTTCTGTATGTGTGTATACCCTCTAGAAGTATCCCTAATAATGGGCCGTACATATTCGCAAGTTCCACAGATGCACACATGCATTTTAAATATCCGTATTTCTCGTAATTAGTTATTTATTTTTATTTTGAAGCTTGAAATCTTGTTTGAAAATGTATTTTCCATCAAACTGATTTCTTCCATCGATTCAGCAATAAATAAATAAATACTGCAAAAGTTTGTTCCTTTTTAAGACTGAATTAATTTAATACATGATTATCTTCTTAGAAAAATGATGCGATGGTAAATAAGTTTGAATTATTTAAAGTTAGTCACCAAAATTGACTCCTTCGATTAATTTTAGAAATTGAGTCAGGACATCTTTATGTGATTGTTGTTTAAATGGATGGGGCTAATTTAATCCCAAAGACATAATGTGTAAGAGAAGAGGTAACCTTTTTCTGGCGATTAAAAGAGAATTATTTAATAGATATTCTACTGTTTGTTCTATTTAAACGTTGCATTGGCAGCTGCTGGTGCCTGACAGTTTAAATCGATTGAGATAACTGCTAAATTTTACATGCTTAGACAAAATCATTGTTAAATTAAAAGAGTCGTTCCATTGGTAAAATTTTAGTTTTTTACTGATAGTGTGGAAAAACTGTTAGGTGACGTTACCGCTTGAAGACTTTTGCCTTTCGGTCTTCCATTTACGTTAGACATAAAAATATTTATGTTAAAAAAGTTAATATATATAGGTATGTAAAATATTGTACCCTTACAAATGGTGCACGTTAACTGTCAAAGGTATTTTCGAGTGAAAAACAATTTTAAACTGTATGGCAATAAATATTAAAATAAAAGAGGTACATATAGCTTGATATTTAACATGCATACAGTATAATGTATAGAGTCATTAAATTTCATAGATATAGTATAGCTATTAGATAGGACATACTATAGATAGAGGGTTCTTTATAAAGAAGGATGGGTTGTTTTTTGAAACGGTTATACATCAAAAGATAACCAGAGTGTTGGAAACATAACCTTGTGTAGATTAAGTAAGGGTGTTTAGAATAGGTTGTGAAGAGATAGTTGGTGTCACTGATTTGACTTTAGAAAAATGTTGGAGAAATTTACATAAATGAGGTCTTTCAAGAGGCGGAATTTTACTAAAGGTAATTTAGTAAGGTTAAAAAAGTTGTGAAATTGATTTTTCTGTACCGCCAAGTTATGTCAGTTCTAGTTGGAGATGGTCATTTGCTTTTTAAAGTGAAGATTTGTCAGGCGATAAGGTTGGCAATACTAAAGGATCTCATTTAAACTGACAGGCAATCGTCAGCTTCTTCTCCTTGTCGGCTTGGGAGGCGTCTTAACCACGTTTTATAGCTTTTTCTAGTATTTTATGAGGCCTTAAACAATGCAGTGGTATTCGTGGAGATAAATCATACCCGATTTTAGAAATTGTAATATTTTCAGCAGTTTTACCTCTATAGATCCAGGACCAAACAAATGAAATAATGAAACGACAGAAGTATAGTCAGGAACTACACCATTATATATACCCTTGGCAACAAATCCTCTAAAGTTGAATGGCTTTTTTAATGCACTCTGATAGGACGCCGCCAAGGAAAAGAAACTGATTGCCTCTCAATTTAAATGAGATCAAATAAAATGAGATTTAGTATTAGTAACCCAACAACTTCACTTTGGAACGCGAATGACCGTCTCCAGCGACATGACTTGGGGGACAGAAAAGGTAATTTCACAATTTTTTAGACCAAGGACAGAGTTCAGTTTTTTTACTACGCAAGTAGTTTTTGAGAGGTTTCATGGTTTTTTGTACGGCTAATAAAGGTTAGAAGACTGTCCAAGATAAAGCTGTAAAGGCGTCAAAGTATTGTACAAACACCCAGAAAGCACAGTTTTCTGCGGGGCGAACATCAAAGTAATTATGAATTTGTAATTTATTGATCAAGAAATGTTAAGGGGCGTCAGACAAATACAAATAGTCCACACATACCATAATCCGTTCAGTAGTTTAGGCTGCAAGTGTGCCAAATTATAAAAAAATAAACACACCGTAAAAAGTACAGTTCGCAAGCCTTCGCTTTTCGTTCTGCGTTCATCATAGGTACGTCTAATTTGAGAGGTACAAATGCTTATGGGCATAAGATAAATTCAAAAAGTCCTCATACATTAAAATCCGTATTGTAGTATTTTAGGCCATAGGCCAATGTAAATGTAAAATAATTAATCAAAAATGTCATATGCAAAACCTATCTTTTCAACTTCTATTGGGCTGATAGGAATGAACATTTTTATGTTTGATTTGACGAGACAAGACCTTTTAAGATATTTTAATTGTATTAATGTTCTATTTGCTGTTTTCACGCTACAGACCCTTGAAGCCCCGACATTGTCACGTAAAGTATAATAGACACCGGCAGCTTTGGTGAGTATTTGACTTCTTTTGTTTACAGCGGGGTGATTTAAATTTTCTTTTTTGACTTGGCGTGACTGAACGCTGTTTTTTTTAATATGAAGTGGTATAAAAAGGCGAGTTTATTTTTACATTTTGTGGAAGATTATTCTAGCGAATCTGATATGATAAGGAAATTTCTGAGATACCCTATACCGAGTTTTTGAAGTAATTATCTCTTTGTTAAGAGACGGGACATAGAATGGGAAGGGGATAGATATACTTTTAGTCAAACTGGCATAACTAGAAACTAGATAGGAATAGATTGAAACGATAAAAGCAACTACGTCCAAATTTGAGGGACATCAAAAAGTTTCTCAGTCACTTTATCGTCCTCCTCTTTTACCCTGACTAATTATTAATTCAAAAACCAGTTTAGTTTCGCATTGCTCTCTATACAGGCTTTACACAGAGGAATAACCAAATCAGTTAAAGAGTTTGTAATGTCCAAAGCATTAGATACAGTCCCGCCTATCAAAGGGGCGGCAAATGAAGCTGAGTTAGCTAACTCTGACGCTAAAAATATCTATAAGATCAAGTAATTATTTTAATAGCATATATGTCAATCATAAAATACTCAGTCTAATTGATTATAACGATACCATCAATTTTTCCAATAATAAAATTCGAAGCTATTCTAAAATGATTGTTTAGAAAGAACTGGTTCTTACACAATCATTTTTATAAGCTGCTCTTAATGAGTTTGAAGCAGGCAAATGGACACTTAAATCAAATAACTTACTAATGGGAATAGAGAGGGAGAGGAGGGTCGGTTAAACTAAAAGCGAATCAGTTAAAGGCCTTCTAACATTTTGATATCTGAAAGTTATAAAACACTGCTGAAACATAGTTTTAATGTGATTTTATTTCTAAATTTCATCTCAGTAATATTAGTGTTTTATAGTTTCAATAGCCATCGATATTTTAAACTTCACATTCAGATTTAATATTGAGATGATGTCAGTGCTGGTTGATGTCAGTCAAAAATCAATTATTATTTTTAAGTAATGACTTATGACTCTGATAAATGTAACTTATAATTCAATGATCGTCAGCAAATCATTTTTTTGTGATGCGCAAGTGTTTGTCAACGGATCCAATTTAGCGACGAATTTTGTAGAATGCCTGATTATTAGTGAAGAATACGTTTACGTTTGTCTGCAGAACGTTTTTTAACAAAGAATAAGTTGATGCTAAGTAGAACGGTTTTTAATGACGAATACGTTGATATTTCTCAGCAGAACAGTTTTTAATGACGAATACGTTGATATTTCTCAGCAGAACAGTTTTTAATAAAGAATACGTTGATGTTTCTCAGTAGAACGGTATTTAATAAAGAATACGTTGATGTTTCTCAGCAGAACAGTTTTTAATAAAGAATACGTTAATGTTTCTCAGCAGAACGGTTATAATAAAGAATACGTTAATGTTTCTCAGCAGAACAGTTTTTAATAAAGAATACGTTGATGTTTCTCGGCAGAACAGTTTTAATAAAGAGTACGTTGATGTTTTTCAGTAGAACGGTATTTAATTAAGAATACGTTGATGTTTCTCAGTAGAACGGTATTTAATAAAGAATACGTTGATGATTCTCAGCAGAATGGTTTTTAATTAATAATACGTTGCTGTTTCTCAGCAGAATGGTTTTTAATTAGGAATACGTTGATGTTTCTCAGCAGAACAGTTTTTAATAAAGAATACGTTGATGTTTCTCAGCAGAGCGGTTATAATAAATAATACGTTAATGTTTCTCAGCAGAACCGTTTTTAATAAAGAATACGTTGATGTTTCTCAGCAGAGCGGTTATAATAAATAATACGTTAATGTTTCTCAGCAGAACAGTTTTTAATAAAGAATACGTTGATGTTTCTCAGTAGAACGGTATTTAATAAAGAATACGTTAATGTTTCTCGGCAGAACAGTTTTAATAAAGAATGCGTTGATGTTTCTCAGTAGAACAGTATTTAATAAAGAATACGTTGATGTTTCTCAACAGAACGGTTTTTAATGACGAATACGTTGATGTTTCTTACCGTAAATATACTTCCCGTATTGAAACAAAACTTAGTATACTTATAAATTACATAAAGAAAACACTTTTACCTTATTTCAACTCACTTAGATTTGTTTCCGATTTTTTATTTTTAAAAATAAACGTATCCACGGTTTAAGAAGTTTGCTGAGTCATTATTCCATGTTAAAGACGTCATATAAAAACATATATATGCGCAACTAGACCTAAATATTGATTTTGTACCAAGTTTCAACCCTCTGACATAAATGTAATAATTTAACTAAAATTTTGTTACCAAAAAATTTTAATGGGTCATTTTTTTGGGGGGGGGGGGATTTTAAAAACCCTTTAAACAAATAATTTTGGCGAAAACCCGGGTTTGGATTTTTTTGCAAACAATACTTTTTCTGTATACATACAAAAAATATGACATACATATGATTATTATAGAAATTTATATTTATAATTTAATTTTTATTTATATTATATTCAATTCGATGTAAACAAACCAAACGCATTCGGAGGGGTTATAACCTGATTCTTTTTTATGAATGTTGTGTGAAATCATTGCAGGAATCGGTATTGGCCTTTAATATTAAACTTTTACTATGTATTCCTGCAATGACGTCAATTTTGGATTATAACCAAACATGTCAAAAAAATTATTTCATTCATGAAAACACTCCAAATGAATCACTTTATAAGTTTCAAACAACTTCCTTGCAAATTGCATACTTACGTCTTATTTATTACGTATGTCATAAATAAGGTCAATTAAACCAAGCTGATAGAGTTTATAAGGTGATTCAATTAGAAAGTTTTTATGAATGAAATCAATTTTTTTGACATGTTAGGTTATAGTCCGGAATTGACATCATTGCAGGAATAAACAGTAAATTTTCAATATTGACCGCCTATACCGATTCCTGCAATGACGTCACACTTCATTCATAAAACGTCAGGTGTAACCTCCGAATGCGTTTGGTTTGTTTTCATTGAATTGAATCATCTTATAAATTTCTAACATCTTGCAATTAAACAAGTACAAAATTATCAATAAAAGTCTAAATGCAGTGGTACGCAAGGCGAGCGAATTTTCATTTCTTTCTAAAGTTTCGGTTTATAGTTTATTACCCGAGTAGAATTATACTACTTGTTTCTTAATTTTTATTTTTTCCGATTTACTCGCGATTCCGACTCCCACCATGTTACTCATCCCATTAGCGAATTTCTGTCAAAGGAAATCAGCTGAAAAAACAAAAAATCAGTGGAAATTTAGGAAAACCCTTTCAAAACACAACAATACCAATGGGTCATTAAAACTCTGGGTTAAACAAATATTTTACCTCTCTAAATTCCCAACTAAACATAGGTTAGAAATATTTAAATGAAAAATTTCACCACGTAATATTATTTTATTCCTCACTGCGTTAAACAAACAGGGTTTAAAATGTTACTTTATTCCCTGATACGCCAAAAACACAGGTTAATTAAAAATAAAAGAGCAATATGTTATTATGTGTATACGTTTAAAACTAAGGTATATTTATAAGGGAGTAATGTGTTGTTTTAATCCCTACATAATATCTAGACTAATATAGGTTAGAAGAAAACAAACAATATCGATTTTGATGGATATTAATATTGCAGTCTAAGTTTGTGAAATATTAATATGGGAGGTATATCGAGTCCCTGTCGCTAAACAAAACAGCTAACCTAAACTAAAGGGTTGAAACGGTAGGATCATATATGTCCGCAGATAAATATACTTTTATCATTCATACAAATTTAAAAGCTAACATTTAAGCGCAACATGTCGAATTAGCAAATAACTTTATTACTTGAACTTTTACAAGCATTTAATTTGGTAACAAAATATAACAAATAAACCGTTGCTTAAAATATTTGTATTAAATAATTAAACAAGCAAAATAACATGACGCTTATGCATTGATTATGTTTAGTAAAACTTTAAAGTAAGCTTGTAAAACTCTTAAAAATCGTTAAAATTAAAAGGATCACCATGCGATCCTTTTAGCGAATTTTCAAAAAAAAAATACGTTTATGAGATTAGGGCCATGGAGGGGTAGAGAGAAGGAGGTAGATTTTTAAGGAGCATTGAGCGTGGTCAATGCTTTATGAGTGACTGCTGAGAATAATACGAATTCATTTACTATCTGAAAACGAGCGAAGCTTAAGTAAGATGTTAAAGCTTAAGAGGAGTTAAATATCTGTACGCATATAAAATGTAAATGTAAATGCTTAAGTTGAGTTAAGTATTTGTACACTAATAAGATGTAAATGCTTAAGTTGAGTTAAGTATTTGTACAATTATAAGATAAGGCTAAAGTTAAGTTAAGTATTTGTACACTTATAAGATGTAAATGCTTAAGTTGCGTTAAGTATCTGTACACTTAAAAGATGTAAAGGTTTAAGTTGAGTTAAGTATTTGTACACTTAAAAGATGTATATGCTTAAGTTGAGTTAAGCATTTGTACACTGTAAAGATAGAAACGCTTTTGAACAATTTACTACCTGAAAACGAGTGAAGCTTAAGTAAGATGTTAAAGCTTAAGAGGAGTTAAATATCTGTACGCATATAAAATGTAAATGTAAATGCTTAAGTTGAGTTAAGTATTTGTACACTTATAAGATGTAAATGCTTAAGTTGAGTTAAGTATTTGTACAATTATAAGATGTAAATGCTTAAGTTGAGTTAAGTATCTGTACACTTATAAGATGTAAAGGTTTAAGTTGAGTTAAGTATTTGTAAACTTATAAGATGAAAAGGCTAAAGTTAAGTTAAGTATTTGTACACTTACAAGATGTAAATGCTTAAGTTGCGTTAAGTATTTGTACACTTAAAAGATGTAAAGGTTTAAGTTGAGTTAAGTATTTGTACACTGAAAAGATAGAAACGCTTTTGAACAATTCTCTCCTTTAACATAATCTATTGTTATACACACTCACACACCCACACACACACACACACTCATATATATATATATATATATATATATATTATATATATATATATATATATATATATATATATATATATATGCAAAGGAAATTCACTATCATGTTGATGCACAGAAATTTAATTACAATTTTAGCTGCCTATTTAACCAAAAAATTAATATGCTAGAATTCCATCACAGAAACAATTTTGAATTTGATATTAAATAAATATAATTTATTTGACCAAATCAAACAAATGCCATACAAGAAATAATTCAGTCACATCAAACAAGTAACAAAGGAAGGGAATTCTTTCAAATTTCATGCCTAAACGAACTGCATAAATGAATTAATTTCAAAGATATTGAAATATATAAATAATAATTTTCAAAAAATTAAAACAAATTCCAAAATATTAACTTTTAAGTTGAAATTTTCTTCAAAATCTGTTTTTAAAAACTTTATTTTTAGATCAAATCATGAAAACCGCAGAAAGCTTTGAGATACTTTAAAAATGTTTTTAAAAAAATCAGCAATTGCTATGTATGTTCCTTAATCATTTTAAGTGTTGTTTGACATGGGAATAAACATTTATGGTATTAATTGATAATAACATAACAATGTTATTTTGTATAATTAAATAATTATTTGGGAAAAATTAATTTATATGTATTTCATTAAATTTAATTTATATGAATAAAATGAGCAAGTTTTTATAAACATTATCTAAAATTCGGTAAAGGTATAAAATTACATCTTGTTTATATACCCTCCTCCCTTCTTTCTTTAACCTCAAATTTTACTTTCCTTCTTTTAGTGTTTATAAATATTCCTAAAAACCAAGAAAATAGCCTCAGAGGAAATCTCTAAGGGGGTTAGAAGTTTCAGAAAAATACCAACAAATTTTAACCCAGACTTGATTTCTCATGAACATAAAATAAAAACAACTTCAGAACAAATCTAAAATCAACAAATTAAAACATTAAATAAAGACTAAGGCCCGTATTTAAAGACATCTTTCTAACATTTTCCTAACATTATCTTAACATTTTCCTAACATTCTCATTGTTCTTTAAGGAATGTTAGGAAAATGTTAGGAAGATGTATTTGAATACGGGCCGCCTTAGACTTCTGCCGTCTTCGCGAAGAGACGCTGTTCGCGGCCGCATTGTCTCCGTCGTGGCGTGTTGCCGACGGATAAGTCGGCATCATGTAGTGACTTTATAAATCTATTATAAGTGAATATAAATAGTTATTTATGCACTAAGGGAGTAAAGAATGTTATTATTTCCCTAAGCAGTTAGTTGCTTCTTAAAGGGAACCCAGGTATTTAACTTCCGAGGCGAAGTCGAGGGATTTATGTGTTTAACTCCCGAGGTAAAGCCGAGGAAGGTAATTGCGAGGGGAAAAGCATTTTACTCCCAAGGTGCATACAAGATTTTATCTCCGTTAATTTTATATTAACGGATTGTATACTTTTGTACAGACGTTAATTTTATTATATTTAATTTTGTTGTATTTCATTATAATTTTTTTTGGGTCGGACCACTTTATAAATTTGGGGGGGGGGGGGCTGTCCCCAAAAAATTATTGCTTCTAACAACTTCTTTTGACCTGAAACGGATTTTCAGCCAATATTTTTTTTTCGGGTCCCCCTTATAAATGTTGGGGGTGCTGCCCCCAAAAAAATAAAAATAAAATTTATTGCTCTAAACAACTTTTTTGACTTGAAACGGATTTTAAGCTAAAACAATTTTTTTTGGTCGAGTCCCCCTTATACATTTTGGAGGCCACCCCCAGGAAAATTAAAAAAAAATCAGTCACCTGTATAAATGTAGAGAATTTCACTCTCCTAAAAAATGATATAATTGGCTCCTTATTATTATTTCCTTATGTTATGTATGTATGTTATTATTATTTTTTTTGTAAAACCGCAAGCAGTAAAAGTTTTATGTGTCCGCAAAGTTTTAGAGCCAGGCTCGTCTTCGTTAAGTCAGTCAAAAGGTAAATAACCAGTATTGGCTTCACCTTGTCATTTAAATTTAATTTTTTTCAGACTCGATTTTTTTTTTAAATTTATAATTTTGCCTTATTTCTAGACGAATGCTGTGAAATTTCGACAAAAATACGATTATTTAAATCACCTTTTAATTATTTATGACATTTACCAAATAAAAAGTTTCAAAAGCTTATTGTTTTCCAAGGGTTTTATTTTTAACCTTCAAATTCCAAGGTACTAAAAATAAGTCAAGTTTTGTTTTATGATTTACAAATTTTTCCTTGGATTCGACTTCTTTTCTTGGCTTTCTACCTAAGCTATAAAACAAAATTGGATTTTATCTTTGTTTTATAGAAAGTATAAAACTCAAATATAAAATTAAACAAATAAAATATTTTGAATCAGACGTACTCTGTCAAGAGATGGATGGACTAAGCCTCAATAATAATTTAGATGACACATCAATATGTCATGGACTTTTTCCAATATCTATCATTCATCTTGGTTATAAATATCGAAATTTCATCGAAGAGTTTAAAATTCGATATTCTTCAAATGACAGTTCGGTAAAAGTAATCAATTATAAAAAAATAGTTTGCTACTAAAAACTAACGGTACTTCTTTAGATAGTTACTCCCCCAGATGGTTACTCCCCAAAAGGGAGTAACCAAGGATTTGATATAGATATTTGCTCCCTTATAACAAAGTAAGAAAAGGAAAGATTAAAGGGCAAAAATGTTTATTAAAAAACAAAGAAAAGGGGAAATTAATAGGAAAGGGATCCTCTAACAGTGGTCCTTTTTCCATATAAATACTCATGGGGCGACAGTATAGACAAAGTATTGAATATAATGAATTTAATATAGATAAATTGGAGATATTCAACCTTTAATAGGGCAAGATGTGAAAATACATGGACACATGAGGGACACCTTTTCAATAAAAATACCACAAAAGGAATATTGGAAAAAACGTATAGAAATAAAATAAATATGTAATAAAATCATAAATAAATAGGTAAATATTTATTGAAAATAGAAATAATAATTATATAATAATAAAGTACTTAAATTAATAATAAAGTAATAAATATTTATAAATAAATAATGTGCAAGTTATGTATGAAGAGTTTCAGTAAAAATATAAAACACTAAAACCTAAAACTAAGAGCAATATACATAGACAACAGAGAAGCATATTTGATAAAAGCACAACAAATAAAAGAATTACAGAAACATAAAAGTAAAGGCATTCTAATGTTTTACTTACTTTGAAAAACACTTGTATAAATTATAATATCAATTCGATTTTACTTGAGATAAAACGTACACAATGAGATTTTCCACGGTCAAATAAAAATGAACTGTGATTATTTTACTAATAGATTTAAGGTATTTGTTAAAAATGAAATGAAAATGTCAAACTAAAATGACAATGTCATTAAATAATTGTAAATATGGATAAAGTCATAACTTGGTACAATCTAACTATAGAGCATGAGATGAGCATGAGTTATATAGTATAAGATAGCGATGTACAGAAGTAACTATCTGAAAAGGGTTACTCCCCTCATAGAGTTGTTGGGGAGTAACCATCTGAAGAAGGTTCCTCAGAGACCTTTTTTAATGGTTACTCCCCTCATAGAGTTGTTGGGGAGTAACCATCTGAAGAAGGTTACTCAGAGACCTTATTTAAATGGTTACTCCCCTTAGTTAAGATGTCGGGAGTAACATCTGAAGAAGGTTACTCAGAGACCTTATTTAAATGGTTACTCCCCTCATAGAGTTGTCGGGGAGTAACCATCTGAAGAAGGTTACTCAGAGACCTTATTTAAATGGTTACTCCCTTAGTTAAGATGCCATATCTTTGTCTTTCCCCTATTCTAACCCAACAAAAGCCCCAATGCTTTTCTACATCCCCGAGTAAGAGCCTATAATAAGGTAAAATATATAAAGATTAGTAATAAAATCAAAAAACTAAGGGGAGTAACAAAAAAAAAGGGAGTAACCAGTCTGATCTGTCAAAGGGGAGTACAATCTAAAGAATGTACAATCTAAAGAAGGTCACATAAATAAAAAAAACAGTATAGTACTCCCCAAAAAGGGAGTAACTATCTAAAGAAGTGCCAAACTAACATATTAATATCATAAAGTATTGGACTATTTACATGAAATTTATTAGTAAAAACTATTCGACTAGTTTACAATCTATTACTCTACTACTAGTTTACAATAATTATTCAACTAGTTTAAATTGTTATATCTATTATTATTTCACTACTAAAAACTAATCCATTAATTATGAAGTATTTCACTATTTAAATGAAATACATCACTAAAAATTATTCGTTTACTTCACAATGGTGGATTACAATAAAATAGTCGCATTCCTTTTAGAAGTTTAAAATAAAAATAAATAAATAGGTTTATTTATAGGTTTAAATTTAAAAATAAATAGGTTTTTTAGTTTCATACTAGATAACTTGTTAGAATAAGTTCTAAAAAATAAATATATTTTTGTTTGTTTCATACTAGTTAACTTGTTAGAATAAGTTCCAAAAAATAAATATTTTTTTTAGTTTCATACTAGATAACTTGTTAGAATAAGTTCAGAAAAATAAATATGTTTTTTAGTTTCATACTAGATAACTTGTTAGAATAAGTTCCAAAAAATAAATATTTTTTTTAGTTTCATACTAGATAACTTGTTAGAATAAGTTCAGAAAAATAAATAGGTTTTTTAGTTTCATGCTAGATAACTTGTTAGAATAAGTTCCGAAAAAAATAGTTTTTTAGTTTCATGCTAGATAACTTGTTAGAATAGTTCCGAAAAATAAATATATTTTTTTTATTTTTATACTAGAAAACATGTTAGAATAAGTTTCGAAAAATAAATAGTTTTTAGTTCCTTACTAAATAACTTGTTAAAATAAATTCCAAAAAATAGTTTATTTATTTCCATACTTTGTAACTTGCTGTCATAAATAAAAAAAAAATAAATAAATTGTTTAGTGCCATACTTAGGAACTTGTTAGAATAAGTTCCGAAAAAAATATATTTTTTTTATTTTTATACTAGAAAACATGTTAGAATAAGTTTCGAAAAATAAATAGTTTTTAGTTCCTTACTAAATAACTTGTTAAAATAAATTCCAAAAAATAGTTTATTTATTTCCATACTTTGTAATTGCTGTCATAATAAAAAAAAAATAAATAAATTGTTTAGTGCCATACTTATGGAACTTATGTTGAAATATAGTTTCGTAAAAATATATATTTATTTTTTTATCTTGCCCAGTTTTACATACTCAGAGATAAATAACATGTTCAGGGGATAATATAGGTTCCATAAGTAATTATTATTATTTAGGTATAGTTTTTTTAGTATTTATCCACATAGCTAAAATTTAAACTTGTTTAAAGATATAAAGAAGTCGCAAAACTAAAAAAAGCTTATTATTATTTTTTCTCGAAACTTTATTCTTCACATAACTGCTTTTTCCTTAGTATAAAATTAAAAACTTGCTGATTAACAATAAATTATATTATTTTATTCGAGGAATATTATTTAACAGAATATCACAAATAAGATATGAGCATACTAAAATTCAGTTTTGTTAATTGGCTATTTTATTATCTTTAGTGTATATCATTTGTTAGTAGAACTAAGAGCATTACGCGTATACAATAAATAAGAATATGGTTGTGTTAAATTTTTATAACTAGAACACATGTAAATAAAAAAGTATTCATAGATAAAGAGAGTTTATAAATAAAGTATATCTTATTATGTTCTTACGTGAATAATAACTATTGTCTTGTAACAGTGATGTAATTACCTAATATGGTTAGCGTAGATATTATATATATAATCATATTTTACCTCATATCTTTGTTCAACTGGTAGATCAAACTTAGGTGGAAGATGTTGCTAACATGTTTCCTAGTAATATTAAAAATAAACAAAAATATAATATTAATAATAATAAAAATACAGAATACTATATATGTTTTAGTCTAGACCCGACTACTGTAAACAGGTAACTTGGTTACGACTATAAGAGTTACCGAGAGAACTAAGGTTGATCTAAGGATAAAATATATTTTTATTTATATGGTACTTATATCTTAGATTAATGAACATGTTGAGTACGTGAGGCAATAAGTTAGATCAGAAGTAATTAGAGTATACAATTAGTTTAATATTAATGTTAAGTTCCTTACTCAATATTGATTATCTTTGTTAAATAGTAGTAATAGAATATGTTATACTATCTATATTTACATGTCTTTAGTATCTGAGTGAGATGCCGAAACTAAAGAATAAACAAAATAATAATATATAATTTGTCGTTAGACTCTCATATCGTATAGCGACTTGTAAAATGATATGTTCCGAAAAATAATATTCATTCAGCTATCTATTGGTATATATTAATATTATACTAGAAAAACATGAAGACATGTTTTAGAATAAATATTTTACGAATACTAAAATAAAATAGTTTAAAATTTAGTTTTCCTGTTACTAAAATAAACTTGTTAAAGGACTTGGATAATTATTCCAAAAAATATGTTTTATTTATTTCCATTACTACTTGTACACTTAGCTGAGTCATGAAAATAATAAAAAAAATAAATAAAATTGTTTTAGTGCCTTGTCCTTATTCTTACTTAAGGAATTGTGTACTAGACATTGTAAATAAGTCCGAAAAATAGAAAGATAGTTTGCATTTGCATATTTAGAAATAAAAACTATACGTTATAAATGTTATAAAACAAATATGACATGTGAATTGGATTTTCCAGTTGTGGTTTGTTGGCAGTAATGCAGTTTAGTAGTCTTCAGGTTTTAACTGTTAAATATTCACGACATAAATAAAGTGTTTTACTGCTTTTCCGTGTCACTACTAGTATGTAACATATTTCATCAAGGGTTTTACACAGACATGGTATACTCAATATGATATGCAGTGACCAATGACGTTACAAATAAGTGTCAATGTAAATATGCTTAGTAAAGGTATGGAAAATATAATAAAATGGAATGGAAATTGTATGGAATATAAAATATGTAGTGAATACATAGGTATGGAAAATAACGATGTTTTTCATTGTTTCGTTTTAGTCAGGGTTTTTGAGAAATCAAATCAAAAAATGATATACAGAGAGAGATGTAAGAGGAGGTCATAGATAATCATAGATATGGGTAATATGGGTAAATATGGTTTATCTAGGGGAAAATATTGTTTCTTTATGTGGGAGGTTAACGATTCTGCTGTCTCTGGTTTCAGGTTTGTATTTTTGTGGAAATTGTATGACGTCATGTATTTGAATTTTCTTTTTAAAATTACATGTAAGCAAGGTGTCGAATTTCAAATGTTTTGCAATTTTTAATCGAAAAATACAGTTAAGCCCAATCGGACAGTCCTATGTAACCCGAAAATGTTATGCCCAGCTTTATCAGCAATGAGGAAGGGAGGTTCCCGTGACAGGACAAGGATCTTGAACAAAGGGGATGACGTGGTAAGCGAACTTCTCTGATCCCGCATGAACTTTCTATAAGATAGAGAAATAACTTTCTATATGATGACGTCATTAACCCGCAATAATGACTCAGTGAAAATTTCGAAAAATCATAAAACACGAAAAAACGTTGCGATCAATTTTGAGATTAACAACACATGTAGCCATATATAAGACTGACATAAGTGCCAAGTTTTATCACATTATCAGCAATTTTCTGACGAGAGTTCTTGATGCGATGCATTACTAATATAAATATAAATTATATAAACATCCAGGGAGGATGATCGTAGCGAATCCGATGTGAAGTAAATATGTTCCGAGGTACCTTGTACCTGATTTTTTTTATTTATTTGTTTAGTGGTATATCCATCGATGGATAAATGCTACATCCATCGGTGAATATATGCTT
Source organism: Microvelia longipes (assembly GCA_018340805.1). Lineage (NCBI taxonomy): Eukaryota > Metazoa > Arthropoda > Insecta > Hemiptera > Veliidae > Microvelia > Microvelia longipes. The sequence goes on along the minus strand of JACMZG010000022.1, from coordinate 39,104,888 downwards.
TCTCGCAGTTAAGAGGTAAAATTTGTATATTATATGAAAACTCAGTGGAGGGAAAGACTAAATAAAAATCCAAATGACATGAAAAAGATTGGTTAGGAAATTTATAATAAATTTAATTTTCTATCTGAGAGTGTTGACTGGATTAATTTTACACGTTTTGAAATTTCACTGGACAGAATAAAATAAAACCTAGTTTAAATGTAGCGGGTATGATTTAGATTTTCCTTCTACTAACCAGGGCTGGGAGAATATCACCACTTACTTGTTTGAATTGTGTTGAATTTATTTTAAATATTCTTTACATGAAGATTAATTTAATACTGACATAATTATTCAAATTTTTTTTAATGTATTTTGGATTTTATTTTAGTTTTATTTTAAAATTTAGATTTATTTGTGAATTATTGAGATTTTGTGGAATTTATTATAAATTCTGTAGTCTTATATTTTAGTATTAGCTTTTATGATTTACGATTTTTGTCGCGGAGGTCCGCAAGCGTTCTTGCTTATTAGCCTTCTGGCATATAGCGTTCTTGGTTATTAGCGTTCTTGCATATAGCGTTCTTGCTTATTAGCGTTCTTGCATATACCGTTCTTACTTCTTAGCGTTCTTGCATATAGCGTTCTTACTTCTTAGCGTTCTTGCATATAGCGTTCTTCCTTATTATAACCTAAGCACGCAAAAAATAATTATTAAAATTTGCTTAAAGAAAAACATAAAATATGCTTCAGACCAAGTTTTTAAGGATTTTAATTATATAAAAGGAGCCTTATATAAAAGAGTTGTACAACTTTAAACAGATATTATTAAGTAAGAAAAATATTTGTAATTTTCCATTATTCAGACATAAATATCAGACTAGAAGTCAAGACGATGAGACGATAGTTGTGCCTAGCTGCAGAACATCAGCTGCGTGTAATCACAGCCCCCAGACTCTACAATAACTTGCCCATACAAATTCTTTCTAATGTCCCTTACAAGACCTTTAAAAAGAAGTTAAAAAAATTCTTACGTACCTAATATAGGTATTAGACAATATATTTATTTTGTATGCTCTTTATATTATTTATATTATTATATTTATTATTTATTATTTATTATTTATTATTATTATTTATTAATTTATTATTTATTATTTTATTATTTATTATTTATTATTTTATTATTATTTATTATTTTATTATTTATTATTTATTATTTTATTATTATTATTTATTATTATTATTATTATTATATTATTATTATTATTATTATAATTATTATTATTATTGTACTTTTTATACTTTTAACTTTATTTAATTAGATATAGGAGTAGATATAAGCATTAGATATAAGGAGTAGACTCGTGCGCGCACAAGCCTTGTGTTATGCGACACAAATGGTCAATATATATTATTTTTATTTATTTATAATTTGTAATTTAATCATTGTAAACAGGTATTTATATATAAATAAACGATTTATTTATTATTTATTTAAGCCAAATCTTACATTTATACTCTTGGAAATTATCTTCAATAAATACTATCGCACAATAACCCAATTTAATAATAAATAAAACTGGGTCTCTCTACTAATGATATATATTAGACATAGCCAGCTATCGATCATCATATTTAGTGTCAATAAGTAGAGAAGAAATAAGTCAGGAGACAGCGGCTATAGTTTTATCTCGAGCTTTGTTCCTCATTTTGCTATTTCATTTCTCGGAAATCCACAACTCATTTTCCACCATTTAATAAATTATAAAGAAAATTGGAAAACTATATTCAACAGATTGTGAATAAATATCTTCTTTTAGTATTGTTAACATTTTGGGAACATGCCAAGCCGTCCAAGGATCCTGCAAGCATTTCTTCTCACCATTTGTATATTTATATGTATATTTCTGACGAAATATACATGTCCATCGTTATCTTCAATGCATCGTGTTATCTGATCTTTAAAATTACATTTACTTTATAAGGAGGTCAGGCTCAGAATGAAAGTAAATATGGCTATAGTGAAATCTAGTTCAGAAATGGTCGCAGATATTTATGCCAAAGAAAATGCATAGCGATAAATTCAAAAGTCTGTGAAATTTTCAGAATATTAAGTACTTCACTGTTTGTTGAAAAAAAAATTAAAACGTTTATGAAAGAGATTTAAATCGGGTATAATTTAATAAATAAAGTGTTATTATTGGGACACGACATTAAATATTGACAAAGTATTGCTAGCCAAATATAGCAATGTACGAATCTGATTGACGTCACAAGTAAATACATATAAATATATATATATATATATATATATATATATATATATATAATATATATATATATATATATATATATATATATATATATAATATATATATAGCTTTGATTTTCCTCATGTAATGTATTAGAAGTAACGAATTCTGATAAGCTTGCCAGCTTATTTTTCATAATAAATGGTTAATAGTCATAATTTATGCCAAACAATACCTCGGAAAAAAATTGTAGAAATTTAGTTATATTGGTATCAAATTGTTTGGGATATGACACAATTTCTGAAATAATTAATATAATGGTATACTCCATTGTATCTGTTTAAAGTTACCGTAGAAAAACACATTTTGGTAATCAGAAAACCATACATGCCAGACGATTACCAAACATATAACTGGATATTTGAACTTCCAGTTGTCAACTTAAAGAGGCTAGATACCAATTGCGACATCTCCACAAGCTGACTGATCGGTGTGATTTAATTCTAATGCACCACCCTGTATATAAAACAATATGGATGGCGAATGCGACGTTCCGCTCCTACAAGGAAGGTCGAAGTTCCAGTTCATTTTTTTGTAGTTTTTTATTGTTGTGAAGTAATACTATCTTATCTATACTATCTTAAGCTTTGGACAATTATGACATTTTAGAGACGAACGAAGCGAGTCCGAAGTAATATCTTAAGTCTAAATTAATCATGATATTCTGAGGATTAGCAAAGCAAATCTGAAGTCATTATTTCTAGACTTAGAGTTAATATTTTATTCTAAGATCGAGCGCAGCGAGACAGATGTAATACTACCTTAAGCTAGGAATAATCATGATTAGCTAACGGCGAGCCAAGCGAGTCCGTTTCTATGTTTCGCGAAAAATTAAAGTTTCAGTTCTGGTCGAACGTTGTGTTTTAATTCAAAATTTCTTAAATCCCTGTAAAGGTTTTCCACAGTTGAAGGAAACCATCGGATTTATCTTCTACAATGTAGCGGCCACTACCGGAAAAACCTAAACCTTCAGCTAATTTAGCTAACACCTAATAAAGCTAATTATTGGTTTCAAAACTAAATTGATTCAAACTTTCTCTACAAATATACAGGAAAGGAATAAATAACACAATGCGTGTAGGATATAGTTGAAGACTTGTAATAAAGCAAAACTTTAGCCGACGTTGTGGTTAACAATGTTCTGTGAAACATCAAGACAATGCATAAATGTTTTAAATAAATTTAATTAGAGACTTAACGTGATTAGGAAATGTTTAGTTAAGAGTATTATATGCAACGTAATCACGCAAATATTGTGCATGCATAACATGGTATGTTGTTAACTGTTTTAACATGTTTTAAGTATTTAATAAGTTATTGCCATATGATTTACTAAATAATTTACCTGGTTTTACTTAGACTATAGTACGACACATGGCTAAAATCAGTTGACAGCGTGGGAAAATAATGCGAGGGAGCCAATGAGGTTATTACTGGGTGTTAAACCACGCCCTCAATTTCAAATTAGGCCAATCTTATTGGTACCTTAACACTATTTTCCCACGCTGTTGACTGATTTTATCCGTGTTTCGTGCTATAATTCACATTGTCAACTCTATTTCGACATTAAACATATAAACTTACTATCAAAGTACAATCAGTGAACTTACTTATGGGACAAACTAACTTATTCGATAACACATATCATAAGTTAAACTGAGTGTCATACAAATGTCAACGTAGCTAATGGAAAAAGTTATGGATGTGCCAACATACACATGTTAAGTCTACAAAACATGCAAATTTGAACATGCAAAACAATGACTTTGATAATTAAAACCTAGTAAGTTTCATACCATTTTTACCTCTTTTCTCCTCACTGTTGCTGCAATAGCGAATTTTCATCGTGAAAATAAGCTCATAAAGTAGTTCGGACAATGGAAATCCTTTTCATGTGTTTGATCCGCTTAATCGAACGAAACAGGTCCAAAGTCGTATCGACTTTGGACCTGTTTCGTTCGATGATGTTATCCATGATGTTTTTAACTTTTTGTGCCTTCAAATGGTATCCATTTTAAGGCACAAAAAGAGGCCAAATCCCTTGTAAAAAGTTGGATTTGGAAGGAAACTAAAATCACATGGGAAAACAACACCGGATGTAGACAGTCAAAGATGATATTCCAACATTAGATAGAAGGAAATCTAGATGGCTTCTTGACTTGAGTAAGTCTAGTCTCAGACTTATAGTAGGAGTAATCACTGGGCACTGCAGGCTTAATAGGCATTTAGCCCTAATGAAGGTGACTGAGAGCTCAATATGTGCAATATGTGATGACAATGAGGAAGAAACAGCCTATCACTATTTGGCAACGTGTGAAGGGTTTGGAAGGCTCAGGTTTCAAATATTTGGAACTGGAACGCTTCTCGAAGAGGAAATGGAGTCTCTAAGATGGCAGGACATTCTTACTTTCATCCATCGTAGCAGGAGGTTCGACGAGGAGAAAGTAGTGGAAGTACAGTGATAGGTGGTTGAATTCGGGGTTGGTGAAAAGGACCCAATGGTGTGGTCTACTCACCAGGCTTGACCTCCCCACTCTTACTACTACTACTACTAAGGCACAAAAAGTTAAAAACATCATGGATAATTTGGGGAAATCTCAAAATGCGGTTAGTAAAGAACAAATTGTCAATGGACAAGGTGTCGTTGTCCATATTATTTGTGTGCTAAATTGAATAAATCCGGTCCGAAGTCAACACTACCACTCTAAGTACTCAAAGCTAAGGTTCCAAGGTTTGAATCTTGTTGAATCTTGGTACCGAAAATGATTTTTATAGATTTTAGAATAATGACTATATATAAGACAAAATGAGTTGTGGAGTTTCAAGTAATGAAATTAAACAGTGTCTCTCCACTAATGATACATATTTGACATAGCCAGCTTTCAATCTTAATAGATCATCATCAGTGCCGGGGAGCAACGAAGAAAAGAGTTAGGAGACAGCTGTTACAGTTTTTTCTAGAGGTTTGTAGCTGTCAGACAGGTACAAACCAGTATCACCTGTAGATCATCACCTGTCAGACAGGTGATGATCTATATAGATTGAAAGCTGGCTAAGTCAAATATATATCATTAATGGAGAGACTCTGTTCAATTTAATTTCAATGACTATATAGATTTGTATAATCTATCGAATTAATATGCGTATTTTCTTTGAAAAATACGGAAAAATTAACCAACAACTTGTGGCACTACTCCTTAGATTATACAGCACAAAACAAAAACTTAAACAAAAAATGGATTTTATGAAATGAAAGCAAGCATTTTAAAGAGAATTTACCCGGCCTGCAGACCTCCGCGCCTAAATTTTCTTACTATGCGGTTTTCTCTTAGGGATAAAAAACCTTACAAACAACTTAACTACAAAATAACAAATGAATTTATCCATATTATGTCTTATAAGTGCATTTTTTTGATATTCATATATAAAGACTTTATCAAGACCGTACTAAGCGCAAGTCTAAACCTATCATTTTAATAATAAAAGCAAACTTTGTCCATCAACCTTTACTAATTTTGTATTTGAAATAAAATATAAACTATAAAACCATAATTATATTTTTTAAAAGAAACGCCATCAGAAAAATTAATCCATATTCCATGATCAAATGACATATATAAATTTAATGATGCGGATGGCAAGCCTGATTTCTATCTGATAAGACCGACTAATGATGTCAAAGGAATCAATATTGAATGTTAAGCATTGAAATTGCTTGTCATTAGCTTATCATTTCTAAAGCTAGGAAAATTATTTTCCAAGTTTACAACTTTGCAAATAACTATCTGGATTTTAAGTTCGATATCTTCATAGAAATTATTGAGATAGATAAATTATGAACAAGACTTCGACAAGTCTACTTAAGCACTACAAACTTTAATGGCCCTTTAAATATTTTAAAATTGATTGCAAAATAATACCATTAATCAGTGTATGTATATATATATAATAATATATATATATATATATATATATATATATATATATATATATATTATATATATATATATATACAGGGTGGTCCAGCTAAGAAGGACAAGACCTTTTTCTCGGAAACTATGACAGCTAGAAGGATGCTGTTTTTTCGGCGTTGGATTCAATGTAATAGTGAGCAGACGAGAAAAATCCGTTTTCGGCGCGCGCTTCGCGCCTGTCATAGAGATAATAATGCTAACTTTTTTTAATTTATAGTTAGGTATAGGGAACTTTTTTTTGTTCTTTAAAGAATAAAAAATAAGGAAGATTAGTGAAGACCGCATCAAAATCGGACAATTTTTTAACCGAGCTATGATGAAAAAACACTTTTTTTAAATTTATTTCACTTCGGCGCCATTTTGGATGATGTTGCATTTAAATAAATTTATTATATGGACATATTTTTAAACTAGAAAACATTGCTTTAATAAAAGAATGTCAAAAGTTTTAATTCTAACCTTAGTTTTAGGTGTAAAAAATAGTCGTTAAACATAACAAAAAACAAAAAAAAAAATATGGTTTTTCTAAGATACCATGAAAAGTAAGATAGGGAGCTATAGTTTTTATGGTTTGTACAGTTAGCCAACATAAAAAGCAACAAAATGAGTCCAATTTTAAACAAATTCGCTTTACAATTTCAAAAAGTTATTACTAATAAATCTCTTAAAATTGCCAAAATGAAATATTTTTTATAGTTTACCACCCTATTGTTGATTTTAATGGAACTGCAACGTCATCATACCTTGTGATCTTTATTGCAGCTTTGTATAAGGACCCAGAACGCCTAAAAACACTTTTTTTGTTCATTGGTTGTGGAGAAATTACGATTATGGGATTTCGTCAATCGTAGAATGCAGATTAGAGGTACCTTGCAAAAACCAAGTAAAATCCTTCATAAACGTTAATAAAAAAATGATTTTGATGATACTACTTCGTTTCTAGGGGTGAAGGACCAATAAATAGCAAATCACACAACTAGACTGTAAAGTGATATTTTACTGCTGCGGAAATTTGTTTATTAACGACAATAAAACAGCAAACTTTATTTCCGGAGCTATAAATTATCATTATTTATATTATTTACCTTTAGGTGCGCATTTATTAAAAAGAGTCGATTTTTGTATGAATAATTTTATTTAACTTAGTTTAAGAAATTAAAACACGTAGATTGATAAATAAGCATTCATACTTTTACAAATTAAGGTTAAAATAATGGGGACCTGCGGCTCAATTAGGTGGCCAATTAAGGTCACCGGACTTGACCCCACTCGATTTTAAATAGCAAATCACAACAACCTAGACTGTAAAGTGATATTTCATTGCTGCGGAAATTTGGTAAAAAAATATTGTATAAATTAAATATGGGTGAACTGAACAGTACTCTAATAATAAAACATATAGTACAATTGAGTGACAAAGAAAAGATAATATTTTTGAAAAATCATAAAATAAAATATTATTTTAGAATTTGCTCAAACTGGCACCCCTGCATAAAAACAGGTAAATCACTTCATCTTGGCTCGCTTTATACAGGACTCTATAGGGAATACTTTGCTCAATGCTCATTTTTGTAGTCTTCCACACTTCTAAACAGTTCCCACCTTTTATATACGTTGTCCTTTAATATAGCCCCCAGAATCGCGTGCGGTTCAAGTCCGGTGACCTTAATGGCCACCTAATTGAGCCGCAGGTCCCCATATTATTTTACCTTAATTTTGTAAAAGTATGAATGCTTATTTATCAATCTAGTGTTTTAATTTCTTTAAACTAAAGTTAAATAAATTATTCATACAAAAAATCGCTCTTTTTAATAAATGCGCACCTAAAGGTTAAATAATATAAATAAGATAATTTATAGCTCCGGAAATAAAGTTTGCTGGTTTTATTGTCGTTTAATAAACAAATTTTCCGCAGCAGTAAAATACTCACTTTACAAGTCAGTTGTGTGATTTGCTATTTATTGGTCTTCACCCCTAGAAACGAAGTAGTTATCAATCAAAACATTTTTTATTAACGTTTATCGAGGATTTTAACTTGGTTTTTTGCAAGGTACCTCTAATCCGCATTCTACGATTGACGAAAATCACCATAAATGCGTAATTTCTCCACAACCAATGAACAAAATAAGTGTTTTTAGGCCGTTCTGGAATCCTTATACAAGCTGCAATAAAGATCACAAGGTATGATGACGTTGCAGTTCCATTAAATATCAACAATAGGGTGGTAAACTATAAAAAATATTTTCATTTTTGGCAATTTTAAGAGATTTATTAGTTAATAACTTTTGAAATTGTAAGCGAATTTGTTAAAATTGGACTCCATTTTGTTGCTTTTTATGTTGGCTAACTGTACAACCATAAAAACTATAGCTCCCTATCTTACTTTTCAATGGTATCTTAAGAAAAAACCATATTTTTTTTTTGTTTTTGTTATGTTTAACGACTATTTTACACCTAAAACTAAGGTTAGAATTAAAACTTTTGACATTCTTTTATTAAAGCAATGTTTCTAGTTTAAAAATATGTCCATATAATAAATTTTATTTAAATGCAACATCATCCAAAATGGCGCCGAAGTGAAATAAATTAAAAAAGTGTTTTTTTCATCATAGCTTCGGTAAAAAATTTTTTTCCGATTTTTGATGCGGTCTTCACTAATCTTCCTTATTTTTTATTCTTTAAAGAACAAAAAAAAGTTCCTATACCTAACTATAAAATTAAAAAAGTTAGCATTATTATCTCTATGACAGGCGCGAAGCGCGCCCGAAACGGATTTTTCTCGTCTGCTCACTATACATTGAATCCAACGCCGAAAACAGCATCCTTCTAGCTGTTATAGTTTCCGAGAAAAAGGTCTTGTCCTTCTTAGCTGGACCAACCTTAAATATATATATAATATATTATATATATATATATATATTATATATTATATATATATATATATATGTATGTATGTATGTATGTATGTATAAATAACACGATCGAAGCGAATCCGAAGTTGTGAGAAAAGGTACCAATATTTTTCTTATGCGAGCCACATCATTAGTATTTGTTTCCCTATGCCAGCCACTTCATTAGCAATTTTTTCTTAAGCGAGCCACTTTATTACCAAATTTTTCTTATGCAAGCTACTTCATTACTATTTTTTTTCCTATGCCAGCCACTTCATTAGCATTTTTTTTTCTTAAGCGAGCCACTTTATTATCAAATTTTTCCTATGTTAGCCACTTCAATACTATATTTTTCCTATGCCAGCCACTTCATTAGCAATATTTTTTTAGCGAGCCACTTTATTACCAAATTTTTCTTATGCGAGCCACTTCATTAGTATTTGTTTTCCTATGCCAGCCACTTCATTTGCAATTTTTCCCTATACGAGCCACTTTATTAGCAGCTTTTTGCCAAAGGAAATTCGCTAAAATGCGGTTAGTAAATTATTTGTCCCAATTGGGTTTCAATCATGTAGCCTTGAGATGAATAGACAAAAATTCGATCCAGTTTTCTATTTAAAAGGATTTTATTTAAACAATATGATATGGAGAATAAATAAAGAGTTTCACAACAACGATATTATATGCCATGGTTGTTCCAAGTAAGCTTATCCTGGTATTTATTACACCATTATCTTCAATGCTATTCCGTTTAGATTTTTATGAAATTTCATCTATCATTTTGAATTATTATAACATATTGGCCCAAAAAGAAATTATTTGCTATATTTTAAATTTAATACACTCCATATAGATTATTTAGAAAAAACAGTATTTTTTATGAATTTTAAAAGATAAAATTTTCTCTTTTTTGAATTTTTTCTTTTTATTATTAAACGATATTCAACTAAATAAGTATTATTATGAATAAGTAAAATAAAGAATTTTACAATTTGCGGTTCCAAGATATAGTTGTTATGTTGGCAATACCAATGGTGGGAAAACAAAAGAGTGGTAAAAATTGTTTTATCATAGGATTACCATGGGAGCCGATAGAAATTATTTTTATTTCTTTATTGTTAGTTAATTTGTGATAAATGAGATGAAAATTAATAAAATGACCATCGTTGCTAAAAAAAATTGTCAATATTTCCTAGATAAATTCTTCGATAATTCCATGATTTTAAATATAGAATCAGGCTCTTATCACTACAGACTTGGATTTGTCCGATTTAAGCCAGAAATAATAAAACGGATAATTTAAACAAACATTTTACAATAAAGAAAGATATTATTTTATAAAAAAGATATTAATTATTTAAGTGAGTAAATAAAATTGATTACTAATTTAAAACACCATTACGGTGAAAATCAGATTGTTATCAGTTAATTTAGTTACAACTAATTTAAAAAAATTAATGCAATAAAAAGGTAATTTTGTGTGTTTGTGCAAACTAAAATGATTTAAAAGTAAATTATTAAACAATAACTGAAATAAAACACTATATTGTGATTTTCACCTTCTTATCACTCAATTGAAATACTTGTTACAACCCATTAAAACCCTATTTTTCTATGTGAATAGTGATTCTACTGAGTTCATACGCCCTAAAATTAATTAAATTAAACCACTTTAAGAAAAAATTTTAAGTAATAATCGTCCCAAATAATAATAAACCAAAAAAACCCATAAGGACTTATACAACGACCACCTTTCGCTATCAATTTCTTATCAGCGACGGTGGTGCTGCTACGGACTTTGAATCGCGAATAGAAATTTAATCAAATGTCAGATTTATATTCTTATATTTTTTTTCTTCTTCTTTAATGTGAAACAGCTGAAAGTTTATTTTTCCATTCTCTGTACAATTATAAGGTATTCAAATACAGACCCATTGGATCTCCACTAGTAAAAAATAAATCAATACTACATTAAACTAAGTATATAAGTAAAGTTTGTGACGTCACTAAAAAAAATGATAACTAGACCCATTTAAATTTGAGATAACATAAAGTGCATGCTCCTTAGTATGAAGGATATAGTATTGTTGTCTATACAATGGAGAGGAATCCGATGAAAATAAATCACACAGTTCCGTCTTATAAGCAAATTTACGTTTATAATATATATGTCAACCAATAGCTTCTTTACAAACTTAAAATGCCATAAAAAAAGATAAAAAAAGTAGTTCATAGAGTAATTTTTTGTATGATAAAATGATTATAAATACATTTCTTTAATAAGGCTGATATTTATTTGTCAAACATATTTTGTTAAATGTCATATTTTCTGCATTAAACTTTAAACAGCCATTTTTGTGTGTTTAAGAAAAATGTTAAATAAATTATAAATAAATAAATTATATTTTTATTACCATACTACATTTTAAACTTAAAATAGATAATTCGAGTCTTGTATTTCAACAGACGTATTTCTAAGAACAAAACCAGGAGCTCAGCTGATTCATCCACTTCAGGCATTTTATAAGCTCCTCCAGTGTTTTACTTTTCCTCATTTATACCGTAGTATTAGTACAGGAAAAGTATTCTATATCATTTTGATACTACCGAGTTTTGCAAAACATGACTAGTTGACACAATTCAGGCTCTGTCGGCGCCCTGATAAGTTAGACGTAACGAAACAGTGTGGGACATGACATTATGTCGAGCCATCAAGTATGACGAATGTCGAATGATGGAACAGTTCCCAGATGTAGCATTGCATTTTGCTTGTTACATTTCCTTGGTGTCTCTCACACAATTATATTGTGTCGAAAAGTATTCTGTTCAAATAAATAGATAGAATAGAAATAGATAGAAATTTGCGTGACCTCTCTAGATATATCAGTTTCAGGTGTAGTTCAGACCTCTTCCAGACCTCTTCAGAAAGTTTTCTGTCAGTTTGTGTATGTGTATGTTTGTGTTTGTTATCATCGTAGCTTCCTGTGTACTTATGCTAGAAGTTGTACCTTTGTACAAAAGTCAGTCCATAGGTGTGTATTTATGTTATCCGGAATATAGTTTTTGTTAATAAATGATGAGGTAAGGACACTTTACGTGGGTTAATTGTAAGGACACTTTACGTGGAATAATTGTAAGGACACTTACGTGGAATAATGTAAGGACGTGGAATAATTGTAAGGACACTTTACGTGGAATAATTGTAAGGACACTTTACGTGGGATAATTGCAAGGAAACCTTTGCTTGGGTTAATTGTAAGGACACTTTACGTGGAATAATTGTAAGGACACTTTACGTGGGATAATTGTAAGGACACTTTACGTGGAATAATTGCAAGGAAACTTTGCTTGGGTTAATTGTAAGGACACTTTACGTGGAATAATTGTAAGGACACTTTACGTGGATAATTGAAGGACACTTTACGTGGGATAATTGCAAGAAACTTTGCTTGGGTTAATTGTAAGGACACTTTACTTGGGATAATTGTAATTATTATTGGCCACAGAATGTTTTAATAAACTTCCTGCAAATTTTAGAAAAACGCCATCAAAGGCACGATTTTTATCAAATGTTTATAAACGCCCAAAACGCAAATGTTTATCAAAGGCACGATTATGACAATGGTGCAGCTTTATTTGCACCAGTCCTCGAAGATACGATTACTTAGCAATCATTGATAAAATACACATTTGTTCCAAGTATTAATCAGAATTTTTTTGTAACTCACATTACCAGAAGGAAAAGAATGAAGTGATAAAAGACAATTTTAAATACCTGAAACAGAAAAAGGAAAAGAGTTATAAATAAAAAAAATATTAAGATTAAGATATTAACCTTAAATTAGGAAAAAAGGAGATTCTTAAATGAGGTCTAGTCTAGTTTAGTTTCTAAATATATCTACATATCAAAGATTTGAAATGTTTTTTGTTTTCAGAGTAATCAAACAGCAATTTCGAAACCTTTGATCAAATGAAATAGAAGACCTTCGATCCCAGATCTCTTCACGACTTTTGGTTGGGAGATTTTAACCTGGTAATAACTATCCATATATACAGGTCGATGACTAAGAAAATGAAAAACATAGTTGATTAGGCATTGATAAATACAAGAGTATTTATTAAAACAAACTAAAAGCACAACGTTTCTCCTATCATTTTCTAGATAGTTGAATTAATGTGAAACCTCTTGGCCAGCGGCTTCAATTGATTTTGTGTACAGTGTTTGGTGAAAGTAAAAATAAACTCCTTATACATTTATATAATCTGTAAAGAGAAATTTATTAGCTATTTCAGCTATATAAGAGAAAATATGTATTTTTTCTTATGTTTATTTATATTTACAAAAGAATGTTAGCTTAAAAAAATATTCTGCATTTTACGTCATTATATAATGCATTTTATACCTAAAAATGATAAATAATGACTAAAAATACATTATAGGATAAAACATAAGAGAAGGTTTTAGGTAATAATAAGTTAAAAGGAAGGCAAATGAGGTTTTAAGGGAATAAACCTTACATCTTCACAGGTTATAATATGGGCTAAAATACAGGATGTATTCAAGGACACATAAGAGAACACAAAACTCTAGATATAAAGTTAAACCCTACATTTATATATATATATGTCAACCGATAAAATAAAAACAAATAAGTTTTTTTTTTAAATCTTATTTAAATTTGATACTTGTTTAAATGCAGTTATTGAATAGCCTAGTTTAATATTTGATACAATTAAACTGTTGCGTGATTAATTAATAAATCTGAAGATTGATTAAGTCATTTTAATGTTATTCTGATTAGTTTTTATTTTAATAAATTCTAGACAGAAAAGAAATACGAAATATTACTACCCTATTATATTACGAGATACATTTTCTCCAATATTCTTTTTTTCAGTTTTTTAAACTTTTTTTTATCCATTGTCATACATAATACATCTATGTTTATATTTACTTAACTAGATTGTAACATGATGATAAAAGTTTTTAAACGAGACAGTCTGGGCACATTACCCCCGCTATATCATCCCCTATCTGAGGGATAATTTGCCCCCTCGTTAACCCTCTCTTAATAAAAAGGAAATAATTTTGACCCCTCGTTTAAAAAGCAAAAAAAAAACGTTAATGTTTTATAGCTTCTTTTCTGGTTTATATTACTTTGCGTTTGTATACCTTTTTATCGCTACTAGTGAATTTGCTGAAAACAATAAAAACGTTAAAATCGCGTTTTAAATTTTTTACGGACTGTCATACATGTTTTACTATACACTAACTAATAAATAAAAAATAATACCTCTATATTTAACTATTTCTTGATAAATATTAAAAAAATAAACGTGTGAGAAATAAATATGTGAGATCTTATTTTACGCCAAGTATTGTCCCCCTTCCACACTTTTCTCTCATTTCATTTTATAACTCACCATACATGCATTGAATAGTTGCACATTTAGGATATTTTATATAATAACAAAATTAGTTTATTATTTAGATTGTCGGTCTCCGAGATAGTTCAATAAGTTTATTCAGTGTCCTTACCTAAAACTCACAAAATAATATTACTCCTGGGTTAGCTGACTTCAAGTTAAAAGTAAGGTGTGAAGGGTTGAAAGCGTAAAGTAGGGGGGAGACAACAGCGTAAAATTAAAATTTCTTCTTATACGTGTTTTTTTTTTTTGGGGGGGGGGGACTGCATCTCATCCATGCCTAGTGGCCAATTAACCGAGGTGTTAGGCTCCTTTATTTCAAAAATAATCGTAGGAAGCAATCCAAGAAAAATTAATTTCATATAAAACTGTTATAACAATTAAGTCATAAATAACTATTATTTAACATTACATGAATACAAATGAGTACCAGTGGAGTTGATCAGTATAAAAGAAACATCCCTCTACAGAAGCAATTATTTATTTACAGAACACTTTAATCTACCATAAGGCTATTATTAGTGCCATTCAAACAAAGAATACAAATAATTAAGAGGAAGACGAAAAGTACATAAAGCAAAATTTAACATTTTTTTTCTTCTTAGACTTAAAGATATCGAAGTAGAATAATTTCTTATTATTTTTATTCTTTGGTTTTATGCCACTAATGATGATCTCATGTTAGATTAAAGTTTCTGTAAATAAAGAACGTTCGGTAAATAAAGAGCGTTCTATAAATAGACAGCGTTCTATAAATAGAGAACGTTCGGCAAATAGAGAGCCATCTATAAATAGAAAACGTTCGTTAAATAGTGAGCGTTTGTAAATAGAGAGCGTTCTATAAATAGTGAGCGTTTTGTAAATAGAAAGCGTTCGGTAAATAGAGAGCGTTCGGTAAATAGAGAGCGTTCTATAAATAGAGAACGTTTGGTAAATAGTGAGCGTTTTGTAAATAGTGAGCATTCTATAAATAGAGGACGTTCGGTAAACAGAGACGTTTCTGTAAATAGAGAGAGTTCTCTAAATAGAGAACGTTCTGTAGCTAGTGAGCATTCTCTAAATTAATACTGCGTCATTGCATAATGAATACGACCAATTACATTTTATATTATTTAAGATTATCCTTAGTATATTAACAACTTTTATATTTGCTTCCACAAAATACATCATACATACATAAATGTATTCATAATGACGTATTATTAATGACAATAATCTACAATAGAAATAGTGGGGCCTTACTTAGTTTGATAATATCAGCCAATAAAGCAGTAATATTTTATTAGAAAAACCTTTTACTGTTCCTATTTGTCATTATTTATATTTATATCCATCTCAATAAAAGCATTTTGAATTATAGGTTATTTACATAATCGAGATTAATATAATGTTCAACCAGTTAAAAGTGACGACTGATTGATTTGTTTCATTATTAGGGTTAAATATTATTTTCCTAATAAAACTGAATTTCTTATTTCATCACAGCGTTACCCATTTTATTCACTTCTTAATAATTATTCATTTCCATACTTATTTCGATTCTATTGATTAATTATTGTTCTATACTTATTTTATTTCTATTAAATAATTATTTAATTCCATACTTATTTATAGCTATTAAATAGTTATTTAGTTCCATACCTTTTTTTTGTATTGAATAATTATTTAGTTTCATACTTATTTCAATTCTATTGATTAAATATTTAGCTCCATACTTATTTTATAGCTACTGAATAGTTATTTAGATACATACCTATTTTATTCTATTGAATAGTTATTTAGCTCATATACTTATTTTATTTCTTTTGAATAGTTATTTAGCTCCATACTTATTTTGTTTATATAAAATAGTTATTTAGACCCATACCTATTTTATTTCTATTAAATAGTTATTTAGTTCCATACCTATTTTTTTCTATTGAATAGTTATTTAGCTCCATACTTATTTTATTTCTTTTGAGTAGTTATTTAGTTCGACACCAATTTTATTTCTATTGAATAGTTATTAAGCTCTATACTTATTTTATTTCTATTGAATAGTTATTAAGCTCTATACTTATTTTATTTCTTTTGAATAGTTATTTAGCTCCATACTTATTTTATTTCTATTAAATAGTTATTTAGATACATACCTATTTTATTTCTATTGAATAGTTATTTAGCTCTATACTTATTTTATTTCTTTTGAATAGTTATTTAGCTCCATACCTATTTTATTTCTATTAAATAATTTACATTTTTATAAAATAAGTTAAGGGCTAAACCTATTTAGACTTTTTCTTACTTATTTTCTCTGTATTATTATAATAATTTAGTCCCATGCCTATTTCATTTTTATTATTAATATATATATACATATATATATATATATATAATATATATATATATATATATATATATATATAAAATATGTAATTTAATTTACACCTATTTTATAATATAATTATTAATAATTTATAGAAATACATAGTTATAGTTTCTTTGCTAAACTTTGATTATTACGGTACAACATCGTGTTTAGTATTAATTAGATCAAGTTTATTCAAGAGATGTATATTTAATTGAATTATCGCTGCTTAATCAAACCAGCGGATAATAGAATTTAGTGATGAAATTAGAGATAAAACCTATCCCTAGAGATAACCCAACACTATTAGGTAAATCATCTCTCTCAAATTAAGGTAATGAATTACTAAATGTAGATGTATTGAAATTATATTTGTCTTTAATTATAGCAGGGGGCTTGGTAGAGTTACTTTAATTAGGAAAACTAACAGCCGGTTTGAAAATTAAAGAAATTATAAAGTGGCGATGAGTGAAAAAATATTGAAATATATTAATATATACATTTTAATCATTCCATGTTTTTCATTCCCCCCCCCTCTAATTCAGGGAAGGGGAAGTCCTCATTTTAACAAAAGATACCTGTTAGGGTGCAGTGTTGCTACTTTTTAATATTCAAAATTAAATACATAGTTGTATAAAAAATACGAAGATATTTTTTCTCTAAAGGCACCGGTTAGTGTAACCATAATCAGTTTTTCCTTAATCTTTTAATGAAATTCTTGTGCTAAGCAATGATAAACAATTTAGAATGCGAGCGTAAGAAAATTTCGTTTCTTCTTTTAATAGAAGAACATCTTTGATGCAATATGAATGTTGTTAAGGGCTCCTTTTATTTATACGCTTATTTAAAAGCGTTCGTTTTTATTTTAAAATGGCCTTGTTTGTTGTCCGTTAACTCGAGCTCGGCAGTGCAGGTTTATACTCTAAAAATGTATATTTTATAAAACTATGAGGTCTCTTTTAAGGTTGTTATTCATCGCACTTGTTCTCGCATTAAAACAGAAAAATGACAATTTGAAGGCTACATTGCAACAATTAGAGGCTGAATTATTATTTATTTCATAAAATAAGATCAATGTGTGAAATGGTGATATCCGCCTCTTTAAAATTAAATTGAAAACTATATTTTTATTTTTCCTCCTAGCCTCATGCATTGCTCCTTTACAACTTATGGCCTTCATTGATGCCCTCCTGTAGGAGGGCGATATCACCCATGCTAAAAACGACTGGTAAAAACTATCTAAAATACCCCTAAAAATATGTCGTATTTTTACTTTTACTCATTTATACCGTAAATGAGAAAAAGTATTAATAATAAGAATAGGAAGAAGAGGACAAAAAGAACAAACAATAGAAATAGGACAAATAAAGAAATAGGACAAGTAAAGAACAAACAATAGAATAGGACAAATAAAGAAGAATAGGACAAGTAAAGAACAAACAATAGAATAGGATAAAATAGGACAAATAAAGAAATAGGACAAGTAAAGACAAACAATAGAATAGGACAAATAAAGAAGAATAGGACAAGTAAAGAACAAACAATAGAATAGGACAAATAAAGAAGAATAGGACAAGTAAAGAACAAACAATAGAATAGGATAAATAAATAGACAAATAAAGAAGAATAGGACAAGTAAAGACAAGTAGAATAGGACAAATAAAGTAAAAGAAGAACAAACAATAGAATAGGATAAAAAATAGGACAAATAAAGAATAATAGAACAAGTAAAGAACAAACAATAGAATAGGACAAATAAATGGGACAAATAAAGAAGAATAGGCCAAGTAAAGAACAAACAATAAAATAGGACAAATAAAGAACAAAAGAACAAACAAAGAATAGGACAAATAAAGAAAAGAACAAGTATTGTGTTTGCAAAAAAATCAGGATGACGCTATAAACACCTTTAAATACTTCTTTTTTTTAGTCGACGTTCTTAATTGTTGCTACGTATTTATATTCAATCGATGAATTTTCAGCAATGCAACAAAACATCTGGTGTGTTGTTGTTATATAGAGGGAGAGGTAAGATCCCTTAGCAAGTAGGACACGTTGGCAAAACCCAAATTCATTTAGGGTTAGGAATCTTTTACCTGACATCGCACAGACTCAGTACCCCGGTGGTTAACGTTTCTTTTGAAGGACAGCACGTAAAAGGATTTTCATTCCTAGCATGAAAATCCCAGAGGCCTTTACCAGGATCGAACACGAACTGACTCGGTTGCAGGCGAGTCAGTTTATTCATTTACACCATCTTGACCCCGAGTGAGGTGTTACTCGAAAATCTTTCTCCAACAGATTTGCTTTAAACTCATTTTCCGTCTTCCAAAATAGACAAAGTTGTAGACTTATCTAAATATTTAACTAATCTTATAAGTTATGCAAGAAACACGTAGAAGTGAAATCTGAAAATTAAACAAAGTTTCACGTGTTAATTGAGAAGTATTGTGCTTGCTGTTCTGCTTTAGTACTTGGTACGTAATGCTTATATATATTTAATTATAATAGTATTATTCATATAGCAAAGTATTACGGTACACATAGGGACTTAGCGTGCTTGAGCTGAAATTATGTTGCATTATCCTCTCAAAATACAAATAAAAGAAAATTACATATTTTTGGAATTTAGAAGAAAATTCGAGTACGAGGTAACCCAGTTTACCTGTTTTTACCTGGTTTTAACCCTGCTACCGAGTTTTTACCTGTTTTTAGCGAATTTCATGATAGTAAATGATATATATATATATATATATATATATATATATATATAATTATATATATATTTATATATAATATATATATATATATATATATATATATATATATATATATAATATATATATATATATATATATATATATATATATATATATATAGAGGCTAAAATCTTCCCTAAAATTCAAAATTCAAAACGCATACATTATGCGCTGAGAAATGTTAAAAAATCGGGTAACGGGCACCTCGGGACTTTTTCTCATTACATCAGATTCGCTACGCTCACCGTCCCTTCTTCGAACTCGCTTCGCTCAATTCTTTACAATTTTTAAAAAACGTACATAAGTCATTTAATAAAAACTAAAAATAATGCTGATAATGAGATTAAAACTTGGCACGTATGTTAGTCTTATACATAGTCACATGCGTGTCAAATGTCAATCGCACCATTTTTCCGCGTTTTATGATTTTTCGAAATTTTCACTGAGTCATTATTTGTCAAAAAAAATATTTTCCGAATTTCCAAACTACAGCGTTAGACTGATTTTTGTACAAAGTGTAAACTCTCTAGCATAATACACTGGGCGCTACGATGATAACAGACACACACACACACATACAGACAATCAACTTTGCAAAAACCACTCAGGAGATCTCAAAAACTTCTGAAACGGATAATTTAAGTTTCATCCCGGTTTTGGATTTTTTTGCTAACACAATACTTTTCCCACATACCTACGGTATAAATGAGGAAAAGTAAATTTTTTTTTAAGTCCGCTATTGTATAATGCACGCTTTGGAATAACGTTTACATTAATATAAATGTATTTTTAGAGATGTACAAAAGCTAAATATTAAACACACTCTCACTGACAACCTATGTACTATATACCATGGCGGTAGTAAACACAGCAAAGAAGGACTTTAAAAGCTAAGTAATGCTAAGTCAAGCATGAACTCATAGAGCTAGCACTGCGTTAGTGTACTGTAGAGCTATCACACATTACTCTGCTAATTTATTGCTCTAACACTTACATTCCACTCTACATCTCTTGTATATCTATGAATATTAGACTAAAACAGAGTGGAGTATATTTACCTCTAGAGTGGTTCACAGTGCAATGTAACGTGAGAAATCATAGAGTAAATAGTAGAAGATACAAAGCTTTTTACAAAGTTGTATAGAGGCATCCCTAACCAAGAGTTATGTCGAAGTCATAAAAGTCCGTTGTAAACAAGCTTCCCATTTCAAAAAAAAAAACATAAAAAAATCACAGCTACAAACAAACGAGATTTTCAGATTTTTTTTATCAAAATGTGATATTAACAGCCAAAAATTAACAGCCAAAAATTAACAGCTATTATTAATTATAGTAATGATTAATTATTTCATATTGATAATAGTTTTATTGCTCAAAACGATTGTTCCTGCTTATGTCATGTGATAGTTTAATAATGAGTATGTCAAAGATAGCAAAATAAATCTAAACCGTGAAAATTATGAAATATTTAGGGGATAATTATAAACCCCCCCTCCCCGGACCCCCCGAGGATAATTATATTATCCTCGTAAAAGGCTTATGCAAATTTCACATTTCGTTCATTTTCGCTCTTAAAAACATTAGACGAACGAAGCATCGTTCATTTTCGCTCTTAAAAACATTAGACGAACGAAGCAATCCCCAGAATAAATGGTTATATCACAAAGCTAGTTATTTAAAACAAACACTACCCAAGATAGATTGCCTCTGTAAATATAAGTAAATATAAATATAATATTTTGCCTATAAGTTTATAATTTTTGTAAATTTTCGGACAAATTTTCATTTTCATTCCTAGGGTTCTAATTTTGTATTTGTATTAGAAAAAATTGCAGAGGAAATATTTAAAGAGTATTTTGTCTTCATTTTTTTTTATCTATTCATAAATTGTCGGGACAAGGGCAGTTTCAAAGATACAGCTGAAATTTTGTTTTCCCGTCAAAAGAAAAATTTTTCAGGCCAGTACTTTGTAGCTATAAAATAAAAAACTGGAAGATGTAATTTTGGGGTAATAACTTGTTCTGTACAAGTTACAGAACAAGTTAACTGTAACATGTCACTACTGTATGTAGTGACTACATCATATGAACAAATCATAATATTTGATCAATTTGCCGTTGAGGTAAGGTAGTGAATGTGAAATTATTTCGCGTTAAAGTGATAATTTTTAATTTGTTAACCATATACAAAAATGAAAATATGGTTCATTTTTAATTTAAATCTTTTGTTAGTGATTTGAAATAGAGAGTAAACCAATAGGAACTCATTTTTAGGCAATTTACTTAGCTTAAAACTTTATTTGAAAGAATTAACGATATTTTGTATTCCTACCTTGCTGGTAACAAAAAATTTAAAAAAAACGGGACACGCTTTGGTCGCTGCGACCAAGGCTGTGATGTAAAGTTAGGGCACTTTTTTTGGGTGTATCCCTAAACATGTCCTAAAAGATTCCAAAAATATAATGTTTATTTTGGGAAAATATTTATCTATTTAAAACTTCGCAAAAAAAACCCTTTCCTTGACTAGACTAATAATAGTAATTGACAAAAATATTTGAGAAAGGTATTTATAGCTAATTCAATTCACAAACTTTCAAGAAAATCAAATATATTTAGTATCTATCCTATACATGTCCAAACAGATTCCCAAAATATTTTTATTTTATTTTGGGAAACATTTTTACAGTGTAAAACTACGCAAAAAAACCCTTTCCTTGACTAGATTAATAATAGTTATTGACAAAAATATTTGAGAAAGGTATTTATAGCTAATTCACTTCATAAACTTTCAAGAAAATCAAATATATTTAGTATCTATCCGGAGAGAATATGGAAATCACTTCGGTCTTAGAACAACACAAAGAAAACCCGAATTGATTCGAAATCAATTCGTGGAAGTCTGAAACTCAGACAAGTTTAATTAAAGAATAACATTTCCCAGATTAAAAAAAACATTACAGCAGGATTTTTTGCACTCCCCCCCCCCCCTTGGGAAGTGGAAACAAAATGGCCGACAGATGGAAAGACAAAAGGTTTTTAAGTTAATTAACTTCTAGTAAAGAATATGCGTGGGAAGTGGGGGGGGGGAATGAACAAAAAAGTTTAAATAAATGCTACCTGAATGAAAGAAAAAGAATTGGCTACACTAATTTTTCAATTACTTATTTCTAAGAAACTTGTTTTAATCTATCAATAAGTTAATTATTAAGTAGAAACTTCAACAAATCAGAGGTGCAATTATAAGAAACTTTTTTTATAATTGTAAATAACGTATTTTTAAAATCTGTTATTTACTAACACATATACCGACTCCTAAGTTGTTCACTGACATATATAGTTAATTTTAATGACTTGTAGATTCCCTAAGGAACAAAGCGTTACCTGGTAAATGGTCTATTTACACATTTTTTTAAACCACACTTTTATAGTTTTTTATTCTTAATTTTAGAAAGCTTTAATTCTTTTGTTCTTTTGGAGTTGAAAATGTTAAATTTCATTAATTCCTATTTTTACTTCTCATTCAGTTCAGGTATAAGTGAAGCTAGTGGTAGTAATAAATTTGAATTATAAAACAGAGTTAAAGCTTTATTAATTTTTTTATTATTAAATTTATTCCAAATACAAGTTTATTTCTTGACCCGGCGTTGACGCTAGTGGCGCTTTGTGGCCGCTTCGCGGTCTCACGGTTGTTCTTCTGTATCAGTTCGTCACATTACATAAGTGGCATACTGCCACGATATAAGAGAATTTTTAAATGTATTAGTAAGAAACGTTAATTATTTACATTATGTTTATATTTAACTCAATAAAACCAGAACTAATACTGATAATATTATATAACTTCGTATTTTTGTTAATCATGCATAGTACAATTAACATCAATTAATTAATTGATTAATTAACAATAATTAAATCATATATGTATAAAAAAATGTTCGCTCTGCACCAGCCTAACGGTATGCAGATAACGAAAAGAGGAGGACTGTATATATTTTGTAAAGTAAAAACAAAGTAGGCAGTAAAAACACAATTTGAAAACAGTAGCGATGTAATTAAATACATTAAACTTTACAACATTGGCATAACCAAAATAGCATAGATTATAGATATATAAACGAGTACCCACCAGCCCTATTATTTAAAAAGAATATAAATTAGGGTGACCATGATGATTGAGGTTCCTTTGAGAGAGGCTGGAGGTAAAGGCTTAATCCAACTTGAGTCCAGACGGATATAGGTTAGACCCAACACAGCACTGATGTCCTTGTTGACAGGTTCACTGCTTCACAAACTGATAAACTAAGATTGCAATCTAATAACTGTAACTTTCTATTAATTTTGACACTATAATTGTTATTCGAAACTTGATAATTAATTAAATTTACTTGATTAAGATGTAATAATGTACTCGCATAATGGCGAAATTTTGATTCTTATTATAAACAATTCTTCTTCTTTTTTCTGGTGTGTGTAGAGTGCGGTATGTCAACATATCGTTAGAGCAACAGAAAGTTGCGATCTTTTATGTTTGTTGTATAAAGCGGCTTGAAGCGTATTGATTCATTGGTGGACAAGGGACATAAATCAAAGTAAAATAATAAAAGGCAAATAACTAAAGTAAAATATAAACACTAAATTGGATATGCCAACAACAACAAACAAGATAAAACTATAAAATAAACATAATAAATAAAAGTAGGTTCATGTATGAACATTCCGCCTACCAAAAATTATATATAAAATTTTTACTGACTACCCCGGATCAACAGTTCTAAGCAAATCTTAAGCAAGACTAGGAACCAAGACTGGTATGGTCAAGAGTAGCGTCATGATCAGTTTCGTTATTAGGAGTAGGTTTAGGATTTTGAGAGGTTGAAGGATCGAATAGAGGAACTAACTTATTTACTGGCCGTCGAAACGTTGATGTGGATGTCTTAACGGTGACAACACGAACAACATTGTCCGGTCCGGGGTGCACTTCAACAACCCGAGCCATGGGCCACTTAAGGCGAGGAGTAGACTCTTCTTTAAGGATGACCAGGTCACCCACCTTTAGATTGGTGCCAGGAGTCTTCCACTTGGTTCTCTCTTGTAGGCTGGTAAGGTATTCAAGGCGCCATCGATTCCAAAAGTGCTGCGACTTCTTGCAAACTAACTGCCACCTTGATACGCGATTCTCAGGAATCTCTACAAGTGACTTTTCAGGTAATGCTAATAAAGGCGATCCTATAAGAAAATCACCTGGTGATAAATACGTCAGATCATTGGGGTCTGATGACAATGGACAAAGAGGACGCGAGTTAAGGATGGCTTCAATCCTCACGAACAAGGTGCTCAACTCCTCGTATGTCATGATACCATCGTCATAAGAAGAGCGTAGTAGCTTCTTTACGGATTTTACCCCAGCCTCCCACAATCCACCAAATGTGGGCGCGGCTGGAGGGATAAAGGACCATTCAACTTCCTTATCCGCTGCAGAAGAGATGATTACATCTCGAATCTCTTTTTGTTGTATCCATTTATATAAATCACGCAAATGGTTGGCTGTACCAATAAAGTTGGTACCGTTATCTGAGAATAACTTGTTTGGTTTCCCACGCCGTCCGATAAATCGTTCTAGGGCGGCGATGAACGCCTCTGTTGATAAGGACGTTACAACTTCAAGATGAATCGCCTTTGTGCTAAGACATACAAAAAGGGCTAAATAAACTTTATATTGAGAGGCCTTTCTCCGGTTAGATTCCCTGACGAGAAATGGGCCGGCGTAATCAACGCCTACATGAAGAAAAGGTCGAATATCGGTGAACCTGGAACTAGGTAAATCTCCCATAACTGGTTGGCAAGTAGGAGCTGAAAGTTTTCTACAAGTGACACACTTCCTGTTGATATTACGGATAGCGTTCCTTGCCCCAGGAATCCAAAATTTGGTTCGCAAAACGGCAAGCAGAATAGTGGATCCTGGATGAAGAAGAGTTGAGTGATAATATTCCATGATGAGTAAAGTCAGGTGGTTTTTTGGTGGGAGCAATAATGAGTGCTTTGTCGAGTAGATGACCTGCGAGTGTCGAAGCCTACCGCCTACCAACAAAAGACCCCGGCTATCAAAGAAAGGATGAAGACCTTCTAGGTTTTTTGGAATAGTTGCAGTAGATTCCACCGGTGGATGTTGGCTAAAAAAATCATGAGATTGAACCAATGAAATAGCCACTAGTTCGGCGTTTTTTAATTCAGCAAACCTAACAGGCTGATCTATAGTTCGCTCGGGACTTAAAGGAGGAGCTTTATTTAAAACGGCAAGCATAGCGTCCTTGAAGCGAAGTGCAATTGCTAAGGATTTTAGCAGCGTATCGTAGGAGGTTTGATTATCAATCCATAACTGGAGATGTGGTGTGTATGATGCTGAATATAAGCACAAGGTGAAGCTTGTTTTAGTTCCGGAATTCTTGAGAAATGACAGTATCACTGATAGGCCATTCACTCATATCTTGTTGAGCCCATGGTGGACCATGGAACCAAAGCTGATTATTGAGTAGAAGTGACGGTGGTAGGCCACGTGAGCCAAGGTCACTAGGGTTGTCCTCGGACGCCACGTGATGCCAATCATTAACATTAGAGTGGTCAAGGATTGCTTCCACTCTATTTGCGACATAAGTTTTGAGTTTAAAGGTCGGCGTTGATAACCAAGCCAAGACCACTGTTGAATCGGAAAAGTAAAAAGTTTCAGATGGAAGATTGGCTCTTTTGCAAAATGGTTCAAGAGCCTGCCGAAGACGTACAGCTAAGAGAGCAGCACATAGCTCTAGCCGAGGGATCGTAATCACCTTGACAGGAGCTAATTTTGTCTTTGCCATAAGTAGATTAACGCGGGTGCCTGATCAGAAGTAAAACGTACATAAGCTGCAGCGCAGTATGCACGCTCGGAGGCGTCAGCAAATACTAATATTTGTATGGAAGGTATTTCGGGAGAAAGAGTGTGACGCGGAATACGAATCTCTGCCAAAGTGGGCAATTCATGAACAAATTCGTTCCATCGCTGTTGTAGTTCTGAAGGGAACTCTTGGTCCATTCGAGATTAAGCTTCCAAGAAGCTTGAATAATCTCTTTAGCTAATACTACCGTCGGTCCAAGGGCCCAAAGGGTCGTATATCTTGGCGACAGATGAGAGTACGGCACGTTTTGTGTAAAGTACAGGTGGGGGTACAATCTTGTACAAAAACTGATCTGAAGTTGGATCCCACTGAAGACCAAGAATCTTAACAGTAGGATCACTGTCAAATTCAACGAGAGTTCTACTATTGCCTGAGGGCTCAGACGTATCGTCGATACAAGAAGATATTAAGTCAGGATGGTTGGCTGACCACTTTCCTAAAGTAAATCCGCCTTTGGCCATAAGAGCTATCAATTGAGCTTTCAAGGCGATAGCGTCCGATAATGTATTTTTCCCGTGGCGAAATCGTCGACGTATGAATCTTCTTCTAAAGCGACAGTGGCAAGAGGAAAATGTGATCCTCGTCTATATTGAGTTGGCGAAAAACCCGGTGTGCTAAATAAGGTGCACAGCTGGTGCCATAAGTCACGGTGTTAAGCTCAAATTCCTGGATAGGGCCCGCAGGATCAAAGCGAAACACTATGTGTTGGTATGCTCTGTCATTTTCGTGAACTTCTATTTGTCTAAACATTTTGACAGCGTCTGTGGTAAAAACATAGAATGTATTCGAAAGTTCAGTAATATTACTGATATGTCTGCCTGGAGCTTTGGCCGACCATTAGGCTATCATTGAGCGAACCAGAGGCAGTTCTAGAAGCTGCGTCAAAAACTACTCTGATTTTCATGTCTTGACCTTCACCTTTAACCACGCAATGATGGGGTATAAAGGCTTTAGCTTCCTTTTGTGTAATGCTCATGTGACCTAAGTCTAAATATTCGCGCATGAATTCATGGTATTTTGATTTAAGAAGTAAATTTTTTTAAGTTTACCCTCTGTGAAAAAGGCGTTTAATAGCAGCTTCTTTGGTTCTAACCTTTGGCTCAGAACACTTAAATGGTAAACGGACCATAGCGTCCAGAAGGTAGACGGTAATGCGTCTCTTGAAAATGTCGTTCACATTCTTTTCTAATGGGTTTAATCTTCTAGCTGCAGGTGGTTCCTCTACTTCCCAAAATCGCTGGAGCTCCTGCTGAAGATTGTCAGTCGAGGAAGGTGCCAGGCGAGCGTGAAGAGCGAAGACGTGTGTAGCTTCAGAAATATCCCGGACACGGCCGACTACCACATAGCCGAAAACGGTGCCCAAGAGTTTAGGTAGACCTGATGCGACTGTGACTACCTGGCCTGTAATAATATCAGAAAATACGTCACAACCTAATAAGAAATCTATTGGTTTAGGAACCCAAACTGTGGGTCTGCTAATTCATACTGCTGAAAAGGTTTCCAACGGTCTACTGAGGTCTCTACCCCAGGGAGCATTGAAGCAATAGTCTCCACCACAATGACATTACTGGTCAGAGCTGGGGTGCTAGAGTGCAGAGGAAAGAGGGTGCAGCTAGCACGACCCTTGAAACCCTGAAGAGGGGTTTCGCCTATGCCCAGACGGTAGGAGATTTGGTATGAATCTTTAAAAAGACGTTGAGCGCAGTCGTAAGTAATAAATGAGAAGTGGCTCCCAGAATCTATGACCAAACGAGCCTTTACGGAGCTACCCTCACCGTCAGCAAGACGACACAGAGCTGTGCCAAGCATGATGTTTTCGGATTCAATAGCAGTTGAATGGCCAGTGAACTTCTTATCATTTACGTTGTTTGTTGGGAACTCTTTTGAAGTGACTGATAAGTTATTATTAGTTTGATTATTGCTATCCGCAGGAATATGCAAGAGAGTATTATGGCTTTTCTGACAAAATCTGCACCTCCACCTAGAAGGGCAAGAACGTGTAGTATGTCCTGAGTCCTGTAAGCAGTTGCGACACCCAGTCCAATCACGAAGGAGTTGTTGTCGCTCTGGACCAGAGGCACTGTTAAACTGCTCACATTTAGCCAATGGGTGCATCGTGGATTTACACACAAAACACACCTCGTTAGTTTTATCAGCTGGTCGATTAGGTCGTGATG
This sequence comes from Microvelia longipes, assembly GCA_018340805.1. NCBI lineage: Eukaryota > Metazoa > Arthropoda > Insecta > Hemiptera > Veliidae > Microvelia > Microvelia longipes. The sequence goes on along the minus strand of JACMZG010000022.1, from coordinate 39,076,091 downwards.
ATGATCGATATTGATTTG
>JACMZG010000022.1:39048573-39071073 GCA_018340805.1 Microvelia longipes | reverse complement strand
CAAGGTCGGTTTCCTTCATTTTGAAAATAAAGGTGCCAAACTTAACTCGTTTGAAAATTTAGAAATTAGAAGAGCCCTCAAAGAAGACGGTGAGGATTACCTTAATGATAAAACTGACGGTGGGGGATCAGTGATTTTCCAAGCTCTGATCACTTCTACCCGCCCTCAACCAGTCCGCTACCAGTCACTGGACGAGATTCTCCCTTCTACATCTCACCGGTAATTTTTTGTTTTATTTTTTCGACTTGCTTCTTTTTATTTTGTTAATTTTTACATTGTTATTTTTTGTAGGTGTATTTTGGTTTTTATGTTGTAACCTTTTTATTTTATTTTATTTTGTATATTTTTAAGTTTATTTTTTTCGCTTGTTTTAGGCACTGTTGATGGCTATTTGCCGAAAGCCGGCTCTGACAATTTAATAGATAATGTTTAGTGGAGAGACGTGGTTGTTGGTGTTATTTATTGTAAAGTACTCCACGGCGCTTTTTAAAGTCATGTTTTAAGGCTAATTTTAATACTACATTTTTACTATTCCTTATTTATACCGTAAATATATAGAACAAGTATTGTGTTTGCTAACAGAAAACCAGGTTGTCACCTAAATTATCCCTTTTTGACGTTGTAAATTTTCCCTCTTAAGTAGTTGTCACAAAGTTTTCTGTCGTCTGTCTTAAAGAGTGTGCGACTGTTATGGTATCTCATTGAATTTATGCTATATAGTTGACATTTGATGCAAAAATCAATCTTTAGGTCCATCTGAGCAATCCGGAAAATAATAAAGTCCTTAAATTTTATTAGTTTTATTATAAAATAATAAGTTTTATAAGGTCCTTAACCAGCAAAAATTCGAAACTTCATAAAAGCGGAGAAATCGGTGGATCGGTTTGTTATTTAGCACGGATGTATTCATATATTAGACTAACATATGTGCCAAGTTTCATTTTATTATCAGCATTAGTTAAATTTTTATCAAATAATTTGAATTTTTTTAAAAAAAAAAATAAAAAAATTGTGTAATAATCTAATTGATTTAAAATTTGATACAAATATATCCCGTTTTGTAATAAATAAGTACACTAAGTTTAGTTTCAATACGGCAATTATATCTGTAGGTTTTGTTGGATATCAAAAGTTATTATCCATATAGATAATTTTAGATCACCCATCAGTGTCTGAATGGGAGACCACTAAGAGTAAAACTAATGAAAGGAACGAAGAAACGAGTCTCTCCACCAAAATATTAATTTATTCAAAGCGCTTTCAACCTACATGAGGCCATCATCAGTACCAGAGATAATTAAAAGAAAGACATTATATACGTAATAATTAAATAGAATTAGTAATATTCTTCCGTTATATATGAGTCTATCACGGCTCACCGACATCGTTGAGTCGAAAAGAAAGAGGAAGAAGATTACTAATTCTATTTAATTTTTACGTATATAATGTCTTTCTTTTAGCTGTTTTCTTTTTATTATCCCTGGCTCTAATGATGGCCTCATGTTGAAAGCGCTTTGAATAAAATAATAGTTTTTGTGGAGACACTTTTTTTTTGTTCCTTTCATTATGAAAAACTCCACTAGTGCTCATTAAAAATCAGTAAAACTAATGTTATTACTATCTAAGAACGATCGAAGCGAGTTTCAAGACGTATTGCAGTATAAATTTGGCGAATTTTATATTTTGAGGACGACCGAAGCGAGTCCGAAGCTGTGTGAGGATAAGCTTAGCGAATCTGACGAGGTAAGAAATTGTTCCGAGGTACCTTGTACCTATTTTTTCTGCTGTAATGTCATAAGACCATAATGAATGGACCATAAAATTTTAATTCACATCTCACATAATGCTTTTGTTTAAATTATGCCCCAATGGAATCAGAAACGGCTGACGCAATAGAAACGGGATTGAGATTATACAAATTTTGCTTAATCTTACTTATTTAATTTTAGTTATCCCCTCCGAATTTTTGCGGTTGAGCCTTGAATCGTAAGGCTAAAATTGAGCCTTGAATCGTACCGGCTAAAATTGAGCCATGAATCGTACAGGCTAAAATTTAGCCATGAATCGTACAGGCTAAAATTTAGCCATCGTACAGGCTAAATTTAGCCTGAATCGTACAGGCTAAAATTTGAATCGTACAGGCTAAAATTGAGCCATGAATCGTACAGGCTAAAATTTAGCCTTGAATCGTACAGGCTAAAATTGAGTCATGAATCGTACAGGCCAAAATTGAGTCTTGAAACATACGGGCTGCAATTAATCAAGTTAAATAAAAACGCTCTTTATAAACTCTAAGCGTCTCACAGCTTTGAATATAGTATTTATACAATTATGTTATCATTATTAGATTTTATAATTGCTTATTTCTTTTAGATATACATATTTATTGTTAGTTGTTTCTCGGTCACCGATGAAAGCAATTTGCGTATTTTGTAAATAAACTTTTACAATTATGTTATCATTATTAGATTTTATAATAGCTTATTTCTTTTTTTTAGATATACATATTTATTGTTAGTTGTTTGTCAGTCATTGATGAAAGCTCTTTGTGTATTTTGTAAATAAACTTTTTATTCACAAAAGAGAGGCTGTTTTATCATTGGTTCTTTTATAATGAAGGAATATTTGCTTGAATAACTGAAACAAAAAAACAAAAAGAAAATCCTTTTGTTGGGTGAATTTGTATAAGTAAAAATCAAATTAAACATTTTTCTACTCGGTATTCTGTTCACTTGTAGTTAGATCCAATTAAAAGCAAAACCTAAAGAAACAACAAACCGCTGCGCTTTAAACAAAATAAATAAATAAAGATAAAAGAACTAAACAATAACATTAAGCAAAAATTAAATAAATAAAATACAAATATAAAAAATGAATTACAACAGAAATGTAAAAAAAAAAAAAAAAAAAAAAAAAAAAATATGAAAGAGTTGAATGTAATACAAGATAAAATGAAAAATCTAGAAAGAAATACGGAATAAAAACAACTTAAGAAAATAGATGACAAGATTTGATGGAAAATTTTGAAATCTTAATATCATTCAAAAAGAAATTTAAATAAATATATTTTTATGAATTTACGTACAAACTTAAAGAGTAAAACAAATATAGAAGATATGAAAAATAAACAGGATATTAGGAAAATTCGGGTACTGGGTACCTCGGTACTTTTACTCACAACTTTGGACTCGCTTCGCTCGTCCTTAAAATTTTATTACCATCCAAGACATAAAGCACCAATACTTCGGTCTTGCGACACTCGACTTTAGAATAAAATAATTATCTTAAGTCTTGGGTGTTGTGACTTCGTACTTCCTTTGCTTAATGGTTACTGATGAAGCTTAAGGTAGTCATTATTCAGTCTCGCAAAGTATTAAAGGGCTGATATTGGCATTACATTTTATCAATGTATCACATGATTTAGCATTATATTTTTTATCACATGCATGATTTATTATATTTTATCAATGTGTCACATGATTTAGCATTATATTTTATCAATGTTATCAATATGATTTTTAGCATTATATTTTTATCAATGTATCACAATATGATATTTAGCATTATATTTATCAATGTATCACATGATTTAGCATTATAATTATCAATGTGTTACAATATTTTAGCCAATGTATCACATATTTAGCATTATTATATTTTATCAATGTATCAAATGATTTAGCATTATATTTTATCAATGTATCAGATAATTTTAACAGTAGTAAATAAACTTTTTCATGTCATTTTAAGTGTCGCACCAAAAAACACATATGTTCGCAAATAACTTTTGTTCGAACTAAAATTTGAATAGGAATTCCCTCTACTAATTCATTATAACTTTTGCTATCTGAAAAATTTCGAACGTCAAACAGTGAGAAAATTAAAATTTTTTGGCCATTAAAATGTTGAAATGTAATAGTTAATATTTTTAAAATAGCGAACAATATACAAATGAAATTTTGTGGGTCAATTGACAACATATACAGCCTATTGTTTAGTTTAAAAATCTCCATGGTCTTAAGCATTTTGGGGAAAGACCAATCAGAGAAGCCGATGCCAACGCCTCACATGAAAAAAGAAAAAAATCCCTACCACCATAACCGCTGTAAGGAAATAACCTTCTTCCCGACAGTATTTCACTTTGTTTATGGTTCGTCTTGTGTTTACAAAATTTTGAAAACTACTTTCAAATTAATCATAAAAATGATATTATAAAATAAAACTACACATACAAAAACATCGCCAAGAAAAAACATGTAAAATAACCTGATTTGTTTTCATAGTTTTTTCCCGCTCCCTTTTTGAAGGATTTTTTCTTTAGAATCGCCAGTGCCTAAACTAACCTGTCAAGATTTTTAAAGTAGTCGATGGACTGTAAATGTGATGTACATTTGTATCAAATGTCAACTTGATCGGTCAAATTTTTGGTTTTTAACTATTTTTTAAAATTGTATGATAACTGAGCGAAAAAGGTTATTGTAGTCTGAAAAATAAAATCTTCCGGGCAGCTTAATTAGACATAAAGCCTGATTTTTGTGGCAAATTTCATCTCTCTAAAGATGAAATTTGCATCACGTGCGAGAGCTATGCGTGACACAGACAGACACACAAACACACTCAGAACAGAAGAAGGTAGTAAGTGAGAAAAAATTAGAACATACATAAAAAGATCATTAGGAATACAAAAATATTAAAAAAAATAGATCAAGTATGAATAAGAACAGAATGAAAGTATAAAGATGTAAATTAAGGAAGAAAAGTGAAACAGGAAATAAAGGATTTTACAACTCGGAAAACAAGTTGACAAGATTCAGTGGAAAATTTTGAAACCTTAGTTTCTCAATTTGACGGAGAAAGAAATTGGAAGGTTTTTCCGAATTCATCTTTGTGAAATTTGAGTCTGAGTTATGTGAAATCTCCCCCCTCTACCTTGGATAGCAATCCCAAGGGGAATGACAAAGACAACAAACCGTGGAAAATAAAGAGAAAAAAAAATAATTGAATTTAGACAAAGTTTTGGGTGAAGAACTCGTGAAAGCTTGTTATAATTTAATATACCAACAAGTTTGAGAGGGAATTTCCTCACTGCGAGCAACAGGAAAAACTTGGGAAACTTTCAACACTCTATTTCTTTTATTGTTTTTCTTCTCTTTATCTTTCTTTTTTTTTAATAAAAATCAAGGTCGCCACATATAATGATCAATAAAAATTTAAATTTTCAAAAATTAACAAACTGAAAAACTATCAATTTACCAATACATGAAAATCTATCATAACTCATAAAACTATCATATTTACCAATATAGGTAAATATATCATTATTCGTAAAACTATCATATTTACCAATATAGATAAATGTATCATAATTCGTAAAACTATCATATTTACCAGTATAGGTAAATGTATCATATCTCGTAAAATTATCATATTTACTTATATAGGTAAATGTATCATAATTCGTAAAACTATCATTAATTTATTAATATAGGTAAATGTATCATACCTCGTAAAATTATCATATTTACCAATATAGGTAAATGTGCCATAATTCGTAGAACTGTCATATTTACCAATATAGGTAAATCATATTTCGTAAATTGTCATATTACCAATATAGGTAAATGTATCGTAAATATAGGTAAATGTATCATATTTCGTAAAATTGTCATATGTACTAATATAGGTAAATGTATCATATTTTGTAAAATTATCATATTTACCAATTAGGTAAATGTATCATAATTCGTAAAACTATCTTTTTTACGAAGTTTGTGATAGTTAGGGTTTGTTTTTACACGATTTGGAGTAAGGTTGGTTTAAAATTCAGCAGATTGTTTTCATAATTACATTATTTATATAGAAAACATTAACTTCAAAATAAAAAGGAAGCCATTATGAAGTCAATAAGCTAAATGGATTATTAGAAAAAAAACTAATTTAACCTGAATAATTAATTGAAATAATTATAAAGTTTCCATTTCTAAGTTCTCAGAAATAAAGTGCTTAGATGCTCAAGAAAAAAGATAAATATCTTGTATCGAATAAAATTAAATATTAAACAAAAAATATATTGAAGGCATAAGGAAAATTTACGCACACTAATGGTAGATATACATTAATAAAATACTAATAAGAAATATTAATGAGAAATTAATTAAAATATATTAATGTGTATATTTATGGATAAATTAATTTAGATTAGAAGAAATAACAGATGACATAAGACTTTAAATGTGAAAATATTAAGAGATGAAAAAATATAATTATAAAAGAGAGAAAACTTTGTAAATACAGCTCTTTAAAATAACACGATATTCATTTATATAATCTTAAATTAAATATAAAAGTTTAAATAAATTTTAGGATAAATATTTGAAATTAAGATTTCGATTCCTTACTATGTAATAGCAGATGTATAGCATTTGCAACTACGTCAACTGATAATGCTTCGTTATACAAAATCAAATTTTCTTCTTGGTGGCACAAAATTGATTTGATGGAACAAAACGCAGAATTTATACAATTATACCCTAGAAAGAGTAGGGAGAGTACCGTAGGCTTGACTTCAACTAATCTACGGTCAACAATTAAATGACCTAACGGGGTTAAAAGTGTTAAATAAGTCAATAATGACGAATAGTCATTGTATAGCAATATTACTTGGGTCAGCATTTTTAGAAAAATATATTAGCTTTTTTTAAGGTCTTGACAAAGTATCTTATGGAGTTTGTTTTAACTTGAATTAAAGTATGCTGTCTGATTAATTGGATTAAAAAATATATGTTTTGAACTGTTTTAAGTCTTGAAATAAATGATATTTTTAGAAAAATATGCTGTTTTTACTGTCTTAAGTCTTGAAAATAATGTATTTTTTTATGCTTGTTTTTTACTGTTTTTTTGCTGAAAATATTTGTTTGAAGAAAAATATGCTGTACAATATTGAAGTCTGTTCCTGTTGTCTACAAAATATGCTGTGGAAAAATGATTTTTAAGTCTAAAGATTTTGATGAAGATGATATTTATTTAGATACTGTTTAATTACTGTTTTTAAAGTCTGGAAGATGATGATATTTTTTGATAAAATCTGTTTTTTTAAAAGATATGCTGTTTTTACTGTCTAAAGTCTTGAAGATGTTTATTTTTGGGAAAATATGCTGTTTTTTTACTGTCTAAAGTCTTGAAGATGAATATATTTTTGGAAAAATATGCTGTTTTTACTGCTAAAGTCTTAATAATATTTTTGTTATGCTGTCAATCTTAAGTCTGGAAGATGTATGATATTTTTGGAAAAATATGCTGTTTTGAACTGTTTTAAGTCTTGAAGATAAATGATATTTTTAGAAAAATATGCTGTTTTTTACTGTCTTAAGTCTTGAAGATGAATGATATTTTTGGAAAATTATGCTGTTTTTACAGTCTTAAGTCTTGAAGATGAATGATATTTTTGGAAAAATATGCTGTTTTTTACTGTCTAAAGTCTTGAAGATGAATAATATTTTTGGAAAATTATACTGTTTTTTACTTCTTAAGTCTTGAAAGATGAATGATATTTTTGAAAATTATGCTGTTTTTACAGTCTAAAGTCTTGAAATGAATGATATTTTTGGAAAATTATGCTGTTTTTTACAGTCTAAGTCTTGAAGATGAATGATATTTTTGGAAAATTATGCTGTTTTTTACTGTCTAAAGTCTTAAAGATAAATGATATTTTTGGAAAAATATGCTGTTTTTTACTGTCTAAAGTCTTGAAGATGAATAATATTTTTGGAAAATTATGCTGTTTTTACAATCTTAAGTCTTGAAGATGTATGATATTTTTGGAAAAATATGCTGTTTTGAACTGTTTAAGTCTTCAAGATTAATGATATTTTTAGAAATTATACTGTTTTTACTGTCTTAAGTCTTGAAGATGAATGATTTTTAGAATTGTGGATTATGTCTTATAGGTACGAATTATAATAAAACCATCTGAAAGCCACTATAACGTGTGATAGAGTGGGAGTATTCTTATGAACTCTTTTGCAATTACTTTCTTTACACCTTAAAGTTTCGAATTTATATAATAGTCATAAAACTCGTGTGGGTTTATGGTCTAAATGTGTGGGGTAGCACCAAGTCTTCTAACTTCAAACGCCTTCAAACTCTCTAGTCAATTCTGTTGGTCTCTAAACCACTGCCTCCTCGAACGTCTAACAGAATTAACTAAAAAATCCTAATGATTAATATTATGAGGCCCTATAATTATAACCCTTATTATGTTATTATTAACATGGTGAGAGCTTTTAACATTATTAAAACCGAATTTTCCCTCTATAGTTAAACCCTTTGCTAAAAAAAGCTTGGAAGCCTATGACTGTTAATAAGTTTGAGCTAAAGTTCTAAGATGACTTTGTAGACTATCTTGTTTATATTTCAGAAGCTGAAATCTTTAAGAGGTATTATGATATTTAATTATTTGTAATTTTGTTGAGCTCCTATCCTATCCTTTTATGTTTATATCTTTAACGATTATCACTGTCAAAAGTTATTTAAGATCTATTATCCATGTTCTTGCCTGAGTCTATCAAACACTAAAACCATGTTCTTGCCTGAGTGTCATCTATAAAATCTTTCCCTACCAATACTATCAAACACTAAAACCATGTTCACACTAACACTTGTAACTATCATTATTGTTGTGTTATTCAGTAAATGAAAAGTGCGGAAAAAAGAAACTAATAATATTTCCTCTAAGTAGGGGGAAAAAGAGCGTCCGAGAACCGCCACCTCCTCCCTCATAACCTTACACCTATAACCTACCCTATCCACTTATAACCTTCCTTATAACCTCCCTTATCAACCTATAACCAACCTTATCCACTTATAACCTTCCTTATAACCTCCCTTATCAACCTATAACCAACCTTATCCACTTATAACCTTCCTTATAACCTCCCTTATCAACCTATAACCTACCCTATCCACTTATAACTTCCTTATAACCTCCCTTATCAACCTAAACCAACCTTATCCACTTATAACCTTCCTTATAACTTCCCTTATCAACCTATAACCAACCTTATCCACTTATAACCTTCCTTATAACCTCCCTTATGAACCTATAACCTTCCCCCTGTAACCATCTACAACCTTCCTTATAACCTCCCTTATCTATTAGCTTTGATCACCCCTAACCGGCGCAATCCCTTTATGAGATATTACTTTTTCTCTCAGGTTGTGACTTGTAATTAATAGCTTAATAAAAATAAGGGTCCTGATAAGGACCATCTCAATATGAGAACATGCGAGTGTTGCCTCTCTTAGTTTAAAGCCTTCCCACCACGTCAAGGTGGAGACACATCGGGAAGGTGTACAGTGCCCCATCCTCGCACTGTACTATGGCGATCATCCTCTTTAAAAAAATATCGCCTCTATATATATTTTTTAATTTTTTATATTTTTAATTTTTTTTTTGTATTCTTTATATTTTTAATTTTTTGTATTTTTATATATTTTTTAACGTATTTACACAAACACTTACATCTCTTTAGCGCCATAAGGTTTACGGACGCTATGCACGCCAGTGACCTTAAAAGATGGAATATTGCGGTTTACGGGACGCTATGCCACGCCAGGGACCGCTCTGTGGGTTTACGGGACGCTATGCCACGCCAGTGACCTTAAAAGATGGAATATTGCGGTTTACGGGACGCTATGCCACGCCAGGGACCGCTCTGTGGGTTTACGGGTCGCTATGCCACCCAGGGACCCAATTATGGCACGCTTCGCCATACTAGAGTTCCATCTCGTATTTGCGGCAGCTGTTGAGACGTGAGTGTAAGTGTAACATATGATTAAACTCTAAGAGTAAACGCGAAAATAAATCCCCACAAATGAAACTCACGTGGCTACACATGAAACCGGTAGTAAATTTATGGTCAAACCGAGTACAGGTCCGTTTACATGCTATTAATACAAACTCCACAGCGGCTCAAATAGGCTCCAAATGGCTCATATAGGCTCCAACACCGGCTCTAAATGGCTCATATAGGCTCTAATATGGCTCCAAATTGTTCATATAGGCTCCTACTCAACTCTAAATGGCTCATATAGGTTCCAACACCGGCCCTATTATATTTATTTATTTATTTATTTTTTTTTTTTTTAATACAATAGTAAATTGGAACCTCTTTAACCTAACAAGTACATATTTATAAACTAAATGAAACTTATATCGTCTGTAAAAAAAAAAAATAACTTTAAAAATGAATAATTTTTAATTTAACTAACAACTACATATTTAAGAACTAAATGAATCTTATATAACACGTCTGTAAAAATAAACTAAACATTAAAAATGAAATTTCAAACATATAAAATAAACCTACTCTTTATACCCTATAGCCCTAGTACTAATACCGTCCGGCATAACGATTCTTTTATCGTCGAAGGGTGTTAAAGCTAATTTGTTAACTTCACTTGACCTAAGAATATGTTCTTTGGATCGGATTTGCCTAACAGGGGTCCTAAGGGTCTTTTTGTTTTTCGCACAGTCTAAAAAGTCTTGACGCGTTATAACATTCTTGACTACAGCTGTCTGAACTCCTTTAATCTTCTTTATGATTCCGTCTCAATCATGTAGACTTTAGCTTTGATGCCAACGTAGAGTTTTTATCGGCTTCCCTTTAGCTTCGTCTTTGAATTTACCAACAACTTTCTTATTTACAAGAGAGACAAAGGATGTGTTTTGTCCAGATCTGAAGTATCTAGTTCATCTTTAATTTCTCCAACTCTGCGTATAAATCTTGACATTTTACGTAAATATAGCTGTCGGTGTCCATGTACCCTAAGCGAAGTCTTTCAGGTCCAAATAAGGGTTGCATTACATCGTAATGGAAGTAATACATTTTAATTTTTGACAAATCAAGTATCGACATTCCTAGGTAAATCGGCTTATCAAACTTTACTGATTTTTTTCTGTGATGAACTGCCGCCAAATTCTCGTGATATATGGTTCTGTCTAGAAACTCTGGCTTTGAAACTTCTTTCTCAATCTGTTTATCGTTGGTTACCAGCTTCATATTTAGTCTCTTTCTTACATTTTTCCATGGTCTTGCCGTAAACCGAGTTGTTGTACAACTTATAAATCTTCGAATCGGAGGTGCACTTGGCTCTTAAATTAGTATTCATGTCTATATATGGCTTTAAACCAAGGTGATTGCTTAAACATCAACACTCTAATTGATTTTCAACACTTTAATTTCCAAACTTTACTGCCTGTCTCAGGCAAGGAAGTGAACTACATAATTTTTCCTACCGTTCAAATGAGGTACGAGTTTAACATCATGCTCGAGTTTAAGATTTTCGCATAAGAAGGGAAGATCGTTGTGGTATTTGTGTAACGACTGAGGGTACTCTAAATCAACATCTAAGATGTATCCTACGTCACCATTCTCGTCTGTAAGATCAGTTTCCAGTTCGGTAAATACGTCTGGCTCTATCCACTTAAACTCACCGGTTGGAAGCGGCTGGGACATGGCATACCCGTACAAGTTGTTGCAGTCAACGTAGTAGGCATAAACAGATTCTTTTTCTTTATCATAATTATCTAAATATTTATTATTAGCTTCAATTTTTCTGTGGCTAACCTGACATATTCCTCCACGTATTCCGCTTTCAATCATCATTAGCATCTCGTAATCTACTATTAAATCCAGCTTGACTCCGGTGAACCGTAGCATAGCATCCCACGACAGGCTTGGCAGTGTATAATAATGCGCCGGATCTAGGAAATGAGTCTTTAAAGTAACGTCTCTAAACGTTTCAAATATATCTGCCAGTAATAAGACATCGGTTTTGAGATATACGTCACAATACTCTCCTAGGTTTTTACAGTTGAAAGCTTCCCATACTTTTTGAGCGTGTTCGTAGTCTTGGTCTTCAATATCGCTGAAATTTAGCTTGTTGTAAAAAGCTTCTTTTGGTGGAAGTTGGGTCTCTTCAAGCTTCTCTAGCGAGTCTACATAATCATACGGAAACACGCCCTTTCTTGTCAACAATGGGATGACTTCTGCAGGAAAATGTTACTGAGCTCTCTAAAGTGAGTAACACTACTAGCCCAACTTGTCTAGACTATAGTCCTAAAAAACGGTAGCTGTCTATGAATCTCAATTTCATCTTTTTGCCGATGTATTTAGTAAAAGATAAAATTTTTCCTCGGTATTTGGAATAATATCAATTTTTTCATCGTCATAGCCTAACTCTCGAATAAGGAAATGACTATCGTAACCGCTTAAATTGTGAAATATTACGGGTAAAAATTTGGGGTCCTGATATTTTAGGTTACACCCGCTATGGGCTACCCCCCTATACTTTTTTGTGGCGTGGTTATGGTCTGCGACTCTAACATCTGACGGTAAAAACGGTTTTTGACCGATGGATCCTCTAACTGAGGAAGAAATGTTGGAATTTAATGCTGCGGTCAACTGTTATTTATGTCAAAAACCGTTTTTACCGTCAGATGTTAGAGTCGCAGACCATAACCACGCCACAAAAAAGTATAGGGGGGTAGCCCATAGCGGGTGTAACCTAAAATATCAGGACCCCAAATTTTTACCCGTAATATTTCACAATTTAAGCGGTTACGATAGTCATTTCCTTATTCGAGAGTTGGGCTATGACGATGAAAAAAATTGATATTATTCCAAATACCGAGGAAAAATTTATATCTTTTACTAAATACATCGGCAAAAAGATGAAATTGAGATTCATAGACAGCTACCGTTTTTTTAGGGACTAGTCTAGACAAGTTGGCTAGTAGTGTTACTCACTTTAGAGAGCTCAGTAAACATTTTCCTGCAGAAGTCATCCCATTGTTGACAAGAAAGGGCGTGTTTCCGTATGATTATGTAGACTCGCTAGAGAAGCTTGAAGAGACCCAACTTCCACCAAAAGAAGCTTTTTACAACAAGCTAAATTTCAGCGATATTGAAGACCAAGACTACGAACACGCTCAAAAAGTATGGGAAGCTTTCAACTGTAAAAACCTAGGAGAGTATTGTGACGTATATCTCAAAACCGATGTCTTATTACTGGCAGATATATTTGAAACGTTTAGAGACGTTACTTTAAAGACTCATTTCCTAGATCCGGCGCATTATTATACACTGCCAAGCCTGTCGTGGGATGCTATGCTACGGTTCACCGGTCAAGCTGGATTTAATAGTAGATTACGAGATGCTAATGATGATTGAAAGGAATACGTGAGGAATATTCAGGTTAGCCACAGAAAAATTGAAGCTAATAATAAATATTTAGATAATTATGATAAAGAAAAAGAATCTGTTTTATGCCTACTACGTTGACTGCAACAACTTGTACGGGTATGCCATGTCCCACCGCTTCCAACCGGTGAGTTTAAGTGGATAGAGCCAGACGTATTTACGAACTGGAACTGATCTTACAGACGAGAATGGTGACGTAGGATACATCTTTAGATGTTGATTTAGAGTACCCTCAGTCGTTACACAATCCACAACGATCTTTCCCTTCTTATGCGAAAATCTTAAACTCGAGCATGATGTTAATCTCGTACCCTCATTTGAACGGTAGGAAAATTATGTAGTTCACTTCCTTGCCTTGAACAGGCAGTAAAGTTTGGAATTAAAGTGTTGAAAATCAATAGAGTGTTGATGTTTAAGCAATCACCTTGGTTAAAGCCATATATAGACATGAATACTAATTTAAGAGCCAAGTGCACCTCCGATTTCGAAAAAGATTTATACAAGTTGTACAACAACTCGGTTTACGGCAAGACCATGGAAAATGTAAGAAAGAGACTAAATATGAAGCTGGTAACCAACGATAACAGATTGAGAAAGAAGTTTCAAAAGCCAGAGTTTCTAGACAGAACCATATATCACGAGAATTTGGCGGCAGTTTCATCACAGAAAAAATCAGTAAAGTTTGATAAGCCGATTTACCTAGGAATGTCGATACTTGATTTGTCAAAAATTAAAATGTATTACTTCCATTACGATGTAATGCAACCCTTATTTGGACCTGAAAGACTTCGCTTAGGGTACATGGACACCGACAGCTATATTTACGAGATAAAATGTCAAGATTTATACGCAGAGTTGGAGAAAATTAAAGATGAACTAGATACTTCAGATCTGGACAAAACACATCTTTGTACTCTCTTGTAAATAAGAAAGTTTGTTGGTAAATTCAAAGACGAAGCTAAAGGGAAGCCGATAAAACTCTACGTTGGCATCAAAGCTAAAGTCTACATGATTGAGAAAGAAGAAGGTCATAAAGAAGATTAAAGGGAGTTTCAGACAGCTGTAAGTCAAGAATGTTATAACGCGTCAAGACTTTTTAGACTGTGCGAAAAACAAAAAGACCCTTAGGACCCCTGTTAGGCCAAAATCCGATCCAAAGAAATATTCTTTAGGTCAAGTGAAGTTAACAAATTAGCTTTAACACCTTCGACGATAAAAGAATCGTTATGCCGGACGGTATTAGTACTAGGCTATAGGGTTATAAAGAGTAGGTTTATTTTATATGTTTGAAAATTTCATTTTAATGTTAGTTATTTTTTACAGACGTGTTATATAAGATTTCATTTAGTTCTTAATATGTAGTTGTTAGTTAAATTAAAAATTATTCATTTTTAAAGTTATTTTTTTTTACAGACGATATATAAGTTTCATTTATTTATAAATATGTACTTGTTAGGTTAAAGAGGTTCCAATTTACTATTGTATTAAAAATAAATAAAAAAAATAAATAAATAAATAAATATAATAGGCCCGGTTGTGGAACCTATATGAAGCCATTTAGAGTTGAGTAGGAGCCTATATGAACAATTTCGGAGCCATATTAGAGCCTATATGAGCCATTTAGAGCCGGTTTGGAGCCTATATGAGCCATTTGGAGCCTATTTGAGCCGCTGTGGAGTTTGTATTAATAGCATGTAAACGGACCTGACTCGGTTTGACCATAAATTTACTACCGGTTTCATGTGTAGCCACGTGAGTTCATTTGTGGGGATTTATTTTCGCGTTTACTCTTAGAGTTTAATCATATGTTTCAACTTACACTCACGTCTCAACAGCTGCCGCAAATACGAGATGGAAACTCTAGTATGGCGAAGCGTGCATAATTGGTCCCTGGGTGGCATAGCGACCCGTAAACCCACAGAGCGGTCCCTGGCGTGGCATAGCGTCCCGTAAACCGCAATATTCCATCTTTTAAGGTCACTGGCGTGGCATAGCGTCCCGTAAACCCACAGAGCGGTCCCTGGCGTGGCATAGCGTCCCTGTAAACCGCAATATTCCATCTTTTTAAGGTCACTGGCGTGGCATAGCGTCCCGTTAAACCTATTATGGCGCTAAAGAGATGTAAGTGTTTGTGTAAATACGTTAAAAAAAAATATATAAAAATACAAAAAAATTAAAAAAATAAAGAATACAAAAAAAAATTAAAAATATAAAAAATTAAAAAATATATATAGAGGCGATATTTTTTTAAAGAGGATGATCGCCATAGTACAGGCGAGGATGGGGCACTGTACACCTTCCCGATGTGTCTCCACCTTGACGTGGTGGGGAAGGCTTTAAACTAAGAGAGGCACACTCGCATGTTTCTCATATTGAGGATGGTCCTTATCAGGACCCTTATTTTTATTAAGCTATTAATTACAAGTCACAACCTGAGAGAAAAAGTAATATCTCATAAAGGGATTGCGCCGGTTAGGGGTGATCAAAGCTAATAGATAAGGGAGGTTATAAGGAAGGTTGTAGATGGTTACAGGGGGAAGGTTATAGGTTCATAAGGGAGGTTATAAGGAAGGTTATAAGTGGATAAGGTTGGTTATAGTTGATAAGGGAAGTTATAAGGAAGGTTATAAGTGATAAGGTTGGTTATAGGTTGATAAGGGAGGTTATAAGGAAGGTTATAGTGGATAGGGTAGGTTATAGGTTGATAGGGGTTATAAGGAAGGTTATAAGTGATAAGGTTGGTTATAGGTTGATAAGGGAGGTTATAAGGAAGGTTATAAGTGGATAAGGTTGGTTATAGGTTTGATAAGGGAGGTTATAAGGAAAGGTTATAAGTGGATAGGGTAGGTTATAGGTGTAAGGTTATGAGGGAGGAGGTGGCGGTTCTCGGACGCTCTTTTTCCCCCTACTACTCCTCTAAAGAAAACATTTTTTCCTGAGGTAGTAGACGACGGTTTAAAAATGTTTCAAATCATATATTTCGCCAGTTCTCGTAATGGCAACTTATTATACAATTATAATTTAGTTTAAGAAAATAAAATTAAAGATTAAAAAATTAATCTCATTATTACGGCGTAACCAAATATCTTTTTATAAGAAAGAAAAATATAAAAGAAAATTTTATAAGAATATAAAAAGAAATTGTTTAGAAGAAGCTTAATTTTCAGACCAAGTCCCCCACCCCTGCTATAATTCCTCTTCCTCCTCCCCTGTTTTCTTTTTCCTTTAATTTCCCCTAATTGAAACTCTTTTCCAGTCCAACTTACCTTTAATTTCATTTTATCGATTTTCTTTTTATACTTTCAATTTATATTTTCAATTAGTTATTGAAATGTAATAATAACAGCTCAGCAAACTCAAGAAAGAGAGAAAATTAATTATTAAGGGAAAACTCAGGGGGATTTCCTTGGCCCGTTATTTTCTTTAATACTTATCGTGTTATTTATTATTCAGTTATCCTTATTATACATACTTTTTTATTTCCTTAAACTGTTTGCCTACTTTTATAATCTTATTTATTAAAGTAGTAGTATTAAGTCATTGCGTGAGCGAGGTCATTAAGCTGTGACACAAGTAAGCAACGTTTGCTATTTGAAGAGCCAGGATTTGCAGCCTGGAACGCTTAATATATTAAATAAAATAAGAGCAAATCCATTTTTTTAATGGGATATACATTTATAATATAAACATGGGTTATATATTTATTTATGCATGATTAATTTATTTATTTATACATAAGTTGATATAACATATTTTTATTGTTATTTGAAATAAGAGCTGTAAGACATCTTTAATTAATACTTTGAGTACAGGTTATCTTTCATTGAAGGTGTTTTCTGTACATGTATCTAAAATGAACATTAAGCTTCTAAACATTAAATATTAAACGGATATAATAATTAGTGTTATTATGTTTTTATAAATAATACGCCTAACTACCAAAAGCCAGCGGCTCATTGGTAGAGAACTAACAGAACTCTTGACTTGGAGAACAAAGGTCCAAATCTAGAAAGGGAAGGAATTTAATATGGGGTTAATAAAGATCTTAAATTTAAGGCTGGCCAACCCAGCTTACGTTTAAGGTGGATTTTTTTTTTTTTTTTTTTTTTTGGCTGTAAGGACAAAAAAACGAACGAGACAGAACGAACCCTGTCAATGTGGAGACTATTATTTACCAAGATCTGTGATCCTACAAATAACGCAACTGACTAGGAATGTTGTGTTTAGTTCTAGAAGACGCCGCCTAGTAATCTGCTGAACTTAAAATAACAGGTCAGCGCTATAAAAGGTGTTTATACTCGCTAAACACTAACTTAAGTGATTCTAGCGGAGTCTTTCACGCTTGAACCTGACTGGACGGGACAAAGCAGTGATTCAAATGAGTATCTGGTGAGACAACAAGATAAGGCTAGTGTAGCAGAAAGAAAGAAAGTATACTAGACAAACTGGTAACTAGTCAGGTGCAGCCTGCTAAAGATGAGGGTAGAAATATATATGGTTTCCCTGGATGCAGTGAGTACAAAAAAAACCACTGGAGTTGCTTTCAGGAGAAAGGATACGATAAAATGACCATATGGTTTCTAGCATAAAAATATACAAAACCAACAACCATTTTAATTTAGGTCTTATCTCAAAATGTCAAAGGATCCACTAGTGATTTCAGGACATCCGAGAAATTTTAATAGTTTTACTATTTTTAACAAGAAATACATTGTTTCAAAGTATTATTTAGAATAATAACTACACTTAAAATGGAGTGCAAGCAATAAATTAGGTATGATAGAAACTAATAAATATTTCGTCTCAAATACCAAACTATTGTCAAACTAATATTAAATTTTAATCTATTAACGCGTAAACAAAAATAAATCCCTGAGTACAATCACTGGATTGTTTTTCTTACAAGTCATACCAAGAAACCTCATACTTTAACCTCTAATACTTGTAATCATTCAACATAAATTCCACAAAAGAAATATTACACGATACATAATTTTAAACGTGTAACAAAATATCTCAAATACGCGGTTGCTATGGTTCACTTATTTTTCTAGTTATTTAATACGAGTTACAGACTGGCAGAAATAATTTCCTATCACTGTTAAAGACAAAAAAGTATTATATATAATATATATATATATATATAATATATATATATATATATATATTATATATAATATTTATATTTACATTAACTAAAAACACCTCCTCAACACGGGTACTCGGTCCAATAAAAAAATAAAAAAAATCAAGCGCCATCGCCTCCTACTGTCAGTCTGACTCTCATATCCAATAGAAAAACATAGACTCACTTCTCTTCTTCTTTACATCTCATCGGTAGTTATTTTATTTATTTGCTTATTTAATTTATACGTTTTTTGTAATTTATTTTTGTTCCATCATACTTTTGCTCATCTTTTGTTTAATAATTCTTTCGTGTTTTACTTTATTTTATTTGCTTGTTTGTTAGGTTTTGCACTGATGATGGCCTCTAGTTAGGTTGAAAGCGCTTTGCCAATAAAGTTTTATTTTGTGGAGAGACTTCTTTTCTTTCATTATTTATAATGGACTCCATTTACGCTCACTCTAAGGATATAAAAAAAATCAGTTTTATTGAGCCAACGTTTCCAAAATTTTAACATGTTTTCATTATCAGGGCAAACTATAACTGTCGAGTTGAGTTTCGTAGTTTTTTTCTTTATATATAACCAATAAGAAGGCTTAATCAAGATATTAAAAGCTTCACGGTGGGAATCAACTTTGGCAGCTGTAATTATTCCATGAGCTAGATTTAGAAATATTCAGAAAATCTATTCATGTTGGAAAATCAAGGGATTTTCACGAAATTCTAATTAAATTATACATAATGTAACTTATTATTAAATCAGGAGTCCATTGTTTATTTTAATAGAATATTATAGTAGTATGCATATATGATCAGTGTAAGAACTGTATGGTCACGTGAGATGTCACTTGTCTTCTTTTCTTGAGTTGTCTTTTCCGGCGAGAGGCTATTTTAAGAAATATTGATTGTAATTTTGTCTATAGATGGACTGATATGTACTCATGTAGTACATAATATAGTATATATATATACATAAATATGTAAAACATACACATATGGCAGTAGACATGCAGTCATTTAGCCTATAAATAAAATAATAATGTGGTTGAAAGAAAAGGTCGACATTAACAGCTGTCCACATGCAAATATTTTCCCAAGAAACAAAAACAACCTTAGTAGTAATTTACTTTCTATAATAATGTTCTGTAGATTTTCCGATGTCAAGAAAATAATTATAATGTAGAATTGGTGTGTAGAGGAATTACAAAAATCTATATAAATCAGTGTCTAGGTATTACAAAAATCTATACGAATCGGTGTCTAGGTATTACAAAAATCTATATGAATTTCATGTATAGGCTTTTTCCTCCTAGCTGTGGGAGTGTATAGAACTATAAATTATTTTGATTTTAATAAAGGGCTCATTAGAGAAGCAATTAAAAAATATCTCATATTGAAAATTGGTAGACAGGTCTGTATTGAATTAAGCTGTTTATTATTTAAACAGTTTAATGTGACTTTATATAAGTCCGTTATCAATACTTGTTTCTAATTTTTATTTTAAATTTATAGATTCAATTAGATTTATTTTGAAATTTCGTATTGGCATATTTGTCATTCTAAAAATAACATTTGGCAGCTATTACCTACTTTTAAAAAAATTGGCATTGAAATTTGCACTCTCAGTTAAAGTTTGCAATTTTTATATTTTTAACATATTTTCAACTCACTACAGTTTTCTTTTTCCAAGTACTAGATTTACTAACACACGTTTTTGCAGTAGATGTTGTTTCGCCTGCAACTGAGTTGTTACAGACAAAATAATTTCGACTTTTCACAAATCCCTCTCTCACATAGAAATCCTTTATAACTTTTCTCTTTTCATCCACAACCAGCCCCGGGTAAAAGAAACTAAAGTTTTCTCAGCATAAAAAAAACATTCTTCAACATTTCCCCCATTCCCATATTTTTCACTGGTCGAGGTAACTTGAGTATAAATCTAAAAAAATGCATTAGTCTTACTTAAAAATGTTTGAATCTAAACTTGATTAATTATAATAATCTTTTACAAAAAAGAAAACTGGTATGGAAAGAAATTTCACTTACTCTTAAATCTCTACAAACCTTTATACCTTCCGCCTTTTTAGCGGCTTTGTTAGGCTACCAAAAAAGGTTAGATTTAATCTAAAACTCATACTCATAATCTTAACCATATTAGCTCGTATTTATTTTAGCTCGTATTTTTATAAAATTAAAAAAGAAAAAATATTTATTCCTGATTAAGAAATAAAACAAACTTTTAAATTAAATAAATTTTTAAGAGAATAAATTTAGGTCTAGAGGGTCAGTTTTCCGTTAAAAAATACAAATTTAAAGTAGCGTTTACTGTTTACTTAGATATTTTAAATTATTTTTTTCAACATATTTTATTAATTGTCAAGTATTAGAGTTAAATAGTTTTAATGGCTTGAGAGGCTTGGCATAGGAACATTCCAGTGATCGCACTCAAGCGGGAGTAATTTTTTTTTACGCTTTAACCCGTAGGTTCATTTAGAGTTTTCTCCTCACTCAAATCTCACTCAACATTAACCCCTGTACATATCTAATCATCTAGGAAGCACCCTCTCCGTACATGGTAGGACATATAACCAGTTCACAGTGTGTCAAGTTCATCCACCCCAACCAGACTCTATCAAAACTCACTGCTCTGTCTAGTGCCCCGCGACTAGTTCACAGTGGCCTAGTTCATCTAGAACCAGCTAGACTCTGGGGTAGGCTTACCGCTCTGGCTAGCGCCGAGTTTACTAGTTCACGTTGCTTTGTTTATCTAGTCTTACTACTCCTCTGATCACATTAGTCTCACTTGACCTCGTCCTTCAGTCCTCACCAATCTCATCAGTTCCACTTGCCAATCACCAGAGCTCTAGCTAGGCTCACTGCTCTGGCCAGTCCAGGGCCACCGACAAAGAACTCTAGCACCCAGATGTCAGGTTGTACAAATCATCTATAGCCCTGACCTGGTGAAAGTCAAAGCTCCGCATGCTATTAGGAGACGTCTGTCTTCAAAACCGAGCATTTGTTCCTAGTCACTTACGTTACTCGTGTCGCCGCCATCACTTTTTACTAACTAGTTTTCGGACATACAAAGCCTTATATAATTTTTCCGACCTTTCATCTCCCCAGGCCCGCAGAACATAACTTTTCGTGAGGCTGGAGACAACGGAAAGTGGATCCAGGACTTGTTCTCAGATGAAACTAGATTCAACCCCGCATTGCGTAATTAGTTTAGCCAAGGGAAACCACGTAAAACCTGGCTGGGTATGGCCGCCCTTAATTCAAGACCCTCCCGAGTGTACGGTACAAGGGATAACCTCATATTGAGGTCCTCCCCCGGCCTGGTATTTGAACCCTTCGACCTCCGAAGTTCGAAAGGCGAGCGCTCACACTGAGCTACCGGACTCGGTGGGAGTAATTAAATCAGTAAAAATATAGTGCTAAATAAATTTTAAAGAAAAATAATAATAATAATAAGATGAATAAATAATAGTAATAATAGTTTCAAAAAATAAATAAAAATATAATACTCATAAATAAATAAAATAAAACTAATAAAATAAAATAAAAACAATGATAATAATTAGATAAAATAATATTTCTAATATATAACATAAAGGGTAAGATATGAAGCTAAATTAAATTTAAACTATACATATAAATAGTCGGAGCAATATAATTTAAATTATTTGAAGACTGCGGTCCTATATAATATTAATTTATTTAATAATTCTCACAACGTTTCATTGAGCGAAGTTCAACATCTTAGGTGAATCCAAAATAAACTAAAATGTAATGCAAACATTTTTTAAACGCACTTTATTAAAATTGAAAAAAATTAGATAATAAAATAATATTATTATTAATAATTTTATTTAAAATTTAATTAAATTTATTTTATAGTGTGTGTGAAAAAAATTTGCTATTACCATTTTAGTTTTTATTTGGATTCACCCGAAGATGTTGAGTTCACTCAAATGAACGTTGTTGTGAGATTATTAAGAAATAATATATATAGACTAGCCGACTTTCAAAAAATTTAAAATTCTATATTATTCATACCAGTCCAAAAAAAATTACTCTTTAATAATCATCCGTAGCAATGGTTTTCTTATTACT
>JACMZG010000022.1:39009526-39046344 GCA_018340805.1 Microvelia longipes | reverse complement strand
TGGTTAAGGTTACCGGCCAATAACAGAATGAATGACTAACTTTCGAGTTCATATCAATGGTTAAATCCCAGCACGGGCTAGGGATTTTATGAGAAGGGTAAAATTCTGTGTACACGTCTTAAAGGGACATAAAGCCGGTGGTCCTAAAGCCTGTGCGTTGTCAGGTCACTCGTTAAAGATCCTTACCCAAAATGAACTGGTATAGGCAAAATTAGGACCCTCATAGTAATTCATTATAATACCAATAGTGTGTCTGCTTGTAGTTTTAGTGTATAGAGGGTTGGTTTAACAGCGAGGGCACGTGTTATTCCTAGTTTTCACTAGACCATAAGAATCAGTGAAAATATGTATGATTCCTTGAAAAAAGCAAGAGAAACCCCATAGAAATTCACGGCTCTTCTTAGATGAAATATACTTACACTTGAAATTAAAAGGAATAGAACACTATCTTAGGGAGCTGACAAAAAAGGCCCAAACAACGTGCTACTTGCCTGGTAAGTTCTACACTCCCCCCTCCCATATTATTACTACTACTACACTAAAGAGTTGAAACTTATATATATATATCAATCTTTAGGGTTAGTTGAAAAATATTTTTATGACGTCATTAACCCGCATTCAAATTCATATTTGCTTCAATATCGAAGCATCAATAAATAATAATCAAAAAGTAATTAGTAAACAGATAATAATTTATTCCCCAAAATCGATTTAGTTCTTTCTCAGGTAGAGCTCTATTGTTCATCTAAACCGTTCGAGCACATGGCTGTACCGTGTTTACAGGAAAAGGTTAATTTATCGACACGTGATTATGTGTGTATCCTAGATATCATACTTCACCATATTAGTAATTGCAAGAACTTTACTATTACGCAACTATTATGCGTTACTATTATGCAAGAACTTTCTATACTCCTCTAAGTTCTACGCTCTTTCCAAACCATTAACAATTACTATATTATGTAAGTGTTTTCTATACTCCTCTAAGTTCTACGCTCTTTCCATACCACTAAACAATTACTATATTATGTAAGTATTTTCTATACTCCTCTAAGTTCTTCGCTCTTTCCATACCACTAAACAATTACTATATTATGCAAGTATTTTCTATACTCCTCTTAGTTCTACGCTCTTTCCATACCACTAAACAATTACTATATTATTGAAGTATTTTCTATTCTCTAAGTTCTACGTTCCTTCTGTACTACTAAATTATTAATATTTCATACAAGTACTTCCTATACCCCTCTATGTTCTACTCTCTTTCTGTACTACTTAACTATCACTGTTCTATATACTAGTACTTGGTATACTTCTTTAAGACTATACTCTAGTTCTTCTACTTCTACTATACTTCTACACAATTAAATAGTTACTATTCTATATTATTAATTTCTACACTCCCTAATGCTATGTGCCCCTTCATTTATAGTATTATTTTAACTTTAAAGTTGTAGCGTAAAGATAAACCATAAATTATAAACATAAAATAAAAAGTTATAAAAAATATGAATTAGAAATTAGAATGAGTAAAGATATGTTGTCATTTGTGTTCATATCTTGATTAACAACAATTCTATTTTATTGCATATTATATCTCTTTTGAATACGACAAAGGCGATATTTAACACAGCGATATTCAATGTTATTCTCATTTTACTCAAAAACGTATTTCACCGAGATAAATGCGGTGAAAACCAAAAGCTCGAGATAGTGTCAGAGGGATAAAAAGATCTTTGGCTCGTTTTCTACGTGTCTAGAATAAATTTTTATTTTTTCATACCTCCCCCCTTCGTGATTCGAACCTACAACCTCTGCCTCTATATAGAGTCAAATTGATTCACTTTTTTTCTTTATTCTCAATGTTAATGAAGTTTTTCCAGCCTATTTCCTACGTGAGGATATAATCCTTGAAATATATTTTTTTGGAACCGGGTTTGAAGTACCTCGAAACTTTGGATTAGAGCTTAATTAGGAATTTTGGAGATGTTTTATCCCTTGAGGTTAATATATACAATATAGCTAGTGCATTCTTAATGTGTCTTTGTTTCACTTTTTTTTGTGCATCCCGAAAGTAGATCATTCCATCAATGTAAACTCCATTTTGCTTAGTCATGTCGTACTTTATATTCATGTTTAAGTTGTATTTGTCCAACAACATATCTAACTTATATGAAAAAAACATCATCAAGAATTTAATGAATTTTCGAGTGCTTGATTATTCGTTTCTGTTGCGATAGAAACTATTTCACGGAGTATTACATAATCACACGACCGATGACTTTTTACTCCACTTACGTACCAAAAACTGGTAACCGAATAAAATATACCGTGTAAATAACGTGTAAAATATAGGTAAAATGAATCCAGTTTATAAAAGTATCTACCCTGATAAAATTGATTATACACTTTTCCAAGAGCATTTTATTAAGGTACATTTTAAATGAGTTTAAATTAACCAGTAAACATAAAGTAACAAGCGTAGAAGATCTAGTACATCGAATCTTTACTTTTCTCTTAGCATTAAATTTACCAGATCCCCTTTTTAGCGTTATTTGTTGCTACATAAATTTTTCCATGTATAAAACTTGCAATCACCTCTCTTCCATGCCGAAGCTAAATTTTTAATAAAATAAATTAAAACGGGAGTAATAATCTGATGAAGTAACAGGAGTGTAACAATTTGAAGAAATCCATAGCGGAGTGAACATCTATAGAAGTATCAGGGGTGTAACTAATTGAAGGTAATATGGTAAAGTAAACATAGGGTTTAGTAAACAAGTGAATGTCATAGGGGAGTAAACATCTGTAGTAGTATCAGGCGTATAACAAACAGAATTCATATGGAAGTAACCATATAAACTAGGGTGTAGCAAATTAAAGAGGGAATAGGGGAGTAGCCATCTAAAGAAAAAAAGGTGGTATAACAAGTTGAAGAATGACATAGCAGAAAAAACATCCATAGTAGGATCAGGGGTGTGACAAAGTGAAGGTCATATGGTAGTAACCATCTAAAGTAGGTTGTAGCAAATTAAAGAGGAAATAGGGAAGTAGCCATCTAAAGAAGAAATGGAGGTATAACAAGTTGATGAATGACATAGCAGAAAAAACATCCATAGCAGTATCAGGATTTTGACAAAGTGACAGTCATATGGTAGTAACCATCTAAACTAGGCTGTAGCAAATTCAAGAGGGAATAGGGGAGTAGCCATCTAGATAAGAAAAGGTGGTATAACAAGATGAAGAATGACATAGCAGAAAAACATCCATAGCAGTATCAGGAGTTTGACAAAGTGAAGGTCATATGGTAGTTATCATCTAAAGTAGGCTGTAACAAATTAAAGAGGGAATAGGGAAGTAGCCATGTAAAGAAGAAGGTGGTATAACAAGTTGATGAATGACATAGCAGAAAAAACATCCATAGTAGTATCAGGGGTGTGACAAAGTGAAGGTCATATGGTAGTAACCATGTAAAGTAGGATGTAGCAAACTAAATAGGGAATAGGGGAGTAGCCATCTAAAGAATAAAAGGTTGTATAACAAGTTGATGAATGACATAGCAGAAAACACATCCATAGTAGTATCAGGGGTGTGGCAAAGTGAAGGTCATATGGTAGTAAACATCTAAAATAAGCTGTAGCAAATTAAAGAGGGAATAGGGGAGTAGCCATCTAATGATGTAAAAGTGGTATAACAATTTAAAGAATGATATAGCAGAAAAAACATATATTGTAGTATCAAGGGTGAAACCAAAAGACATATTGGAGTAACCATCTGAAGAATTAGCACGAGTGTAAAGTTAGAGAAAGTCCGGCTCTCCACGTAGTCTCGACATCACGATGTCTCGACTCAATATATCGTCGACACTGTTTGAGGCAGAATTCTACGTTGTATCGACACTTGATATCTTCGACACTTTTAACTGAACCATGCGTCGATGTTAGGTCGTGTCGAGACATTCAAGTGTTAATACAACGTAAAATCCTGCCAGGGTAAATATATTAAAAATAAATATTTCCAGTCTTTACGGGGTACCGACACTATAAAGCATCGACACTCTTATAGGTGTCGATCTTAAGGAGAATCAGAACAGAAGTGTCCCATGACAAATTTTTGTTTTATAAAAACTCTACGTTACATCGATACATGTCAAGGTTTAACGATGCCTCGACGCGTGATATTCTCGACACTACGACAAATGGAGGGGCCCACCCACAGGGACTGGAAAAATTCATTTTTAATAGTTTTACCCTAGCAGGCTATTACGTTGTATCGACACTTGAATGTGTTAAGTGTCGAGAACTAATATTAGACCACGAAAAGTGTCTAAATTTATACTATAAAGATTTATAGTGTCAAAACATGGTGATGTCGAGACTACGTAGAAACTTGACCACGGGTCCCACCGTCTGTTGATGTTAAGTAGTGTCGAGACTATCACATGTCGAGGCATCGTTAAACCATGATATGTGTCAATGTAACGTAGAGTTTGTACAGGACAAAAATTTATCACGATCGATTGTAGCTGATTATTCAAAAGAATGTAAAACAGGAGATACCATCTAAAGAAGTAACCGGGGTGAAACAACATAAAGAAAGTCATAGCGGAGTAAACATCTAATGAAAAACAAAAATAGTTAAAATAGAAACTTGACTAAACAAAACCAACCACCGAAGCGTTCCACCACCATACCTAACCAACTCACTTTTTACCTAAACTACTAAACAAATATTAATTACCATCTGTATCATTAATTTCTACTTAATTACACCTAATTAAAAGATAAGGCTTTAAAATGTTTTTAATATTCACCGAGTCAAAAATTCATTAATTTTATTTTAAAAATACGATCGAGGGGAGGCAAATGAGGGTTAATTGGGGGGATAAGAAGGGACCTACTTAACACTGCATAGAGTTATATTTATCTACTGTAAACTAATCACCTAAGGTGAATTTATAATACTTATTTATATGACAAATAATAAGTTATACGTTTAAATACTAAATGCGGAATCGACGTTTAATACTTTTAAATACTTAATACGGTAAAAATTACTGTTGGTCATTTTACTGTTGGTAACAATGGTTCTCTGTTCCCATGGGTACATTTATGTATGAACACATATATTTTTGTTGCTAAACCCTAACTAGGTAGTTGCTAATGCCCCAAGAGAACTTTAGTGGTTTTATCTAATCGTTATTGTACATAGGCACGCGATCCTAATTAATTATCGGGTAGAAATCTGATAGCTCAAATAAAAAATTAGTCAACGGTAAATTGAAAATAGCATCATTTATGACCAGTTCGTTGATAATGATATATCTGTATTTTTACTATCGATTATTTTAATGATACTTACATTATCCCGAGGGATCATCATCGTTTTATTGATGGATTTTTCAAAGTATGATCTCAATCAAACCTTATATACCTGTCTGAACCTTATACCTAAATGATTACTACATGAACCGTCCTGTAGTAAATTATAAAACATGCCAATGACTTTATGCTAAGAATATAAGCTTTGGAAATTCGATAATTTTTTTCATGCGGTTTTTTCACTCACTCTAAAAATGTACAAGCCGTTTAATTAATACTACAACACCTCTTCGGACTCGCTTCGTTCGTCCTCAGATAGTAAATACATCCGTTCTATACACAGTGGTTACTGTGGCTGTTCCATACATGTACAAGGCACTGATCACGCTTAATGCTGCTTAACTTTTATGATCTAACAAAAATCATAAACATATTTGTCGTATTGAAGTGAAACTTAGTGCACTCATCTATTACGTAAAGGTATAAGGCGCGGTCGAATATCTAGAACGTTGGATCACCAACAAACTTTTTTTATAATTTTTGTTTCAAAATTTTCAGTAATTAGCCAGATTTGTGATAAATTAATTCTATTTCCGTAATCTGCACGCTCTTTTGGTTAATCGCAAAGATTATTTACATTCACTCAACGATTTATTTTTAATCTAACTTGGTACATACATAACTACTGTTAGACGTCAATGTAACAAATATGACATGTCAAAAATATAACACAAAATAATTGACGTCTAACAGTAGTTATGTATGTACCAAGTTAGATTAAAAAATAAATCGTTGAGTGAATGTAAATACTCTTTGAGATAACCAAAAGAGCGTGCAAATTACGGAAATAGGCTTCATTTTATCACAAATCCGGCTAATTACTGAAAAATTTTGAAACAAAAATTATAAAAAAAGTTTGTTGGTGATCCAACGTTCTAGATATTCGACCGCGCCTTATACAATTGTACTTAATTTCAACCTATTTGGATTATTTTCCAATTTATTACATTTTTTTAAAAAGTTTCAACTCTAGCAAATAAACTGAGAGCTACGATGATAACAGACACATATATACATACATACAGGAGTCACCCGTGGTGTAGTGTTTAAGGTACGCGGCCAATACACAGAATGAATCGACTTTAGTTATGGGTTCAATCCCAGCACGGGCCTCTAGGATTTTTATGAGAGGGATAAAAATTCTGCGTTCCAGAACAGCCTGTGCGTCGTCAGGTACTCGTTAAAGATCCCTTACCCTAAATGAAACTGGGTACAGGCAAAATTTAGGACCCTCATTGTAGACTCATTACAATACTATATACTGTTTCTGCCTTGTAGTTTAAAGTGTATGAAGGTTTGGTTTAAAAACGAGGGCACGTGTTATTCCTAGTTTTCACTAGACTATAAGAGTCAGTGAGTACATATATGATTGCTTGAAAAAAGCATGAGAGGAACCATAGAAATCCACGGCTCTTCTGTCTAGATTAGATGAAATATACCTACACTTGAAATTAAAAGGAGTAGAACACTATCTTAGGGAGCTGGCAAAAAGGGCCCAACAACGTAGCCTACTTGCCTGGTAGTTACTACCACTCCCCCCATATTACTATCACTACTACTACTATACATTCATACAGACAGCTTTGAGAAAACTACTCATGAGGTCTTAAAAAGACCTAAAACGGATAATTCCGGTGTCATAGCGGCTTCGGATTTTTTTACAAACGCAATACTTTTCCTATATACCTACAGTATAAATGAGGAAAAGAAAAAGGAAGATCATAGCGGACTAAGTAAGTAAAACCCTTAAGTCCTTTAGTTGAATTTCAAATATAATTTAAGTATTATAGAAATACTTAAAGAAACTTTAAAAGGAATCTAATATCAAGAGGTCTTAAATTTAACTAAAACAAAGTTTACTGAGTACATTAAATCAATTTTGCTGCTAAGGTGGGGGTAAAAGAAAATTAACTTAATGTATAAGAGATAGTCTGTTTCATTTACTGATCGCCTCGACAAATTACTTTTTGGAATGAATAAATAATAATTTTATTACTTTTCCTCATTTATACCGAAGGTACACAGGAAAAGTATTGTGTCACTTTAAAAATCCGATACTGCGGTTAGATTTTCACCTGAACCATTTTAGGTGATTTTAAGACCTCCTAACTTGTCTGTCTGTTTTTATGTGTATCGGTTCTTATCTTCTGTTGTACATTGAAATGATTAATCTTTAAGGTCAAGTTACGTGTGTGTGTATTTATAGATGTGTATTTTTATTTTTATATGTATAAGTGAAAAATCTATAATTTTCATTTTTTACCAACGCCTAAGAATTTAGGGTATATTTCATGGAATATTAAATTTCCAAAAGAAATAAATTTTACGACATACATTTTTAGAAAATTATATAAGCTTTTTAACGATACTAAATTTGTAGATCTACAAAATTTCAAGGAGATAAAAGCGATTTATCTGAGGAAGGATGCAACACCTGAAAAAATGCAATGTGTGATAGCAGTGAAACATTTAAGAATCAGAATAATAAAGGGGTACCCCTGTTAATTTTAAGCAATTTTCCTTAAAAAAATATTCGCTAATGACATGGATCGTGAGGTGGAGGGTTATCAGAAGAGTACCAAACCCTGTTTTAGAGGTCCCTAATCACGAAAAATGGATTTCGCGGATATATATATATATATATATATAATATAATATATATATATATATATATATATATATATATATATATATATATATATAATAGTAGATAGGGTATAGTTAAATGCAAACTTTTTAAAATACTTATTTCAGTTTTAAAGTAAAACTGCACTATTCTATACTGTTGAACTCGTAACAAAAAATCCTTATCAGGGACTGCACAAAGCACGCCATGATGAAGAACAGCTACAAACCAAAAACCGCTTAGTAATTCTAAATAACACAACAGCAACAAAATAAACTTCAAATTAAAACTTTCTAGTAAAAAACTTTAAACTATTAAAACTTTCCACTAAGAGTTTAGAGTTAAACTAACAAAGGTTCAAGCTGTAACTTAACAAAAAACTTGACAAAGCCACGCACGTTCAACTTACCTCAAACTTAAAATACTTTGAATTATATAAGTTTTAAAAACACGGCTCTTGTACAGTTGTAAACTTTAAACTTTGCAACGGAACTTTGTGCTTAGGTGCAAATTTTATATTAACACAAATATCAATTAATAAAATTTACTATTACTCATATTACTGAAGCTAAATTATTAATAAATTAATTTATATCACCGTTACCTATATTTTAATAAGGTACGGTGATATTTGTACAATAAGGTGATATATTATACTTAATATTAGTTTTTACATTTCCTCATTTATACCGTAGATATAAAAGAAAAGTATTTTGTTTGCGAGAAAATCTGAAACCGGGATGTCCCCGGAATTATCCGTACCAGATATTAAGACCTCTTGGGTAGTTTTCACAAAGTTGTCTGTCTTTATATGTGTGTGTGGTGTGTGTGTGTGTGTGTGTGTTGTGTGTGTGTGTGTGTTATCATAGTATCTCCCAGTATATTTATGCTAGTATTAGGTTATTAGTATTTAGGCCTAGTTGTGTTATCCGGAAATTATTTTTATGACATCATTAATCTGCAATATTGATTAAGCAAAAATCATAAAACGCAGAAAAATTAGTCCATTCGTTTGAGATTGGCACGCATGTTGTCATATATATAGAATTACGTAAGAGCCAACTATTATCATTGCTCAGCATTATTATGTTTATCAAAAGACATGTATGATTACAATTCGGTACCAATTCCTAATTTTTTGTGAAATACAAGTTTCGTTTAAATACAAGTATATCAACGATTTTTATTGGATCATAAAATTTAACAGCATCGAGCGTGGTCCGTGCCTTGAAGGTTGACCTCTGGGTATGAGACGGATGTATTTACAATCTGAGGACGAGCGAAGCGAGTCTGACGAGGTGATGCCGTATACATTCAACGACTTGTATGTTCTGAAGACGAACGAAGCGAGTCCGAAGATAGGAGGGTGAGCGTAGCGAATCCGATGAGATGAGAAAAAGCTCCAAGGTACCCCGTATCTAATTTTGTTAAGTGTAACTTTATTATTATGCAATGAAATCACAATTTAATTAAATATGTTTTTGTTTTAAACTTCTTTTTAACCTAAGTGAACCTTAACAATAAAAAACGCGATGTTTTGGCGGGATAAGTTATGACGTCATCTGACACGATGACTAAACAAATACCGTGCAGAAACGATAATATTGAATGCATACGCTATACGATCATCTGTTCATTACGCTGAGTGCACATAGTGTTTCATATAAGTTAATTTGCACAATTGCACATAGATAAAACTATTACAAACTTAATAAGCTCAACAGCCCATTTTTTCCTGACATTTCAAGTGTAAATAGAATCGAATTTTTCGCAAAATGTTTTTACATAGAAAATCATTATTTAGTCATTTAAGTTATCAGGGCACTATAACAGTTAAATCCAATTTTATTTCTTAACCCAAAATTATTTTATATTTTGTCTTATTGGCCAGACTTATACAGTTATAAGAATTATATATTTTTTTCATTACTTTCTGTTGTTATTTTCTCACTTCAATTACAAAATAGCGAGAAAATAGCCATAGCGTGTCTGATGAACCAATTATATCGAACTAATTCCACACAATAACTTATATTGTCCTTTAAAATTCTAACTAAAATAAAACATAAAATAATAAAAAACAAATAAGTCAAACATATTTGTTTAAGCTTTATATAAATGAAATAAACACCAAATTAAAATGTATATATACATCGATTGTCATATATATCTTTAAATAAGTTATTTGAAATTTCCTTTTCATAAAATGTAACAATTAGAAAAACTTTTCTACATCAATATAAAAACAAACTTTTACCTTTATATTTTTCTATAAGACAAAAAACCTCAAGATATTTTGTTATTAAAATATATTTAAGTCGATCAGTTATTGTCAATATATAATAACTGAAGATAAGAACCTATTTACATAAATATTTTGTTATATTGTTAGCTCTAATTAAATCAACAACAAAAATTACAAAATAAAACTTAGGGTAATAAGTGACATAATTTTTATTTCTTTCGATATTTTTTTATGATTTTAATAAAGTATTATTTCAGACAATCGATTTTTTTTATAAGATTATGTAATTTGAAAATTATTATTTTATTACATATGTTTAATATAGAGAGTTATTGTACTTTTCTTTTGATTTTGTTTTACAAGTGTTTCTCAGATTTATTGTTATCTGTTGTCATATATAAGATTGATAAAAATTCCAAGTCATAGCTGAAGTGAGTGGAGGGGGTAATGTCGTAGCTACCGGATCGAATTCTAGCTAGAGAAAACAATTAAATAAAATTGCAGGATACATTCCCCAAACCCATTAGTTCCGGAAAAGCAGAACGTTAATCTAGAAACAATTAGAAACAGTTCCAAGGAAAAAGTTTCATAAAAATTATTGCTTCAAACCCATCCATTAAAAGGTGAAAGCATCGCCATGGCAAAAAAATATATAACACTCAAATTTTACTACACAAAACCTATAAGCATTGTAAGGAAAAACATGTGTCAAACTCTTTTTTCATATGTCTATGCTTCAGGCACTATAGATCTGAAGAATGTTTGTACCAGAATATATGTATGCATGTGTACGAAATGTCGAATTTCAGACACACAGATATCAAAGTAAGTAGATATGTATATACAGGGTGTTAGGTGATATATGAATAAATTTCGGCGCGGAGGTCAGCAATCCTGGCGAAATTTCTTTGAAGTGCGCGCTTTCTCGCTAATCAGTCCAAAAGTTTTTTTGGATTTCCCTTAAATTTTCGGTATATATTTAATAACCTAGCACTAGCGTCACAAATTTTTTAAGACAAAAAACTTTATAAGGACCTCTATTTTAAATTATTTAATCTTTTGAAGAGGAATTGGACCAAAATAATAAATAAAAATATTTTGGCCGAGCTTTCGATATAATTTTATCTTTTTCAAGACATAAATACACAACTAAATACAAAACATACTAAATAATTACAAAAACCAGTTACATGGTTGCTAACAAAATAGATATTTAGACAACAACTGACAACTATCTTATCAATCTCATTAGCAAATTTTTCCATAGAAAATTCACTTAAAATACAGAAGGATTCTAGACATAAAATGCAACAAAGTTAGGTACCCCTTTATTATTCCAATTCCTAATTGTTTCGCTACTATTAAACATTTTATTATTTTTTCTGGTAATGCAACCTTCCTTACATAAATCTGTATCTCTTTGAAATTTTAATTTCTAAAGCTACAAATTTATTATCGTTGGAAAGCTTATAAAATGTCTAAAAATTAATACAATCAATCAATTTAATATCCCATGAGCTATATAAATCCTAAATTCTTAATCGTTGATAGATTTTTTAATGTTTTTAACGCGTTGCAGTAAGTAAACAACTAAAGCTAAAGATTATCGGGTCTAAGAGAAAACTTTTACAATTACAAATCTTCTAATAGACACAACTTTATCTGACCATTTCCGGTTTTTTGAGAGGTATTCAATTTAAGATCGAAACACGTACTTAAAATGCTAAAAAATTAAATTACACCCCATAGGAGACTTTTCGGTAAGAAACATCTAAAGCTTAAAAAATACCCCTACAGCTAGAGATTAAGTAATAAAATAATTAATACATAAATTATTTGTCTACTATGTAAAATTCAACTTACATAGGCCTACAGCTATAAGTATATAAGGTATTATAGTATTACAAGGTTTACCTATAATAGGAGCGAGAAAGATGAGAATGTGCTGATTCATCATGCTGCTAACTTCAAGGTATTCTTCAATTACTCATGACTAGACCTGAAACAGTCACATAGCAACTACTTTTAGTAATTGTTGTCACGTGGTACTAATAATGCTATGGTGCTATAATAATGATAGACTCATGTTAGAATTCATCATAGAATCAGACTCATTTACAAAATCTATAATCTGAATGTAAATATACATGTGACATTGTAAAAATAACGACAAGAGACAATTTTACACTATTAACCATTACTTGTTATTATCAACAGGTTAATTTTACATGTAAATTTATTTTTGTCTCACTTATATATATATATATATAATATATATATATATATATATATATATATATATATATAATATATAATATATATATTTATATATATATATATATATATATTATATATATATAATATTATGTTGTTTCTTTAGGTCTTCCAGTGGTGACCGCGTCAATGTACAATCTGTAAGCTTTGTAGAGCATTATATTTCTATCCATAATGTCCTACATCCCTGAAGATGGCCCCGACAGTAGAAGCGAGACGTCGGATCTTACATTGACGCGGTCTCCACCGGAAGACTAAATCTTCATGACAATAACCGCAGAAGCTACGCAGTTTATTATAATATTATGGTTTTTCGACTTTTTTGGTCATTTAGAGTGGTCGTATTGACTTTTTTCCAAGTTTGATTAAAAAATATTAATCCGTTCAAAGAAAGCGTGTTTACAAGTAAAGTAATATATATATATTTATATTATATATATATATATAATATATATATATATATATATATATATATTATATATATATATATATATAATATATATATATATATATTATATATATATGTGTGTATGTATGTATGTATGTAAAACTGATACTTAAAGGAATTCTTTTGATAAGGAAGCCTAGATCTATATTTGGTAGATTATTTCTATATTTTATTAAGCTACATTATGTTATCAAGTTCGGGTTTAATTAATATCAAAATCATATAGAATATCAAATAATACAGTTAGTATATTGATATAAAATATAGCGATTAATATCAAATCGCCCTAGTCTATCAAATATTTTATTCTGCAAATTTAAAAGCATTAAATTTTATAAATACTAAAAAGATTTTATATTAGTATTAAATGTATTCATAAATTGTTTCTAAATATTTGTAAAGTATATTTATTACATTCTACACAATTTGTAGAATAAACATGACCCAAGGCAAAGAGTACAGATCTAACAGTCCGAATAAAAACAATTATATTACTTGCATTCGAAAAACCCACACACACCTACGCTTTGTTTACCTTTACTGGAAATAAAAAGTAAATAATTCCAATTAAATAATTTTAACATGTATTATTATTACTAAACAATTTATTTGAAGCTGCAGTCCTCACAAATTTTATTTAAAACATATGTTTTAAAAATATGTTAAAAATACATGAAATGTATTTACTCTGACAGCAAAGACCTGAGCAACGCTAATGGTGTTCAATACCATATATAGGTCCTGCCTCTTCGACTGTATCTAATGTTTTAAAGAAGGCAGGTATCCTGACTGCATACCGTTCTGTTCGGACTTTAAGGCAAGAACTGTCTAAGCCAAAGGAAGTATCTTTCAACAAGTTTAACCTATTGATAAGAGCGGGGTTTACCTCATAAAGTGTGGTTACCAGAACTGTGGCAAGTACTACTTAGGACAGACCGGGCGCCAATTTTTGGCCCGTTTTAAAGAGCACTTAAAAGGGCCCACAAACTTTTTCGCTCACATAGCTAGCGAACGTCATGGCAATAAAGGTCATGAAGTTGCATTTATGCACTTTGAGGATAAAGGCTACAGGTTAAATCCGCTAGAAAATTTGGAGATAAAAAGAGCCTTTGATAAGGCGCGGTGAATTGCCTGAATGATAGAGTGACGGAGGGGGATCAGTGATCATTCAAGCCCTACCTAAATACCCATCCCCCTTCAGTCAGGCTTCAGTCTTTGGATAGTCTGTTAGACACCTGCACTCAACTCACCGGTAAATTAATTAATTTATTCATTCTCCTTTTTATTTATTTATTGATTTATTTCTTTATTTTTTATCTTTTGACTTTTATTAACCTTTAAATTGTATGTATCGTTATTAGATCTTTGTTTACTTGTTTTTAGGCACAGTTGATGGCATTATTGCCGAAAGCCGGCTCTGCTTTTGTTTAATAAATCTTTTGTGGAGAGACGTATAGTTTTAAAATTATTTTAAAACACATTTAAAAAAACGGGGTACCTCGGAACTTTTCCTCATCACATCATTTGCTAATCCTACTGCTTCGAAATCGCTTCACTCGTCCTCATTATGTACAATTCAACCAATTCATACTGCAGCATGTCTTTGGACTAGCTTCGCTCGTTCTCAGATAGTAAATGCATCCGTTTCATTCTAAGCGTTGCCCTGACAACGATCGATGCTGCTTAAATTCATGATCCAATACAAATTATGGATATACATGTCGTATAAAAACGAAACTTACTACATACTCATTTACTACATAAAGTTACGGGTACAAATTTCAACTAAATTGAATTTTATCTGATTTTTTTACGATTTCTTAAATATAACGTACATAAGTCATTTAATAAAAATTGAACTAATGATGATATTGAGATGAAACTTCACATAAAACAGATAGTAAGGACTCCGATAAGACAGATAGTAAGGACTCAGATAAAACAGATAGTAAAAACTCAGATAAAACAGATAATAAGGTCTTAGATAAAACAGGTAATACGGACTCAGATAAAACAGATAATAAGGTCTCAGATAAAACAGGTAATAAGGACTCAGATATAACAGATATTAAGGTGTCAGATAAAACAGGTAATAAGGTGTCAGACAAAACAGATAGTAAGGTCTCAGATAAAACAGGTAATAAGGACTCAGATTAAACAGATAGTAAGGTCTCAGATAAAACAGGTAATAAGGTCTCAGATAAAACAGATAATAAGGTCTTCAGATAAAAACATAAAACAGATATAAGGACTTAGATAAACAGATAGTAAGACTCAGATAAAACAGATAGTAAGGTCTCAGGTAAAACAGATAGTAAGGACTCAGGTAAAACAGATGTAGACTCAGATCAGATCTAGTAAAACAGATAGTAAGTCTCAGATAAAACAGAAAATAATAAATAAAATAAATAAATCTTTATTTGCATAAATACTATACAAGTACATGGCAAATCGTCAAATATAAAAAATTAGAAGTAACATAAATTACTCAAACATAATTTTATTAGAGAAGTACTCATTTAATACTATAAAAAGGCTGCTCTGTCAAGGCTTTTTTTACCGGTTTTTTGAAATTATCTATTGGCAACTCTTGAATTTTTACACTAAATGATTAAAAAGTTTAACCCCCAATACACTATGACCACTTCTGACTTCTTCTATGATTGGTATTGTAAGTACATTTTATTCTTTTTTATTATATCTATGATAATCACTTGGTTTTAAATTTATTTAAGTTCTTTTAATAAAGGCACAGAATTAAAATAAAAAGATTTATGACAGTCATTATTGCCAGTCTCTTAAATGAAGATGACAGTGTGAACAGGTTTGCTCCGTTATTCTTCTAATTATCTTTTTTGATAAATAAGCAATGGATCTAAATTGACGTGTCCCCAGCAATAATAGCATAATTTAACCTTGCTCTGAACAAGAGATTTGTAGACGAGCACAAGAGTTTCTTCTGGTAACGAGTCTTTTAACTTTCTAAAAAAAATAGTACCTAGCAATACTTTTAGTCATTGTTGTGACATGTCTTCCAATTTAATTTACCGTCAATGGTGACTCCCAAAATTTTACTGGTTGTTTTTGAATCAAGTAGGAACTTATGATTAATGACTGTTTTTACTTTATTTTTAGTATAAAGTCATTGCTACTAAACAATATTCCATTTTACTTAATCTTTGATCTCCTATTTTTTTCAGCTTAGTTTCGTCAGAATGGCGGTAGTCAGGTTGGATCATCTGCAAAGGTAGGTAAGGTTTCATTTATCTTTTCTGTATTAGTTAGGTCATGAACATTGCATATCATTCGTGCTTAGAAGGTAAAGAATAGGGCCTAAAATGGATCCCTGTGGAACCCTTTATTAATTAATTTATGTTCTGAACATACATTGTGTGTTCTACGTATTGCACCCTATGTGAAAGGAATTCTTTGAGTAACGAATAAGCGTTTTTGATTTTAGAAGTTCACATTTTTTAAGTAGAGTGAAATACATACCTATCAAAAGCTTTGATAAATCACAGCAAGTAAGCTGAGTATGTTCACCACTCTCTATCCTTCAAGCGCTGATTCTACTACTTTAAGTATAGCTTCAATAGTAGACTTCCTCTTCTGTATCCATACTGTGTAGGTACTAATAATTTATTTTTCCAGGTAAGAAACAACAAGGACTAGATATGAAAATTGCTAGAGAGTAGAAGAAAATCGATAGTTATTGACCGCAGTGCTATCTAGCGGTTTTTACAAAACTCAGATAATTAATCCGTCTGGGAAGCATAATCCAAACATCTCATCTAGATGTAATTAAACACTATGCAGTAGTTACAACTCTAATTGCAAATAATCTAATCTATTTCCAACTTTAATTAGAAATTATGTCGTCTGTTTACTCGTCTGCAGTAGATGAAGTTTTACTTGATAAACCATTCCCTCACTTTTGAAAGTAATTTTGTCTAAACGTGGTAGCAAAGTTAGAAATAGTGGGGCTAATCTTAACTCGTTCTAAGGTTCAAATTTACCCTTTACGTTACAAAAAGCGATTCATTGGATTCACGATCCAGGGTTGGGCAAAAAAGCAAGTTTCTAAATTTGTGTAACAAACAAGTCGTAAAATAGGGAAATTAACTTTTCAATTTGAACGGTAAAACAAGGTATTACATGTTATGGTAAACGGGAAGCTAAATCGAATGAAACTGGTTTTAACTGAATTGGATCATCCCAAGTGGCGCAAACGGTAAACATTTATATAATGTTGTTTAATATGTACGTCTAGGTTAATAACGTGTCATTCCATGTCAAATCAACACAAAAAAGTAAATTTTTGGACTTGATGTCACCGATTTTAATATAATTTGGTTGACAGGTAGGTACTATAGAAGGAAGAAAAAACCCACATTTTTGGCTCATTTGGTGCAGCCATATTGCCGCAGTGGTGGTGATTTACCAAAAAATTTATTTTTCAACATTCTTTGACTTCCAAAAATGGCTGTATCTAAAATTCTGCTATAATAATCATGATATTTTGTGTGCGTTTAAAAGCTTAAACTTTAGTCCTTTTTAAAAAGAATCTAATACTTTGGATAATTAGTCACAAGTTTTTATTATTAGCAAATATAAAATAAAAATGCAAATATCTCAAAAAGCAACTTTTTAAACATTTTCAAAAAATTACTAAAAAGAGTTAGGCTGTAGTAAAATGTCCACTAAGTTTCATTTTTGAGACCGCCGTGGGATTAGATAAAGAGCGCATAACGAGTGCAGTATGTCAAAGTGTAAAAAGTAAAGATTTTATCACATAATCATTAATAGAAAATTGCAAAAAAAGTAACTTTTTTACCTTTGACATACCTACCAGCGAAGCGAGCTTTTTACCCTGATCCTTGCTATACGCAACTCAGCGAGAGAAGGGAAGCCTTCTCTACTAAGCTTATTGTACCTAAACGCAATCTAGCGGCCTTTTTCCTATGTTTATTATCAACATAATAAAACATAGCGAGCCTTATTTCCTATAGCGAAGCCTTTTTATCCTATGTTTTTATTATCAACATAATAAAACATAGCGAGCCTTTTTTCCTATGTTTTATTATCAACATAATAAAACATAGCGAGCCCTATTTTTAATCTTTTGAATTTACACTTCAGAACACTATTGTACGAATGTTTCCCAATTAACTCTATCTAGCGAGCGAAGCGAGTCTATTAATAAATATTATTATTTGATGTATCCTTCTTACTGAATTCTTGATGCAACGCATTACTAGTTAAACTTAAGTCTATGCTGATCCTTTTGTACTAAATGAAAAGGGGTATGCAATGATTAGTAGTTAACAAATTAGTTGATCTAAATGTTTACTATCTACATGTCCCACTCTTGATAATATTTTTGTAGTTAAGCAATTGATTAGCGAGCTCACGATTATAACAGTCCATTAATCTTAATTTGCGTAGATTTTAAGAAAGCTTTGATTCAGTGCTGAAGAGTTACGTCATAAGATGCCTCAAGGAAAGCGGAATCGACGAAGCATATGTAAAGATTTTTGAGAATATTTACGAGGAGGCCACGTTAAAGGTTAGAGTAGGAAAGGAGTTTAGAAAAATCAAAATTAAGAGAGGATCAGACAGGTGACGTGTTATCAGGGAAAATTTCATTAGGATACTAGAGACAGTTTTCAAAAGGCTAATGGGAAGGGAAAGGAATTAAACGGCAATATCTTAATATCCTAAAATTGCCGATGATTCATAATTGTGTCAGAGAGTTATGATGAGGCGAAAATTTCTATTGAGGGAACTGATTGTAGAAGCAAAGAGAATCGGATCGAAATAAATATTGACAAAACTAAATTATGTCAATAATACTGAAAAAAATAGAAATGAAATAAAAGTAAATGATATAAAAGAGGAGGTAGATGAATACATATACTTGGGAACTCTTATAAATCAAGGAAAGAGAGAGTGAAAAGGAAATAGGGAGGAGAATATGCTTAGGATGGAGGAGCTTTAAAGGTACAGGTATTTGTTCAGGTCAGGTGTGAGTATGGTTTCAAAAAGATAATTATGGAACGCTGTATTCTACAGTGTTACTGTATGCATGTGAAACGTGGGCTATATCAGAAAAGTAATGAAAAAGATGAGAGTTACACAGCGCATGATGGAGAGAAGCATGTTAAAGATAAGTAGGAAGGAAAGGAAATCAAATGTGTGGATTCGGAATGAGACTGGATTAAGAGATATAGGTGATAATGGTAGAGAGAAAGTTTATTTGGAGCGGGCATATTGTAAGGGTAAAAGATGAGAGGTTTACAAGGGAGATGATATGTTGGTATCCGAGAGATAGGAAAAGGAAAAAAGGAAGACCGAGCGTAGGTGGATGAGAGATGAGAAAGATAAGTGATATGAGTTGTACTTGGCAGAGAATAGCTTTGAGAGAGAAGGAATGGAAGAGATTGAGAAAGGTTTACTGTGATGTATATTTGTATAGGAACTAAAAATTTCTAATTTTAATAAAATCAAAGTTTAAATTTATTTATTATTATAAGTCAGCATGTAATAAAATTAAGTAATATTGTTATTTGTTAATTTAAGTTATAATCGATAAGTACAAAATTTAAATTGATAATGATTAAAAAATAAAAATTTAGTTATTAATTATACACATACATATGTTATATATGTGTATGTGTGTGTATGTATGTATATATGTGTGTATGTATGTACATGTGTATGTACATGTATATATATATATGTATGTATAAGTGTGTATGTGTGTGTGTATATGTATATATGTGTATGTAGATGTATGTGTGTGAGTGTATGTAGGAGATCATAGATATATGTAGTTTATTATAAAATATAGACAGAGGAGATATAATATGTATATATAAATTAAATGATATATAAATAATTGATAAATAAAATATAAAAAATATTGAGTTTATAAATTGGTATAGATCATAAATATAAAGGTATTAAATATACTTATCGACTAATTTATTAATTTATTTATTACATTAGCAGTAGTAACTCAACCCCTAGCGGGATACCTCGGCATTAGCCGATATAGAATCATTATAAAGTTTGTATGTAATATTAAAAATATGCATGATTATAAAGATGATATTATTTATTTAATGATTTTATTAAAGGTTATTATTTATTTATTTTATTTATTTATTTATAATAATCCATGATTATTTTTGTGGCGTTTAAAAGCTTAAACTTAGTCCTTTTAAAAAGAATCTACATACTTTTGGATAATTAGTCACAAGTTTTTATTATAAGCAAATATAAAATAAAAATGCAAATATCTCAAAAAGCAACTTTTTAAAAATTTTCAAAAAATTACTAAAAAGAGCTTAGGCTGTTAGTAAAATGTCCACTAAGTTTCATTTTGGGACCGCCATGGGATTAGATAAAGTAGCGCAT
This sequence comes from Microvelia longipes, assembly GCA_018340805.1. Classification (NCBI taxonomy): domain Eukaryota; kingdom Metazoa; phylum Arthropoda; class Insecta; order Hemiptera; family Veliidae; genus Microvelia; species Microvelia longipes. The sequence goes on along the minus strand of JACMZG010000022.1, from coordinate 39,025,951 downwards.
AACGAGTGTCAAGGTATGTCAAAGTGTAAAAAGTAAAGATTTATCACATAATCATTAATAGAAATTGCAAAAAAAGTAACTTTTTTACCTTTTGACATACCTACACAGCGAAGCGAGCCTTTTTTACCCTGATCCTTGCTATACGCAACTCAGCGAGAGAAGGGAGCCTTCTCTACTAAGCTCTATTGTACCTAAACGCAATCTAGCGAGCGTAGCGAGCCTTTTTTTCTATGTTTTATTATCAACATAATAAAACATGTTGATAATAAACATGTTTATTAATGTTTATAATCAACATTAATAAACAATGTTTATTAATGTTGAATAACATTAATAAATGTTATTCAACATTTAATAATTTTTTGAATCTTTTGAATTTACACTTCAGAACACTATTGTACGAATGTTTCCCAATTAACTCTATCTAGCGAGCGAAGCGAGTCTATTAATAAATATTATTATTTGATGTATCCTTCTTACGTGAATTCTTGATGCAACGCATTACTAGTTAAAACTTAAGTCTATGCTGATCCTTTGTACTAAATGAAAGGGGGTATGCAATGATTAGGTTAACAAATTAGTTGATCTAAATGTTTTACTAAATGCTATTTAAAGAACTTTATATGGCCCTGACGGGGCCGTAGCCGAGCCTCACAGGCTCACGTCGCGAGCATGTAAGGCGAGGTGATGAAAATTCGCGAGATACATTGGAAAATAACATGTAGCAATAAATACTAAACAAAAATAGCGAGGCGATGAACAAAGTCGCTAAATACATGGCAAAATGTCATGTAACGAAAAATAATTATGAAACAACAAATAATAAAAACATCAGTGTAGCCGCAAAGCGGCCACAGCGAGATCTCATGGTCGCGAAACTGCCTGAAGGGACGACGCCGTGTAGAGGCTATGGGCCGAAAGCCTGTATCTGATTGTAATTTTACACGAAATATGATTAAACTAATTGTAAATCGTATGAATATTTAATTGTAAAATAAATTCAGCTTGATATAATGACATAAAACATAAGTAAAAGCACATTAAAGGGGATAAAGAAAAAGAATATAAAGCTATTACATCTTAACTTAAGACTTCAAAGATTAAGGAATAAAGTAAAAAGACTTAGAAATAGAAAGAGGAAGATTAAAGAAAAAAATCTCAAAGGACGAAAAAGAAATAGAAGATAAAGAAGGATGGAGATGACAAAGAAGAAATATGAGCCAGGAAGGAATAAAGTATTAAAAGGTGTTACCGGGAGGAGAAATTCTAGAAAGGGGGTTTCGAGCGAAGGAGGGGTTTCAGAGGGAGAAAAGTTCCATAAATCACTTTGATATCAAGTAGAGTCAAGTCCAAATATCTCAACTTCATTTCTTGAGTCTTACTTACTCCAACAAACAATACACATTTCTTTTAATAATATTTTTTATCAATAATATTTCCCTCAAGGTTATATGAAATTAATCGTTTTCTTTACTTTTAATTGTTGTTATAAAATAGAACGTTGTTGTGTTGTTATCAGTGAACATACATAACATTGATTGTTTGAAATATAAGATGGCAGTGGAAAGAGACTTGGCAGGTTTCCTTTACTTAGCCTAGAAGCTTAACCTTCTTATCTTGGCAATGTCTTTAGCAAGCTTGTTATGCAACCTAGCATGATATGTCTCCAGCATGCCTGAATAATTTACTATTTGGCAATAATTTATAAGTGATGTATAAAAGGCTACTTAAATAACAAAAAAATCGGGTACATGATACCTCGGAGTTTGTATTTACCGCTACGCTCGTCCTCACTACTTCGGATTCGCTTTGCATGTCAATGGAAATGTGCATGGAAAGCGCTTTCAACCTAACATGAGGTCATCAACAGTGCCATGAAGCTAAAGATGAAAGTTAAAAATACATAAAACTATTTTCTTTTCCGAGATGGTAACAGCTCGGTGAGTCGAGTAAGACACACCGACCTCAGAGTCTTACTCGACTCACTGAGCTGTTACCATCTCGGAAAAGAAAATAGTTTTATGTATTTTTAACTTTCATCTTTATCTTCATGGCACTGATGATGACCTCATGTTAGGTTGAAAGCGCTTTGCCAATAAACAATTATTTTTGTGGAGAGACTCTTTTTCTTCATTTCCTAGTATGAATAACTCCACTTGTGCTCAATCTTTTTCAATTTTTTTACTATTTATTTAAAATGAAACTTGCCACATATTTTGGTCTTATAATTCATTACAAAATCTCAAATCTATCGAAAAATTTTTCCACATTTCATTAATTTTTGAAATTTTTGCTGTCATTAGTTTTTGTTATGACATAGTTTAAAAATATATTCCTCAAAACACAACTAGACCTAAAAATATATGTTTATACTAAGTTTCAACTCGCTTGCATAAATACGCTAGGAGTTCCTATGATAACGGACACACACATAAAGACAGACAAGTTTGTTAAAACCACTCAGGAGTTTTTAAAAACACCTGAAGCAGAGAATTCAGTTGAAATCCCGGTTTCGGGGTTTTTGGTAAACACAATACTTTTAGCGAATTTTCATAATGAAAATGACGCTTATGAGGTTGTTCGGATGACGGAAGTTGAGGGTGGGAGTGGGTGGAATCGGTTCCTATTGGCTTCCTGATAACAAAAATATATGTCCGAAAAAAGTTTATATATATATGTATATATATATATATAATATATATATATATATATATATATATATATATATATATATATTATTATATATATATATTATGTATATATTATATATGTATAAGAGTTTCTACCCTTTCGTATGGCGAACGATAACTCGAAGGCGTTCTCAAATTGAAACGAAACTTTGCAAATCGCGAGATGTTGTGGAGGTTACGAGGCCTATTGTTTATAAAACATTATGACGTCATCAACCAAAGTTATGACGTCATGAAAAAAAAAAATTTTGAAACTTAAAATGGCTTCAAAACAAAGTATTTTGTGTTTAAGTAGACGGCTAGCTGAATCGATTAAGACCAATTTCAGCTCAATCGAACCATCACAAATGGCGCAATCGGTATACATATATATATATAATCTTGTATATATGTATACGTCTAGGTCAAAGACTCGTACGATATCTGTTGGGTTCAGACAGGACAAAAATGGCTTCCACTAAACCACGCCGAGCTAAGCAGGCCCGTAAAGCGGAAGAACCTCGAAGTAGGCTTTATATGGTCGAAGTCATTCTAAAACGATTGCGACCGGTTTCAGCTCAGTCAGGCAATCTTAAGTGACGGAAACGGCATTTTTATTTAAAAACTAAAATCATGAATATATTTTTGTTTTAATTGTCCCGGCCGCCGCTAGGTTTATTTTTATCTATATTTGTTTTGTTTTTTTAATGTTTTTGTTTTGGACAACACTGTCAGGGAAGAATTATGTTTGACGTATTTTCTAGTTTTTCGATTCGTTTCAATCGAACAATTTATTAGTTTAGACGGTAAAATATTCTTTTACGGGTTCTAACCAAGGTTCAAATGGGTTTTTTACGGGTTCTTGTTCGATTATTGTTCGCGAAAACGGGACGTTTTATGTTACAGTTGTTCCTTCTTCGTATCGATACTTATACCAATAAAACTCTGTGAAAGTTAAAGCTGTCTGACTTTAAATTTGTGTAGCTAGAATGAATTTCGTGACGATTGTTGCGCGATTGCCGGCACAATAATACTTCTTAATTTTAATATTATAGCATACTATTAATTATAGAGTATGAATAAAATCTCAATTAGCAAAATCAAATTGCGAGAAAGCCTCTCAGGCCGCGAAGCGGGCCTGTGTGGAAAGGCTGTGAAAATTCGCTAGATACATGCAAAATGCCATGTAACAAGAACACAATAATACAAACCAACAACAATGTGGCCGCAAAGCGGCCACAGGGGCCCCCGGGCCGCGAAGCGGCCCGGTGGGCCGACGCCGTGGAGCGGACGAGGCGCGAAGCGCCGAGGCCGCGTAGCGGCTACGGGCCGAAGGCCCGTATTTTCCTCTATATACCGACGAAAATAATTAAGGAAAGTTTCAAATCTCTATAAAATATGGAAAAGTACAAAGTTTTTCACTTTTAGTAGTTTTCCATTAGAGAACTACTCATGCAGTGGCTTGATTCTTGGTGAATACTTGAATAGATACAAAGAGCTATAAACAGCAGAGTTCGGGAACCTTGGAACATTTCTTCACCTTATCGTATTAAAGGAACCGAAGGCCCCTTTTAATTATTTTAAGGAGGTGGCCAACCTTCGGCCTTGATACGGCTAGTATCAAGGCCGAAGGTGGTCGAACACCCTAGGCACTAGTTATTGGTGTCCAGACTTAATCAGGGGTCGAAATGAAAGTAATATCATCTTCAGCTTTGGATAAAGTTCAAAATAAAAGTAAGAGCAAAAAAGTACCGAGATGCCCCGTACTCGTTTTTTTGTACCTACTTTGTACCTTTTCAAAATTATTTCCACAACAGACTAAAAATTTAGTAGAAGTGCCAAATAAATAATTTTGGTTAGTCTATCATTTTCAAATTTCCATATTTTTTTGAACTTGTTTCCTGATTGGCTTTCTGAATCCAGGTGAGTTAATAACGTGCAACCAACAAATGAAGAATTGTCAAGCTTTGCTTTACCTGTACAATCTGTACAAGTGAAGCAAACAAAAAAGTTTGTATACTTAAGCACCTCAAGATCCCAATGGTCTAAAAAAGTCCGTGTCATTAAATGGATAGAACTGTAGGTGTGTGTTTGTTGATGTATACGGTAATTTCTTACAAAAAACGCAACATTTAGAGCAAAATCTAACTTTTAACATTTTCCTAAAATATAAAAAAGATTTAAATAAATTCTTTAAAATATAGTTATACATTGGTTTGATTTATAAAGCTTGGAGGGAAAAGTGGGAAGATAGGAAAGCAACAAATGGAAATTCCATGTTTTTACCTTCCCTCTACTCTGCCATACTTTTTTGAGTTCAGCCAACAAGTTAAAAGCATCGGATTCGCTACGCTCATCCACCCAGTTTTGGACTCGCTTCTCTCGTTCTCAGAATATACAAGTCGTTCAACTTATACTACAAAACGTCTTCAGACTCGCTTCGCTCGTCGTCAGATATTAAATAGATTCGTTTCATTCCCAGTGGTCACCCATCCAGGCACTGACCACACTTAATGCAGCTTAACTTTTATGACCCACCAATAATCATAGATATACTTGTCATATTACAACGAAACTTGGTGTACTTATTTATTACGTAAAGGTATGTACTTAAACGAAATTTTAAGTCAGTTGGATTATTTTCCAATTTTATAGAAAACGTATTCAAGTCATTCGATAAAAATTGAACTAATGCTGATAATGAGATGAAACATGGCACATATGTTAGGCCTATACATGCGTGTCAATTCTCATTGCATCATTTTTCTGCGCTTTATGATTTTTCGAAATTTTTGCCCAGTCATTATTGTGGGTTAATGATGTCATAAAAATATTTTTCGAATAGCGGTAGACTGATTTTTGTACAATGTTTCAACTCACTAGCATAAATACAATGGTAGCTACGATGAAAACAGACACACACATACAGACAGACTTTGCGAAAACCACTCAGGAGGCCTATAAACCCCCGAAACAGATGATTCGAGTGACATCCCTGTTTCGGATTTTTTTGCAAACACAATACTTTTCCTGAATACCTACGGTATAAATGATGAAAAGTAAAAATGGACACTTGCTTCGAGTGTAATTATGTTTGCAAAGATTGCCCAGTACACTCTTATTTGGTATCGTTGCTAAATTTGGTATAGATAAGGCTAGAATTTTCTAAGCATGATTTTTCAAGTTTTTAGATAAGTATATTTGCATTAATTTAGATGTGGGTTCCTTTGGATGTTTACAAGTTATGGGAAAAGTGTGTGTGTAATAATTTAGATAAGGGTTCCTGTGGATGGTTTTACAAGTTGTGGGATGAGTGTGTGTGCATTAATTTAGATGAGGGTTCCTGTGGATGGTTTTGCAAATTAAGGGATATGTGTGTGTGTGAATTAATTTAGATGAAGGTTCCTGTGGATGGTTGTACTAGTTGTGGGATAAGTGTGTGTGCAATAATTTAGATGAGGGTTTCTTTGAATGGTTTTACACATTAAGGGATAAGAGTGTGCGCATTAATTTAGATGAGGGTTCCTGTGGATGGTTTTACTAGTCGTAGGTCTTAGCATTCAATATTTAATAGCATAATCTCTGAAAATGGATCATTAACCAAAATATCATTCCATGTCAATAGATATATCTGGCAAATCATAATCTATGGGATATTTCTTTGTTGTAATAGGAAATAGAAAATAGTAAATTCATACTGGGCATTTTGTTTTAAGAATGATTACGTGAAAATATATGAAAGATAAGCTTCATACTTGGCAGATTGTTTAATGAGTGAATACATGACGGTGTTGATATTAATTGTTTGTATCATAAGGTTGGAAAAATAAATGATTCAAAACAGAAAACCAAAGCTGTCAGTACGTGTTACTCCCACGTTTGTTTTTCGTTTTGTTCTGTATTTTCCTCGCCCACCAATACCTATTCTCTGATTCGATTTCAAACCAAAAAAATCTGGACTAAGTATTCATTTTATAATTATTTTTTACCCAACGAATTTTTAAATTCATCATGAGCTGTAGTGAACAATGGTTCACAACAGTGGTAATAATGAATAATGTAATATAGCGTATATTTCTAATATGTATAAAATATGTATATAAATAATGTAATATTTGTATAAATGACTCACTCGTAAGTAATCGAAGGTTTTTTTAGAAAAGCACATGTAATGTATATGTCGTCCAATAATGGGAGCCAAATTACATTTATGGAATCTTTTTAGGTGGCCGCGAAGCGACCTACGTGATTAACATGGTATATTAAATACTTATGATATTTAATATATATTAAATATATAATATATAAATATGTTATAGGAAAAGTATTGTGGTTGCAAAAAAATCCCGACTCCAGGATGTCACCTGAATTATCCGTTTCAGGTGTTATTGCCTCCAAAGTGGTTTTCCTAAAGTTGTCTTTCAGTACATATGTGTGTGTGTGTCACGCGATAGAATGATGCGTTCGAATAGAGTTAAGCCCGCATGTATCTATGTATATCACTTACATAAGTGCCAAATATCTCTTTATTTACTTATCTGCATTAGTTCAATTTTTATCATATGACTTGAGTACGCTTTTTAAAAAATCGGAAAATACTCCAATTGGGTTGAAATTTGGTACAAATGTACACCAATACGTAATAAATAAGTACAATGAGTATCTTTTCAATTTAACCAATCACATTAATATATCCAATCTGTTGGATCATAAAAGTTAAGCAGAGTCGACCGTTGTCAGTGCCTGGATGGATGACCGCTGTAATTGCAACTGATGCTTTTACTATTCGAGGACTAGAGAAAAGAGTCCGAAGACGTGCTGCAGTATAAATTTACGACTTTTATATTCTGAGGGCGAGCGAAGCGAGTCCGATTTGATGAGAAAAAGTTGGTACCGAGGACAAGATTTTAAATTTTTGTCTAAAATTTAGTACGTTCACACACACTTTAGATCCGCGTATCGTATGGGATACGATCTCTCAATACGGTAATTTAAGCTGTATGAACCATGCGGAGGGGATCCGATCGCATACGCTAGAACTTGGGAGATGGAATCTAAATGGATCCCCCGATACGCTGTCTTTTTGTATGTGTACCTTTAGAGACGATCGTATTTAACGGATAACCTTCTCATCTAACTTTTATTTCACTTTATTTCACTTCTATATAACCGTTTTTGATCAAATAACTTTTGGAATATTATTTTTTTTAGTGTAACTTTATTATTATGCAAAGAAATCACAATTTAATTAAATATATTTTTAGTTTTAATCTTCCTTATAACCAAAAGTGAAGGTTCACTATACAAGACGCCATGTTTTGGCGGGATCAGTTATCACTCGATCGACTAAACAAATACGCTGCAAGAACAGTGAAGTTAGTTGACCGTATTGCATAAGTATTCTATACGATCCGCGGATCTAGAGTGTGTGTGAACGTACTAATTAAAAGTTTTAAAATAATTGATTATTTTATCGAAGAATCACCTACCGTCGATACTTGCTGTTGTACAGTACGTCAACAGCAAGTATGGACGGTAGCTGATTCTTCGATTGATTCTTCTTCTTGTGGTAAATACAACCTTTTTGATTATTTTACATTAAACATAAAAGAAATCTGTTATTGGCTTAAAATATGTTTTATTCATTCTGAAAGCACCATGAATGCAATTATAATAACGGGACTGAAATTCATCATCTTCGTTAAAAAATTCAAATAAGATTTGCATAATTTTTTCAATAAAAAATAAAAAAACAATAAAATGTGTGTTGAGAGGTTAGCGTGAACTCAATTGTTTAGTTTAGTCAAATCATTTCACATCCCTTGTTGTTTTAATTCCTTTTCTATTATTTATTTTCTTTCAATTATTTCTTTCTCTATTATATTCTCTCTACTATTCTTTCATTTCTATTCACTTTGTCTTTTAGTATTTTATTGCATGTAGAATGGTTTTCTATTATCATTTATATTTTCTTTACATTAATTTCTTTCGCTATCATATTCTCTTCACTATTCTTTCATCGAGTCTATTTATTTAGTATTTTATTGTACGTAAAATAAGTTTATTTTATTTTTTTTTAATACAAATTTTTTTAAAATATTTTTACAAATATTATGAATTAAGAAATGCAATGAATGTAAAGAAGTCAATACAGAATACACAAACCACACACACACACCACACACACACACACACACACACACATATATATATATATATATATATATATATATATATATATATATATATATATATATATATTATATATATATATATAAATAAATTAAAAGTAGCTGATTTACAACAAAATAAAAATAAAAACATAAAAAAATTTAAAAATGTAGATTTGTGAAAAAAAGTAAATTAAAATAAAAATAAAATATAAGCACTTTAGCATATAATAAATAAGTAAAAACATAAAACGTTATCAATGAAGCAAAATTAAGTTGTAACAAATAATTTAGTTCTACGTAATGTGTTAAATTTAAGATAATTTTAAGATAGTACATATTACGTATGAGTTTTAAAACAAATTAATATTAAAATTATAAGTTCCAAAATAAATATTAGCAGAAGTTTAATAAGAAAGTATATAAATAATGAGTGCACAAAAATAATAAACTTGTTTAATTTTTCAATTGTTAAGGCATCCAATTTATAGATAAATAAATACAAAGATTGATTAAAGCTTACACTAAAACCTGTATTTACTTCCGTGGATTAGGTTTTGTGTCGCTCAGTGATATGGCCAAAAAGCACTGAATGTTCCGCTAATCGAAAAAATACGCAAAGCGAACGCAGTGAAAACGCACTGAAAAATTCCCGTGCTGGCTTCAGACAGGGTCTAAAGCAAACTGAGGTAGTTTGGGCCCTTTGCTTCTTAAGGTGGCTAAGCATTGCTTAAAGCGCAGACTCTATTCTATGTTTTCTGTTTTACAATATTTTTATATATGTCTAACAATATCTTAAAATAACATTTTATGATAATTATAAATAACTTCCCCTAATTTTTGTAACATAAAATATTTCATTATAATAACTTAATAACATACCATTATTATTATCCTGTGAATAAAATGGCTTCATAATTTCTCTTATTCTTACAATATATTTTATATACAATTTTAAACGTGATAAATATGACTTTTTTAGAAAAAATTATATGTGTCAACTACTACTTAAGACTACACATATAAAATAATAAAAATCGGGTACAGGGTACCTCGGAACTTTTTCTCATCACATCAGATTCGCTATGCTCACCCTCCCTGCTTTGGACTCGCTTCGCTCGTCTTCAGATAGTAAATGCAACCGTATCATTCTCAGCGGTCACCTATACAGCTCTGCCCACTGATTAAATATTATGATCTAACAAAAATCATAGATATACTTGTTGTATTAAAATACTCAGTGTACTTATTTATTAGATAATAATATACACGTGTACTAAATTTCAACATAATAATAGTTATTTATGCCATAAGGCTGAGAAGTGTGTCTTTATGTCACGGCAATTAGATTTACCGACGAGCGAAGCGAGTCGGGAAAAATTGCCAAGACATAAAGACATTCTCAGCCGGATGGCATACACTATTTTTTTGAGGTAGCACTCATTAAATAAACTGCGCTATATACTTAATTGAAAAAAACAAACGTCCAATTAACTCCATATTATCGTTGTCATTAAATTCATCCATAGCTTCACACTTTTACTCAAAAATGTAAAAGCTTTACAAATAAACACACAAATATTGTCAATTAGAACACCTTTTAAAAACGAAAAAAAAAAATTAGTCTACGAACAAAAACAGAAACAAAATTAACGATTTTAAAGAAATCTCATGAAGGTTTAACACAGATTGTTTTTTGAACACGCTACATTACAGTAATGGCGGCAACATATGAATTACTTTTACGTCCTAGGAGTTTTTTACATTCATTATTGTCCTCGGAGGTGAAAAGTACTAAATAACCTCCTATAACAATAATGATTGGCTTCTCATCCTAAAAACGGTCCAATAAAGTGCTCAATTACGTACTACCTCAAAAAAAATTATTTTCTGTTTTTTCACAATTTTTTTAAAAAAACGTACGCAAGTCATTCGATGAATGTTGAAACATCGACAAAGTAACCTCACCACCTTTGCTAATAAATAAAATCAAATAATCAGTACAAAATTACAGTAATTCATACAGTAGAACGTTAAAAATACGAATCAAAACATAAACAATTGAGCGAGAAGCCAAAAATAATTTATTTATTATAACCTTAACTCTCTCTTGAAGGAGATTTCAATATGGTTAGAGCCCCTGAGAGCCCCAGAAAGACGTTCAGGCCTCTCAACGTATTGAGATAGGCTATAATCCCTTCTAGTATATATTTCACTAAGTTACAATTTAATTTAATAACTAGTTACTAAGGAAAGAAAAGGAGAGGGGGGAGAGAGATAACGCGTATAATATTTATTTAAAAATACAAAAAAATTACATTTTTCTTTGGAAAATTTCTTAACACAATACGGTTTGGCCTTAGTCTACCAGGTACTTAAAGGTACTATAAATAATAATAACCAGCAACAATATCTGCTTGACTGGGCCACCAATGGGCAAACCTAATAGCCCAAGACCCAGGCTTAAAAAATGTGACTCATTGTGTACTACCTCAAACGACATTTCTCTGAAAATATACCTTAAATTATGAAGGAAAAGCATAGTCAGAGAGGAGCCCTTCATATCAATGCGCTTGCTCAAAATAATAGAAAATCTCATAAATTCCAGATTTCTTGCAATAAGTTGTTCCCAGTAGGTCGGGTGCAAAACATAAAGATCACATTTTTTAAAGATGATAAACTTTTCAATAAAACGAGTGTTTTTTCGTCAAAATCGGATAACTTTAATTAAAGTTATGACATTTGTTAAATGACCAAAAGATGCACAAAAGCCAATATTTTTTTAAAGAAATTCCCTGACTTTTATAAATTAACAATTTTTTGGAGCTTTTGAAAGAGCCATGACTTTGGTCGTAATCATCCGATTACAACCTTTAAAGATAAATAGTAACTAAACTTTTAACTAGTGCAATTAATAGTACGTACTGCTAAAGGTGAATTTCCTTTTGTATGCGTGTTTTCGTGCTTTACTACAATTCTGGTTTTATTTGGCTGACTCAGTTAACCGGGTCAATAAACCTGGTTTTCAATAAGGTTTGTGTCCTCCCGAAGGTTAATTTCTGTACCGAGTTTGATTAAAAAATATTAATCCGTTCGCAAGATAGAGTCTTGACAAGAAAGTGTCTAGAAACTAGAAATACACACACACACACACACACACCACACACACATATATATATATATATATATATATATATATATATATTAATATATATATATATATATATATATATATATATATATATATATATAAAGTTTCGCAAAACGTATGTTTTCGTCATTAGGGGCCTCTGAAACGGATTTTTGTCGTCATCCGAGATTCGACTTCACCATTTCGCCATGGCACCTATCCCATTAGCGAATTTTATTCCCAAAGGAAATTCGCTAAAAAACGATACAAAAATTATTGTCCCTACCAGAATTGTTGTTAAGCACGGAAACACGCATCCCAAAGGAAATTCGCTCGACCACCGCACAAAATTATTTAATTTAAACTGTGTATAAATGAGGCTACAAAGTTATTACTTTCAAATGGACCACAGAGAGTAGAAGAACGACAGATTACCACTAATAAATGGTATTCTGCTGAAAAAATGTTATTTTTAGATATTATTTAAAACAATAAATTGTCGGGGGGGGGTACAAAGCGTCGGGTGTGGGGTACCACTCAACCTCAGGGGATGAGAAATACAAGAAAATGTCTTTCTGAGTGAAAAACATCTCTGAAAGGGAAATTATAAAACAATTTATCTGTATTCCTTACTATTGACTCTTAAAGACAAAGAATTTCAAACAAAGAAAACAGAGTGCCTCGCCGAGTATTTATAGAAATAAAGAAAAATTGTTTTTCCTTTTGAAAACTCCAAGATATCTTTTTAAAGATAAATTATCTCACAATTTCTATTTTTCTCCTGAAAGTATCTTTTACAAATTTCATTTAACTTAAAAGACAAGGAATTGAAAGGTAAAAATAAAAAATATTAAACCAAAGAAGAGAATCTTACTTAAACGACTCTTTTCTTTGTATTGGATCGTACAAAGCGAGCCCTAAGTCCCCTCTTTACTAATTTATTAAATAATTTTTACTTTATTAAATACATAATAATATATAAATTAAATTATAAATTATAATTTTTGTGATCTTCTTCAGTAGCTTATTTATATATCCAATTATTATACGTTTTTTGTACAACGATAACCAATTATCTATGTAAACCCATTATGCGAAATAATACCCGTTTTTAGTTTACAATCATCAAAAGTCTGGATTTCGATATCGAAATATTCACTGATTATGCGAATTATTATACGTAATCATTTATTTCTACCCGCGGTTCTATGAGAAAATATGTAGCAATTGTGACATAACATACGTTTTCTCTATTAATGTTCAGTTCAATTGCCAACAACATTTCAATAACGAAATATTTAGTAATAATGCGAAATATTATACGGTTTCTCTAACAGTATTCAATCACAAACTACATTTCGATATCGACATATTTAGAAATTGTTCGAAATATTATACTTTATACAATTCCACTATCAATCTTCATAAAAATATATTTCAGCTGCTTCTAGGTCGAAATATTAGCAATTGTGAAAATATTATAATTTCATAATTAGCTGCTTCTAGTGTCGAAATATTTAGCAATTGTGCGAAATATTACACTGCTTGCCTATTAATTTTCAATAATCAGCTGCTTCTAGTGTCGCAATATTTAGCAATTGTGCGAAATATTACACTGCTTGCCTATTAATTTCAATAATCACTGCTTCTAGTGTGCAAATTTAAAATATTACACTGCTGCCTATAATTTTTCAATAATCAGCTGCTTCAGTGTCGAAATATTTAGCAATTGTGCGAAATATTACACTGCTTGCCTATTAATTTTCAATAATCAGCTGCTTCTAGTGTCGAAATATTTAGCAATTGTGCGAAATATTACACTGCTTGCCTATTAATTTTCAATAATCAGCTGCTTCTAGTGTCGCAATATTTAGCAATTGTGCAAAATATTACTCTGCTTGTCTATTAATCTTCAATAATCAGCTGCTTCTAGTGTCGAAATATTTAGCAATTGTGCGAAATATTACACTGCTTGCCTATTAATTTTCAATAATCAGCTCTTCTAGTGTCGAATATTTAGCAATTGTGCGAAATTTACACTGCTTGCCTATTAATTTTCAATAATCAGCTGCTTCTAGCTTAGCAATTGTGCGAAATATTACAGCTTGCCTATTAATTTCAATAATCACTCTTCTAGTGTAAAAGTATTTAGCAATTGTGCCAAATATTACACAGGTTGCCTATTAATCTTTAATAATCAGCTGCTATTAGTGTCGAAATATTTAGCAATTGTGCGAAATATTATACACTGCTTGTCTAATAATCTTCAATAATTAGCTTCTTCTAGTGTCGAAATATTTAGCAATTGTGCAAAATATTACACTGTTTGTCTATCAATCTTTAGTAGCCAATTCCTTCCAGTATCGAATATTTATTAATTCAGCAGTGACAGAGTAATATTTATTAGTATTTAGAATCAAAGCAATGTGGAATTGTTCTCATAAAACTTTATTTTACTCTACTTCACACGGTCTTTTACGATCACTTACGAGAAGTAAAAAGTGCAGTTCGGAGTAAAATTTTCTTGCCCGAGCTTCGTCACGATATACCGTATAGTGCTGTTTATGGCAGTTAGGAGTGAAATCGAAGACGAGCCCGAACATAGTTCTTACTACAAGAACATAAGTGTACACTGGGGTAACGTACCGAATGAACCTACTAAAAATAAATATTCAAGCTTAATTAGGATAACTAGGTCCTTATTAATTAGGACCTATTCCTTCTCAAAAAAAATTAATATTTAAAATAGAGGTCCCTATAAAATTTTTTGTCTTAAAATTAATTATTAATAACAATAAAGATGTTCTGCCTCATCAGTTTCAGAGATAATTTATAGCGAGTTTAAGTACATTGTTTGCTCCTGTATTGCGTACATCTGTTTTACGGAAGGAACAGGTTTTTCCTTTTAGGGAGTGAGGGGGGGGGGCTTTCTACCTCAATAATCCCTTTGGTAATGAAACCCTCATTGACATTCGTTCAAAAATCTTATCAAAAGATAATATTGAAACAAAACCATAAGAGGAAGTGTAAAGAAAAATAAAGAGATTCATAGTAGAGGAAAAGAGCTACGTGGCTCTTATGGTGCTGCAGCTTTCATATGCCTCTCTTGTTCCACGAAGCAGAGAGCCGTTTCATAAAAGCTTCTATCTCTCTCCTGCCCCAGACAGGGTTTCTCTCGCAGTACTTATATTTTCTAAGGCTTTTTATTTACAACTTTTCTTTTTAAAACCATCTCGAGGTGAAAGAAACAAATAAAGAAAAAAATAAACAACTTTTTATAACCGCTACACAAACATACGTAAAAAATAGACGTAAATATACACATACCAACACAAAGTATAGCCTCAAAGTGAACACACAAATACAAACATAACCTCTTAAAGAGGTTTAACTTACTTTAAGAGAGTTTATACCAAACGAGAGCAAAACAACTGAGAGTCCGAATTCAAACTTTTTTATTACCTATAACTTACAAAGTTGTAAAATTTTAAATCTAAATATTTTAAGCCCAATTTGGGTATATATATATATATATATATATATATATATATAATATATATATATATATATTTATATATATATATGTATATGTATGTATGTATGTAGTATAGAAACCTTCTTGCACCCCAGACTAGCCCGACCTCATCTTCTTTCCACTACCTACTATCCAAGCCTACATATTGTTAATAAATACATAAAATACGTTTTTGCTACTCATTCCTTTATCCCTTCAACTTCAACCTCCGACAGTAACTTTCAGAAAATCATCATTCGCAACCTTTTGATGCATACTAAATCTTGCTTCACTTTAACCCAACCTCTCTTCCTAGGTTTCCATCCCTGTAATAAAATAAGCGTCGTTTTCAAGATAAAATTCGCAAAAACGCTGATTGACTGAACCTGTTTTACATCCTTCGACTTCTTTCTTTTTTTCACTATTCCTTCTTAATACTTTACACCGTATTCCTTCTTTCCCAACCTGCATCTCTAGTAAGTAGGTATTGCCTTGAGAGTAAGCATTGTGAATGTCCTTATGTAGGACAAACGTCTCCTCCTTATAACTTACGTATAGACTATAATCCTCAGACAATCATGCCGTGATCAAAGAAATGATTTACCAATTCCACTGAACGCAATATCCTACTAATCATCAACCATCGATGACCTATTTAATTCTCAAATCCGCAAAAACTTGCTGATTTTACCTTCACCCCAGCTAGTCGAAACTAGTCGGGAACTGACCTATTAACTTTTCCTGCAGTCCTAACATTCCCTCAGCATTATTATTAAACATGGATTATTAAACAATAATCAAGTGGATCGAGTATTAATCTTATTTCGACAATAAAACTGAGCAATGGAGTTAGTATATATAGCTAAAAAAAAACACCAAAGTCTCTCCACAAATCGTTTATTATTATAAACAGAGCCGGCTTTCGACACTGGCTTTCGATCT